>OX459107.1:3816676-4416676 GCA_949775045.1 Metridium senile
CCTCTGGATACCATTATAATAACAATAATAATAAATGTAGAGGATACACCAAATGTATCGAAATATGGCGACCACTTTATAATGATAATAATAATATCAATTGAATACTTATAATACGCAAAATACATGATTTAATGCGCAGAATTTGAAAACTATTGTTCTCGACTAACTAGCCTCATACATGCATGTGGAAATTATTGTTTTCCAACACGAACACGAAGCTAGCCAGTCAAGAACAATAGCAGGTCGCCATATTTATAGTTTCGGTCTTTAGATGTGGAAAACACTCCAGTCAGAATCTACATTCGCTCCAAATCAAAATATGGCGGCTTGCTATTTTGCTTGAAAGGCTAGCCTCGTACTCATGTTGGTAAGAGATCAATAGCCATTCAAAGTGGTCGCCATTTTTCGAGTCGGCAATGTAGCAAACACTCGAGGCAGAATATAGATTTGCTTCAAATCCGGCTATACTGAATAGTAGCTTTTGTAGATCCCACACAAGAGGTTTCTGAAGACGGCCTCTTAACGTACTAAGTAGTACATTTTTGTTGCTAGGAAACAGTAAGGGTAGCAAGAAATTTTATTGAAGTGACAAGAGAAAAAATAGCGCATCAAGAATCACATATACTTTTTCTTTATATGTTAAGCTAATGCGAAGTGCTGTACTATAGAAAGCAATGCTTTTTTACAGCTTTAAAGTATATGTTGTACGTCTTTTTTTCGCCATTGGCAATTTATTACACTAGAGGACAGACAAACGGACGGTTAATTTGTACGTCTAATTTGAATTCAACAGAATCAGACGACTGTTACCTGTTTTCAAACCAGACGACTGGTCCATCATAAGACGGTGTGTCCGTCCAAATGAGTTGTCTTTCCTCTTGCTAGTATGAAAACAGCTATTTCATGGCTGAAATTAACTGTACCCATTAAGGAGTGTTTACAGTATGTGCGATGTTTTTAGTCGACAGTATCTATAAACATTTACTTTATCACAAGAAAACAATGTTACAGCTGCTTTTTTGTGTTTTACAACTGCAGTGCAATTCGCTGTACTCTATATTATTTTCTGACAACATGTATACAAATTGGAGATATCACAAGAAAACAATCTTACAACAGCTTTTAGTGTGTTTACTTTGTCCTATCCAATTTACAACAGCAATGCAATTTTCTATATATTAAGTATCATTTTCCAACAACATAAAAATTGGAGGTATCACAAGAAAACCATTTTAGAACAGCTTTTACAAACAAATATTGGATATAGCTTTTACAGTGTTTTTGTCCAATCCTTTTACAACTACAATGAAAGTTCCTGTATTCTTAAAAGACAGCCGAATGCTATTCACCCTAGCGCCAAACATATGTGACTGGGCAATTAATCCTCTACATGAATGGCTCAAACAATTGGATCAAATATAAACACATTGCATAGACGTATTACTTTAAATCTTTTAAGTACAACTTAAATTGCAGACAACAGACCAATATCTATAGATAACAACCACACGATCAGGATCCTATTTTTTTTAGAAACTGCGCAATACCTTTTAATCTTTTTTGTGCCGGCCTTAATCATTCTATTAAATGGAAGGATGAACTGGAAGCTATTACTTGGAGGCTCTCGGAAATCTCCTTATTCCTTCTCGTTCTAGAATGCATTTTCAATGTGATTATAGCTAAAAATGGTTGTGCGGTTGAGTTTGTACATAGAACTAAAGTCGATAATTAGTATGAGTGCTAGCTCTTAACTTCTTTTAGGCTTTTATGCCTTATCGTGGTTTAAATAACTATATTTGATGCATGTATCAAATTAATATGGAATACTTCAATAGTGTCAACATAACGATATTCTTTTTGTTTGCGTTTTTCGAGCTCTGTTGTATTTTCTCTTTTTCTTTCCTTTTTTATCTGTTTTTCCTATTTAATTTCCATTAGGTCAGTCAACATTTTGTCACTCCTTTCTTTCTGTTATTTCTCGTACTTCAATCGTGTTTTCTTTTTCTGTAAGCTTCATTTATGCGCAAAGACAACTCAATTAATGTATTCCCTTGTTTTTCAGTCTTCTGGCAAAATTTTTCTCTCTACATGAAAAGAAATGTGTCTCGTCCGCATTAAATACTCTTATTTACAGATACTTTTTTAAAGATACACGAAAGCTTATGTAAACCCTACAAACAACAGTGAATGGCCTTAAATCAACTCTAATAATTATATACAATGCTACTGAAGGACAACTTTAATACTCGTATTTATTATCAAACTTGCAATTTCAATGACGATGTTAAAGTTAAATATTGAATAATATAAACATCACGCGTTTTGTAAACTGCGCAATTTTCTCATCCTCTCATCTTACCTTGTTTCCTTCGCTTCCTTTGTCTAAGTAATATCTTCTTAAATCATGAAGGTTAGCTGATATCTGTTAAGAGATGGAAACAAAACCGCATGCATGTATTTAATTATTATCGAAATGTGTCTAAGTGGTTGGGATAATTTTCTTTTATGTAAGTATTTTCGCGTGTTCTTACTTGCAAACAGAATAGTTTCTGCGTTTTTTAATTAAGCATTTTCGCGCGCTTTTTCTTTTGATTGATTTTCTGTGGTTGTTTTTATTACATTTTTTTTTCTTTTTCTTTTTTTTTTCTTTAAATTTACAACAATTTACAAACAATAATAAGCTACAAATTACACAACGTAACAAAGAAAAAAAACCTACTTATTCAAAACTTACAAATAATCATCTTCAGGCCCGTACAAACGCACGCAACATTGTTGGACCAGCATGGTTGCTCCAACATGTTGGGCCCGTTTAAACTCCCTGTTGGATGATGTTTGATGAAACTCATCCAAAATTTATTTTGTTCTCGTGTTCAACAAACCGTATCGCAACAATGTTGGCCAACAATGTTGCGTGCGTTTGCTCGGGCCTTTACAATATAAAAAAAATATTTTTTTATTACAATTTTAGCGCGCTTTCTCTCTTGAGGGAATAGTTTTCTGTGGTTGTTTTTATATTAAATCATTTTTGCGCGCTTTCTCTCTAGGGAATAGTTTTATGTGGTTGTTTTTATATTAAATCATTTTCGCCCGCTTTCTCTCTAGGGAATAGTTTTATGTGGTTGTTTTTATATTAAATCATTTTCGCGCGCTTTCTCTCTAGGGAATAGTTTTATGTGGTTGTTTTTATATTAAATCATTTTCGCGCGCTTTCTCTCTAGGGAATAGTTTTATGTGGTTGTTTTTATAATCATTTTCGCGCGCTTTTTCTATCGAGTAGAATAGTTTTCTGTGCTTGTTTTTATTACAATTTTCGCGCGCTTTCTCTCTTGAGGGAATAGTTTTATGTGGTTGTTTTTAAAACCATTTTTGCGCGCTTTCTCTTTTGAGGGAATAGTTTTATGTGCTGTTTTTATAACCATTTTCGCGCTCTTTTTCTTTCGAGTGGAATAGTTTTCTATGGTTATTTTTCTAATAATTTTCGAGCGCTTTTGCTTTTGAATCAAAACTTTTTGCGTTTTTATTGTTATAAGCGTTTCCGTGCGCCTCTCGGGTAAAAAATAGCATGATATGACCCTCTCGTAAAATATAACAATTATTCTAGTTGTCTGTGCACTGTTTTTGTACCGCTATCATGATTGTTAGTAATTCATCGAGCTTCATCTCTTTTAGAACAAAGACCTGGCCTGAATTCGTCCGGTAGGAATTGAGACTATTACAGTGTTGTGGTGTTGTAGTAAAAAATATTGTACATGTGCTAAGGTTTTTTGCGTGGATTCGTGTTCGGCGCTCATTTGTGTAACTAATTGGGTCTCTGACTGGCAGAAAACAGCAATATCGAATCAGAGTTGCGTTTTAGGGCTCAAAATCCGAAACTTTTAGACGAAATATTGTCTACCATGTTGACTGTAACGGTGCTATATACATGTATGTTACATACATATACGTTTTGGTGATAAAAAGAGTTACACCGATGATTTTTGGCAAAAAGAATATTGCTGACCTTCGTTAATTTATTGAAACTAATTAATTGCCAAAGTATCTGTAGCCCAGCATTTCGTGATTATAGCGCAAACAGATTAAACCATAAAGTTTATACTAAAAATTGTTATCTATAATATTGGCTGTTCGGTTACTGCTACTCAACCAAAACAGCCTATGGAAAAATATAATCAAATTCTTTGGAAACAGGAAATATTGGGGTTGTAACCAAGCCCTCACACGTAGCTCAAAGGCAACGTAGAATTTTCGACGCATTGTATAGCAGCCTTCCTCTTTCGCTTTCTACGGGTGCGTCGATTGCATGGCTTCCCGCGGGCCACCTAGTTAAAAGCGTAGGATTTACGCCACTAATATCCCTCCTAGTATACCTTCTAGTATAGTGGTCACTGTTTAAGGAGTATATACATTAAAGCATTAACGCCACAGTAGGTTTTCTTTCATGTTTTACTTATTTGTTTGACGTGATTTTTTTAAGATAAATTACAAATGCATGATCAGTTCAAAGCGATATCCGGCAGACATTTGATATCGTGCGCTTGTCAACATAATCCGTGTCAATCAGTATAAAAGCAAGTCTTTAAAAGCCACGGAAAGAATACTGATAGAAAATGAATAGCTTTCGAAATGTTTGGTCGGAAAACGTCGTTAGTTTGTAGTATCAGCAATTAGGTTAGGATGTTTGGAGTCTTTATGTCCCTTTGCAGGTGTGCTACAATCTTGAGCAAAGATTTTGACATTTTTGTCTCGCATCATAATAGTATCTAAGGAAACTTAGAATCTATACTGTCAAAGGTTTCTTATATCTTCCTCTTCCCAAAATCAATATTGAACCTTTGGTGCATGATCTGTAAAACGTACCAACATGGGGAAAAAACAACGATCCGGAGAGGAGGAATGGTTTTTGGACATTTTCTTTGCATTTGCGCATCTATTCTTTCATTAATCTATGAGTTCGTTCACCCATTTATTAATTCATTTGTTCATTTGTTCATTCGTTTATTCATTCATTGATTTGTTTAATTCATTCATTGATTCGTTCATTTATTCCATTCCCTTATCCATTCATTAATCAATTTATTCGTTTATTCATCCATCCATTCCTTCATTTATTCCTTCATTTAATCATTCATTCATTCATGTATTCGTCCGTTCATTTTTTCATTTATTTAACATTTTTTTATTCATTCATCAAATTTTCACTTCCTCAGTTTATTTATTCATTCATCCATTTAAAATTTATTCATATTCTTTTATTTGTTCAACATTTTTCTAACTCTTGTGTTCACATTTCAATATATCTTTCTACATATACAATACATTTTCCAGTTCTCTTCTAAATCTTTTTTCTTTTTAAAGAGTATACATCTAAATATATACCACCAAATATATCTTACTACTATGCTCTTTTTCACTGATCTTTCAGTATCCCTACACTATAAGATATTCTGATTGTTTTTAATCCTTGCTAATTACTTGCCAAGTGTTTTTGCTGCTTTAGGGCTTGAAATCACTTTGAAACAATACCAATCGTTATTTTTTTACGTTTAAAAGTTTTAATATTGAAAAAAGCTATTTAAAACCGTAATATATATATATGAGAAATCTATCAGGCACTATAGGATAACATATATAATAACATACATTAATGTTACATAGATTATAATTACTATTACAGGGTAGAGGAAACAATACCAATCTTTATTTTTTTACGTTTAAAAGTTTTAATATTGGAAAAGCTATTTTAAACCGTAATATATATATATATATGAAACCTATCAGGCACTATAGGATAACATAGTGTTAATGTTGCATAGATTATAATTACTATTACAGGGTAGAGGAAACTATGAGGGAGGATAATATGACTTTTCATAATGGCTGCCACCAATTACCACAACATTTAAAATTAATAATTTGAGGAAAAAGAAAGCTATCATATCATAGCATAGTTAATGATCATAGGCACTAACCATAACAGTAACTTGAAAGTTTCAGAAAAAAAATACTAAATTTGCACGAAGCTATAAAAATGTGAAAGATCCTAAATACACCTGAAAGCGAGGCAACAAAGGCCTCAACAGAAAGTTATATACAAATCTTTGCATTTTTCATTTAGCATAACATCATTGGCATTTTAGCCAGAGTATCAAACCTTCCGAATATGTATATTTCAGGTGGTTCTTTCATACAGTTGTTTGAAAAAAAAAAAAACATTAAAGTATATGGATATTATATATTGGATATTGTAAAAATCGTTTTCAACTAAGAGTTGTATTATTAAATTTATCTTATTATTATCATTATTAATATTATTATTATTATTATTATTATTATTATTATTATTATTATTATTATTATTATTATTATTATTATTATTATTATTATTATTATTATTATTATTATTATTATTATCATTATTATTATTGTCATTACTATGTTTCTATTACAATCATCATTATCGTCATTATAATATTCATATCACAACTATCATCAATATTTAATCAATATTATTATCATCATTATTATCATCAATAATAGTTAAGAACACTGAATTATTCACCGAAGGCGAGGTGAATATCGACGAATAATTATTGAGACAAAGTCGAGGTTATTTCATCGAGCCTGAGGAGGTGATTATTATCAAAAGTAAAAATAATCAGACTTTTTGAGGAAAAATGTTCATTTCTCATTCTAAGGTGACTATCGAAAAATAGTCCGAAATTCTCGAACTAATTAATCAGCTTGCGCGAATTTCTATAATCATCTATGTATCTATACTAATAATCATTATCATCATCATTCTCACTTTTTAATTTAATTTTATTGAATATTCACCTCAAATTACTTCATTTAGGAATATAATTTTTTAGCAATTAAGTTAAAATATTTTCTGTCCTTTAATTCTCTCCCTCTCTCCTATAAAAACACTGATACTGCAATGGCCGAGCTCTGTTTACTAGGCATATTTTCTATATTTTCCTAATCCTTTCTGAATATTTTTGTCTAATGGTTTCTGTATTTTTTCTAATTCTTTCTATATATATTTCGTAATCTTCTCTAAATATTTTTTCCAATCTTTTATATATTTTTCCAATCTTTTCTATATATTTTCCAATCTTTTTGTATATTTTTCCAATCTTTTCTATATTTTTTCAATCTTTTTTATATTTTTTCCAATGTTTTCTATATTTTTCCAATCCTTTTTATATTTTTTCAATCTTTTTTATATTTTTTCCAATGTTTTCTATATTTTTCCAATCCTTTTTATATTTTTTCAATCTTTTCTATATTTTTTCCATCTTTTCTATATTTTTCCAATCTTTTCTATCTTTTTTTCTAATGTTTTCCATATTTTTTTCTAATCTATATATTTTGACACTGACACTTATCTCGGCAAAAAGACTCTTTTGAAATAACCGGAATATTTACAGAACAAATATTAGCCTACAAACGTCCACAACATTAAACATTCGCGCTATTAATCTTGAAAACAAGACAAACTCCGAGCCATAAAAGCAAACTTTTAGGCAATTTGTTTTTTTAAATATCTGTATGAACAGTGTTATGATTATCATCATTTTTATCTCGAAACTTATCGTTTTTGCATTATCGTATTACGAGCTAGCTCTCGAAATATTATGCAAATGGATATGGCCTTCGTTATAAGTAAACTAGTGTATTTAGAATTACTGAAGATCTAAAGTAGTTTTAAAATAATTTTATAGTGAAATATTATTGTGTTAAACATTTTTTTTTATTTAGCTTCGAACTACAGTATTTTGTTCCTTGTCTGATTAATTAATTTGAATATGAGGAGACTTGCAAGCATGGTCGGGAAAATGAAAGAATGGATTATACATTAAAACAGATAAACTAATAAAAATGTAAGTTAATGTATCATGACTGAAAAAGGGTCAAATAAACGAACGAACAAATTAATAAATGAATGAATAATGGAATAAATGGATAAATGAATGAATAGTCGAATGTATTAATGAATGGACGAATGAGTTAACAAACGAATGAATGAATGGATAAATGAATGAATGAATGAATAGTCGAATGTATTAATGAATAGACGAATGAGTTAACAAACGAATGAATGGATGGATGAATGAACAGTCAGATGTATTAATGGATGGACGAATGAGTGAATGGATGAATGAATGAACAGTCAGGTGTATTAATGGATGGACGAATGAATGAATGGATGAATGAATGAACAGTCAGGTGTATTAATGGATGGACGAATGAATGAATGAATGGATGAATGAATGAACAGTCAGATGTATGAATGGATGGACGAATGAATGAATGGATGAATGAATGAACAGTCAGGTGTATTAATGGATGGACGAATGAATGAATGGATGAATGAATGAACAGTCAGGTGTATTAATGGATGGACGAATGAATGAATGAATGGATGAATGAATGAACAGTCAGATGTATGAATGGATGGACGAATGAATGAATGGATGAATGAATGAACAGTCAGGTGTATTAATGGATGGACGAATGAATGAATGGATGAATGAATGAACAGTCAGGTGTATTAATGGACGAATGAATGAACAAACGAATGAACGAATGAACAGTCAGATGTATTAATGGATGGACGAATGAATGAATGGATAAATGAATGAACAGTCGAATGTATTAATGAATGGACGAATGAGCAAGCAAACGAATGAATGGATGACTGAATGAACAGTACTAGTCGAATGTATTAATGAATGGACGAATGAGTAAACGAATGAACGAATGAACAAATAATTGTAAAAGGAACGAATGTACAAATGAACGGTTGAATGACCGAATGAATAGTGAGATAAATGAATGAATAAATTAAAGGAATAATTGAACCAATCTTCTAAAAAGCACGAATATAATGATTTACTACATCGCGTTTTTAAACATCATAAACTTGGACATTTAAAGTGTAAATTAAAGCATACAAATCTCTTCAGTAAACCATGTTGTCATGGGTATCCAAACGGCAATGTCGAGCTCGATCAATAAGTGTTTTTAGTGATATAGTCTATAAAAAAGAGTGTTTTTTGACACACTTCATGCTAGGAGATCTATTTGGGATTGACATGACGTCCAGTAATTACTCACGAATTCAATTTATTTCATATCTTATCTCCTTCCTTCCTTCCTGTTTTTCTATTTCCATTTTGTAAATAAAGAGGCACCTTCTTATGAGGTCGAAAGTCATGTTTTGATATTATCTCGAGAAACGATCTATAGGCCGACTAAGTCATATCACGTACAAGGCAAAGGACAAAGAAACAAATCAAATAGTCACTTAGAGATTTTTAAAGTTATTTGAGCAAAGGATAACCACAAAGATAGCTGAGTATCAGATAAAACCTTTCAGAGAAAGTTTCTCAGCCATGAAATGAAAAGCCTACAAACTAGTAGCGCAGGGGAATATGGGAAACCTATATATCAATATATTTACTAGCACACAGGGATTTCATGGCCACATCGCTACACTTGTCAAAGTGTTAATGAGAAATGACTAGTAGCGTAGGGGGCTATGGGTAACCCATATATACTTTATTAGAACACATGGCCACATCACTACTCATGTCAATGTGAGATAAATTATTATTTTAACTTATTAAAACACAAGAAAGGCGTATTGAATGCATATATTTAATTTCTGAGCTGATCCATGATTCTCTGCGCCACTAGCTTGTAGGCTTTTCACAGGTAACAAAGTTTCGCGTAAAAACCGTGAGTGAGTTTGCGTGATATAATGATCCATGACATTTTTAAAATTGAGATTTACTTTTTCAATAAAATAGGAAAACTAGTAAAAACAAGTATTAAATTGGAAATCATTGAGCGTAGAACCGTAGTCACAAAGCGGTCTTGTACATGTAGAAAACGCTTTTTATAGATATTTGATTATAGTTCCATTCTTTCTTTCCCTCTCTCTATACACCTACTTGCAGTAAGGTTGTCATACAAAATAGAACCGTTTGTCACAAAGAAAATAGAACATTTGTGATTTAGTGCGAAAGGAATTAATTAAAAGACAAAACAGAGAGTTCAGCTTGAGTGATCTTCTTTTGTCTTTTAATCAATTCCTATCGTACTAAATCACAAATGTTCTATTTTCTTTATAACAAATGTATATTTTTGTATGACAACCTTAGTGCAAGTAGGTGTATATATTTATTTCTATTTCATGTATACTATGGGTGGATGGTAGCCTCTTTTCTCCTGGGTATCCTGTTTAGAAAAGTGGGAGAGGGGAATGGGAGAATGGGTCGAAATGGAGAAGATCATATATAAAAAATAAGACATTGAGCAATGTCAGGGTAATGGGCTCCTGGCAATGTCATCCACAGAGGACTGATTGGGCTGCCTGTTGCTCAATTGTAAGAGCAAAGAAAAAAGCCCTGGGAACGAGGTTGAAAGAATAAAACTGTATTTTCAACTCCTGGAAAAGAAAAGAAAAAGAACAGGAATAGAAAATAGCAAAAGTTGCATAAATAATTTTAATTATTTATTAAAACTATTACTGAATCGGGAAAAATCTTTAGGAATAAAAAAAATTCAAAAACCATCATATAAAAACATGTATGATCTGTCTTTTTGAACATTTCAACATAAAACAGGAATTATTGAACCGTTCTAAGTGTGGAAATGCAGCACCAAAGCTAAAGCAACTCTTTAATCATGTATATGCATTATTGAATATTTTACTATTTTTTTAAAGAGCAACAATACCTTTCGGTCTTGGAATGCACTATTCATTATCCAGTTTATAAACACCTATATGAAATATTTATAACAATTAGTTAACTCACGTGCACGCGAGAATATATAATATTTGTAACAAAATTTTGTATCAATTATTTCGAGATTTGCGCACAAATAAATACGATTCGCACAATCCTAGCTACGTCACACCGGAAATAACTCAGTCACATTCCATCACACTTGATTGCTCTCGAACAAAAGAGCATCGCGACCGCTGATTGGTTGTGCTCTCTTGACTTGAAGCATTATCACGTATTCATAAAATACAGTGCTGTATTCCCTCGGGAGTTATAAAGTAAAAGTGACGTCCCTTGGGGAGTTGAAATCAACCATTTTGACTGGATCTCAAGAAATCCAGGAACAAAGACTGTACGCTAACTTGGTGATGAAAATCCGTGGTTTGAACAAGCCGTAAACATTGCTGCCGGCGCGAAAACTACTTGGCCATTTGGGGCAACGAACCACCGAAGGGAGTTCGTGTTGGAGTTGATCTTTTGGCGCGATTTATAACATTTTAACATGCAAGAACAGCCGGATAGCACAGCCAAAGATGAACGGGCAGGTGTAACGTGGGTTACTCAAGGAGTTTTAAACGATCAGCCAACTGCAACGTTAGTAAAATAGCAACAGCACCGTTTCTTGACGACCATTTTAGTAGAGTTTTGAAGTGCTCTAGATAATCATGTCAATATTTTATGTGTTGTCTTTCTAGGGCTCCGTCAGTGATAGCAAGGTGCCACTTTGAGAAACAACCCCCTTCGAATTTACGTAAAAGTAACTTTTTCCACTTCGTCCTGACTTTCCAAGATCACAATTCACAAGCCATCGAGATCGAGAAGGCCCAGTTTATAGATTTCATAGAACTTCGCCCGGTGAGTTTTTAAAATACAATACCCAACTATAAAATAAACTTATTAAAATACCATGTAAAATCCACCTGATGAATGTTTTAAATGTTTTATGTTTCATTTCAGGAGGATAACAAGATCAGAAACGGTGTTCACTATCGTTTGAATCTAGTTTTAGCACAAGGTAAGTCCAATCGTGTTTTTTTATTTCTTAACTGGATTGTTTATATATTTTGGTCTTTTTAAATTAACTACCGTTCCCAATGGGAATATATTTTCAGCTGAACTATCTAGGGACGTTCTTCTGAATCACGCTCGCAGGTTCCGGTGTTGTGCTCGCGACCGTAAGCACTTTGTACAAGACGTTATATTTACCATTGGTGCTTTGGGACTTGTATGTTCAAATAAGAGCTTAGGTGTTTATTTGATTAAAATCAACACGAGAACTTGATCAAAACTATCCGCGAAATTGAATATCTGAGCGAATTTCTCTCGATCAAATGTTCGAAAACACTCGATAGGTTTTCTAAAGTCCAGGAAGCCATTTTGGTGTTGTGGGCAGCTAGCGCGCATTCCTTTACATCAACATTTGTTTTAGTAAAAATTGATTTTTTTTTTGTCTTAACAGCTATTCGTGTTGAGCAAGATATCTTTGTGAGACTGGTAGATTCAGCAACGAAACAAGTAAGAACAAGAAAAGTAAAAATGCCTCGGAATGACAAAAAAATCTTTACTATTTTCGAAAGTTTTAGAAACTTTTCTGAGAGCAAAATGTGTTTGTTTCTCTCAATAACACTTTTGAAATAAAAGCTTTGCGTTAAAACACAAGATAATCAGTAGCTTCGAAGTTAATTTACTTGTAGGTGCAAAGTTAGGGACGAAAAACGCTTCGAAAAAAAAGTTAAAACTTTCGCAATATTAAATTTAAATAATCATTGCGAGCTTAGCGCTTTTTATTTACATGTAATAGATGCGAGAAATGACTGTTTATTTTCTTGAGGCAGTGATATATATAAATCATCAAATTGCTTGATTTAGTGATGAGTGTTAGATTTAGGTTTTTTTTCTTTGAAAAGTTTTTGGGGGGGGATAGAAGACACTCCCAAAATGTTAATTGACTTACGCAGCGTAAAACAATTTTTCCGTTTTTTTTGTCAATAGATAATTAACTATGAAGGTCAAGATAAAAACCCTGAGATGCGTCGGGTTCTGATGACTCATGAAATTATGTGCAGGTACATTGTAAAACTTTATCATTTTTAGATTCAAAATATAGTAATTCAAGGTATTTTTACTCAAATGTATGTTATGTGCTTTGAATACCAATGTAAATCCTTTGTTGTTTTAAAGCCGCTGCTGTGAAAAGAAATCCTGTGGTAATAAGAATGAAACTCCTTCAGATCCTGTTGTTGTTGATAGGTAGGTTATGAGTTTTATTTTCCAGACTGGTTTACTTTATAAGAGATTATGACTAGACAGAGAAAAGCCAATTCTCAAAGGAGGTCTTGTTCCCAGAGGAACTCAAATCTGAGTACATACAAGTATACCAAAGTTTGCAGCTAGTCAACAGTTGGTAATATTGAAAAGTCATTAAGAAGTGTCAAAAGTGCATAATAGCTGTGCTTATTGTGCGCCTTTGTTGACACTTTGATTATAGCAACACAATGATGGATTAGGTAGTGTGTCACTCAAGAAATTCCCTTGGCTCTGATTGGACCCTGATCTTATTAATTGAATGTATATAGTTGTAATTAGTTGAGCCATTGGTATAGTTCCAATTCATATCTTTTGTGAGTGCAAAAAGCTTTTATTTAAGGAATTGCTTGCATCTTTACTTGTGATCCTGTTTGTTAAGAACTTAATCTCACTTCAGGAAACTTAATCATCAATAATTTAGGACAAAAATCCTTGGCCATAAATGTTTTTAAAACAATCAGTAAAAATGAACATTTTTACTCACATACTTGAATTTTAAATATATATTGATATTAGTTTTCTTTAATTCAAAAAAGAAAATGTGAATCCATGCAATTTTTCAAATGTAAATCATTTGGCTGAGTAACTTTTCTTAAACTTCTTTTTTGGTTCTGAAAAAATTACTTTGGAAGTATGCCACTTGTTATTATTTATAAGTATATAATATGACTCTTTTTCTTTACATTGTTCAAGTTTCTATGGTTTTCACTGAAATTATTTCTACAAAAACACAGATCCATTATCCATTTGTTTTAACAATATGAACTCAATGTAAAAAATACATATTCAGTTAAGATTACAACATGGATAATAAAAACACTGGAGTGTTTTTATTATCCATGATTACAACAGTTAATAAAGCTTGAACCCTTTTCTCAGCAAGGGAATTGTGAATGATTCACAGTTATACACTGAATTTCTCTGGCTTTAGTGTCGGAATGCTGCATACATGTATATATGCTACCACACAGTTTACAATCCTTTAGGGATACAGTTAGACGACAGTTAAAGTGGGCAGTGTTATACTTCTAGGCAGCTGTTGTCTTATATAGCCAAGCATTTGCATATATTGCATATATCTTATCATGATTAAGTATCAACTACATAAAAAAATGACAGCTTTTGATAATCATGATAGTGATGACATTGTTGATGAGGAGGAAAATTAAAAATATATATTTTGAAAGATTGAATAACTATGACTAGCTATGAATATTTATTATGCATGGAAACTAGCGAGTAAACTAGTATAGGCTGTGTCGGTGTTTGGTATAAATGATAGGTAATATAATGAAATTTGTAACAGCATAAAAAATAATAACATAACTTTACTGACGTTTCAAGCTTTATAGCCCTTTGACAGAGTAAAAGAATGAACTCTTAAATAATGCACCTATCAATGTCTTGCCCCAGGGGGGGGGGGAGTGCGGGCAAAGTCGGGCTATTGAACATAAACTTTGCCCGTACCTGGGGCTGCTCGATGTTTTTTGACAATACAATACAATAATTTCTGCGTCCACAACAGTAAATATATGAGTAAGTATATGAATTTGACGTCCCCTGGATATGGGCTATTAACAAAAAGATATGAAAAATGTCAATAGCCCCAGGGTATGCCGCACTCCCCCAAAGGTAATTGAACATTTTTTCAGTGTTACAAATTTCATTACATTACCTAGCTATTGTATTAATCATGCAATTAAAAAAAATTAAGATGATTATGATAATGATGACATTTATTATATATATAAGAAATATTAATAACACAATGAAGGCATAACTTACCATTTCCAAAATCTTTCCCTCTTATAGGTATTATCTCAAGTTTTTCCTAAAATGTAATCAGAATTGTCTAAAAAATGCTGGCAACCCACGTGATATGCGCCGCTTTCAGGTATGTCAAATAGTAATAATTAATTAATAGAAAACAACAGAATTAGCATAATATGTCTTCATTTAGTACTACTTATGTTGCATGCTTTTAGTGCTTGTACTCTATTAATTTTCAACATAATATCACTCATCAATTGATTTATGGATTGGTTTTATTGATTGGTTAATTGATTGGTTGATTGATTGACTGGTTGGTTGGTTGATTGATCGATGGATCATTAGCCCACTTGCAGTATCAGTCAGGAAGAGTTTGAAAAGAGGAATCTTATAAAACCTTCACAATAGATAGAGTTGCATTCAGTCCTGTCTGTTTTGTTTACACAGGTCCACATTTCAACATCTGTAGATCATGTTGCTGGGGCATTAGCTTGTTCAGACAACATGTTTGTACACAATAACTCAAAACATGGAAGGAGATCTAGAAGACTTGATAGCAATGAAACCATAGCTGCACTTGCAGGTAACAAAACCTTGATAGAAAAAATATCCTCAGCTCATATATATGGGTGCATGGTGTAGTGGTGTGCTGTGCGCCTCTGGCCGCTGTGGTCCAGGTTTGAGTCCCTACTCAAGCACAGATTTTAATTATACAACGGCAACAACTTTATTACCAGCAATATCCAGAAGAATTATACAATTTCAATTTAAGGAATGTTCAGATAATTGGTAAACGTTTCTCAGAATAGCTAAAAAAAGCTAATGAATCTGAGCAGCTACTAGTATAATAAATAAAGAATTGATTGGTAATACAGTTGGCGATCAACAAAAAAAAAACACTACAAGTTACAAAAGTGGCAATAATGGAGAGTTGAGTTTGTTTGATGTGTTTTTCTCTTCAATGCCACAGGGGTTTTTCTCCTGTTTATCCAGTTTTCCTCCCTCTGTAAAAATGAAACAGAGTTTGACATGCAAAGTTGTGTGCTATGATATGAAATGTTGGGTTAATGAATGCATGGGAGTGTGAGTCTCCCCAATCGTTGAGATGTTAAAAAATGAAAGTGATGTATTTTATTTTTTTATGAAATCAGTGCAGCAGATAGATCATATAAATATTTTTCAATTTTAGGTGCTCCATGTATAAAGGCCATCTGTCCCAATGAAGGATGGACATCAGGAGGAACTAATGTCGTAGTCATTGGGCATAATTTCTTTGATGGAATACAAGTTGTGTTTGGTTCTTTGATTGTATGGAGTGAGGTAAGTCTTTCCCCAACAGATAGTTAGGGAGCAGTCATTAATTACTGGGGGGAGGGCCGGTAAGTTTAGGGGGGCTAAGATTTTTGGGGCTTTGGTTTAGGGAGGGCCAAAATTGTTTGGACTGACATTTAAGGGGAGGGTCATAAGGGCCAGTAAATGTATGGGGGGATAAAAAATGTTTGGGCTTTGGTTTGGGGAGAGTGATGAATTTTTGGGATGATGTTTAAGAAATTTTACCGACCCTCAACTCTCCCCCCCCCCCCAAGTAATTAATGACCGTTCCCTAGGAGTTATTTATATGAAAGCAAGTTGTCCCAGCTAGACAATTTTTGTATCCCAGGGGAATGCAAGGCAATAGAGTTATTTATCCAGGTTAGCAGGGACAACTCCTTTTCATATATACAGCCGGCCCTTAGAATTTTCCATGGATTTGCTTTTCAATACTGCATACTAATGTAATGTAGTAATTGGAATTTGCCTCTTTGATATCATATAAAATAAAGAGAACCCACAATGTCTCATGGGCAGAGGCAGTTGAATACCACCAAATATATTGGCTATATTTTTTATGATGTGGGATTTGTATTTCCTAGTTTTACAATTCTTTTAATATTTATATTTATTTTTTAGCTGATTACCCCTAATGCAATAAGAGTTCAAGCCCCACCAAGACCTATACCAGGAGTTGTAGAAGTGACTCTTATGTATAGAAATAAACAGTATTGTAAAAACGCACCAGGCAAATTTTGTTATACAGGTAAGAGAAAGTTAAAAAAAATCTTGAATTTTGCTGTTAGATAGTAAATTACTGTGAGGATATCGTGGACATATTACGTTTTTTTCTGAACCTTATATACTGCTTCTAACCCTCTGAAAATGAAGCAGTGACTTCAAATACACTAAGTGTTCATAATAAATCTTATTTTTAATTTATTTGCTCATAGGATGTGGGTTATAAAATGCAACAAAAAACTCAAAGTGTTCACGGTTTGAGTGTCCTCATTGTATTTAATAATAACTTTATTTCAAGAGGGAGACATTTCGGGAAATATCAGGCTCCACTTATTTCGTTCAAAATTATTTGTTTCTTAAATAGTTACGAACAGCAAGAGTATTGTGGTGATTCAAGTGTTCAAGAGAGGACTACGATAAATGGTGCAAAATTGACATGATTTTGTTGAAAAAATTGATCATAAAAAAAAATTTAATCTGAAAAATTACTCAGCTACTTCGTTTAAACTTTTCAGTTTTCGAAGAGGTATTTGTGAGATGTTTTAATGCTCTTACCTGCATACTCAGAAAATGATAACTTTGTCCAAAATTTCATTTTGGTCAACTTCATCTTCACAAGTGCTGTCGATTGAAGCTATTAAAGGGCTTGTCGCACGCGCGCGCGTCGCATGTGAACACCCAACTGGCTTTTTTCCTCTTAGCCAATCAGTAAATCGATTAAATACGTCAATGTCAATCTGTCAAAATTCAACCAATCACAAAGAATTGCATTGAACTGGCTTTTTGCACTCAACAAAATCGGGGAAACATTCTATTTTTATAGTTTTCTTCAGTGTCTAAAATTCAAATGTCTAAAATTATGTTTTCGTGCAAACAACCTTTTTTCCTTTATTGAAACGAAATTTCAAGATAGAAACAAAACAAAAATATTTTAAATTTAGAAGTGAAAAACAGCATTCTCAAAAGATGAAAGAAGGTTTTCGGGTTTTTTTCAGTAGAATTTTAATAAATTTGTGTTAACATGCGTTTGAATGGTTTCCCTATCGCAAACATATCATTTTTCTTTTACAAAAAGCTATAATAATTATATTTTATGTTTTAGCTTTATGTGAACCCACCATTGATTATGGATTTCAAAGACTTTTAAAAATTATACCTCGACATCCTGGAGATCCAGAAAGAATACCAAAGGTTAGAAACACTTTTTTTAGAAACACATTTTTGCACATAAAAGTCAGTGTTAATTCTCTAATTTTATTATTTGTTTGTTTGTTTGACAATGTTGTCATTTGTTTGCCTTTTTGTTTGTCTGTTTGTTTGTTTGTGTATTTGCTTATCTGTTTGTTCGTTTGCTTGCTTGTTTACTTATTTTGTTGTTTGTCGTTTGTTTGCCGTTTGTTTGCATTTGTTTATTGTTTGTTTGTTCGTTCGTTGCTTGTTTGTTTGTTACTTTTTGTGTTTGTTTGTCTGTTTGTTTGTGTATTTGCTTATCTGTTCGTTCGTTTGCTTTCTTGTTTACTTATTTGGTTGTTTGCATTTGTTTATTGTTTGTCCGTTCGTTTTTTGCGTGTTTGTCGGCTGATTTGTTTATTCCTTATTTTGCAACAAATTATTATATATTTATTAATTATTTTTCAGGAAATCGTGCTCAAAAGAGCTGCTGATCTAGCTGAAGCCTTATACCAAATGCCCCGTACACCCACCCAACTTCATTCATCCCAATACCCCGGTACCGGGCTTGCGACGCCCAAATCCCCGGCCCTTGTTGGTGGTCAGCATTTCGTCACAATGTACCAAGAAGGTGGTTCGAATAACGGGTTGTATAACACTGCCATAACAACCGACAATCAAATTCCTGTAGCATTTGCAACGATAGATAATCCAAATCACCATAATTCAACATCAACAGCACAGACCGATGTTAATAACAATGTTGTAGATGTGTCGGCGACAAGTGACATGTCATCAAGGAATGTAACGACTATTGCGCAAATCGGAATGACGAATATAAATCTTCAAGGTGATCACCAGCAACACAACTCCGAACAACACCCCCCTGGACATGCTGTTGCTATGACGACTGTTGCTAACTCTTCAAATGGTTACCATGGTGGGATTACGTTGGCAGCCTTGCATAACATGAGTGTTCCACCTTCTCCGGGATTTTTCAACGGACCTTGTAAGTCACGTCTGTGAATTTGTTCCGCGGCCGTCATTAAATGATAATTTTCATTTTGATACAGTAAATGTCATTGACACGAAACACCCAATTCAAAAAAGGTTGACGGGTAACGGCGATTGGTGATTGGCGATTGCACGACCGAAAGGGACTGTGGGTAATACGAATTTCTTCTTATTCC
Organism: Metridium senile; assembly: GCA_949775045.1. Taxonomy (NCBI): domain Eukaryota; kingdom Metazoa; phylum Cnidaria; class Anthozoa; order Actiniaria; family Metridiidae; genus Metridium; species Metridium senile. The sequence continues at coordinate 3,835,968 of OX459107.1, forward strand.
ATTCTAAATTACCCAAACACTGTTCAGCGATGACCTGAGATGGGTGTCTCGAAAGTTTGGCTATTAAAACGGTGGAGACGTTGTTTGGGTAATTTACTGACGAAAAAGAAGGAATTCGTATTACCCATAGTTCCTTTCGGTCGTACAATCGCCAATTGCCGTTCGCCCCGTGAATTTTTTTTGAATTAAGTGTATATTGTCCACCAAAAAGACATTAACAATTAAAGAAATGCAACGCGACACCACATAACATATATTTCTTATTCCATGTTCACTGTTACTCATCCTACAGTAAAACATTGAAATTTCAACTGCTTAAAACAACTAAACAAAGAATCACGTATCACTTGTTGTAGTATTAGTCTTCACTTTACGTGGACAACATTAATGACATTGACAGTATACAGCTATTTAAAAAACCGTAGAATACTGGAAGATGCATACGGAATAGTGTATTGCAAGACCGAAGTGCATTTTGGGTCATGTAATGTTTTCTAAACTAAAATGAATAATAATTATTCATTTTATTCTTAGTGCATTCCATGCAAAACAATATACAAGTTAGTTATGAGGTGTAAATAACGCTGTATGGTTAATTTATATTTCCATTTAAAGAGACCCACAATGACCTTTGGTCTTGGAATGCACTATTCAGTATTCAACGTTTTTTGAAATGGCTGTATGAATTTATACCTCGGTTATTAATTGATGATAATTGTTTCAATTTCAGTCATACCTCAATCGCCATCACTACCACCGACGCCAAGTAGCGTGCCTCCAAACGGTAATACTGGCGTCTTTGCTTTCCCATCAGGAATGATTCAAACAGTCAAGCAAAAGAGTGCGTTTAATCCCGTATCTCGAGCTCAGCTGATGGCAGAAGGTAGTGAGGGTGTTTACAGTAACCCAACAATTGTACAAGGTGCGATTGAGTTGCGCACGCGCGCATGGAGGGGTCCTCGTCCATTAGAGCAGATTTCGTATGACTATGAAAAGCTCACGACACGAACGCGATGAAAGAAAGTCAAAAACATTTAGAAAACATCATGGTCGCGGCAAGGCACGCACACGGTAATGCATGAACTTTTCACAGTCATACGAAATCTGTTCTATTAAGCGTTGTGTACCGTCCTAGTTGCAAGATTGTTATAATGTGATAAAAAAGATTAATAATTTAGTAATTTAATAACGATAACGTTCGATGTACATAATTTTGTAACATTTGTTTTTTCATTCTATACCTAAATTACCCTGCGAGCAGAGATTCCTTTCTCTTACCTGGACCGACGAAGAAAGAAACCTGGTTTCTTTCCTCGTCGGTCCAGGTAAGAGAAAGGAATCTCTGCTCGCAGGGTATACCTAAATATATATATGTATATATTTAAATATTATGATGATATATATAATGATAATATTGATGATGATAACCATGATGACAACTATGATGATAATGATAAATGTACAACTATATTTTTTGTAACTTTCTTTTCTTCGTTTTTTACGTACCTAAATATATTTTTCAGTTATACAATAAATGAGTGTGCTGTTTATGATGATGATAACGATGATAATGACGAATAATGATGATGATGATGACGACAAATTTCTGTTCTATTCAGGTGTTGTGTCGTCACAGTTCGGTGGTTCATTTGCTATCCCAGTAACTGCACAGACCTATGTGACTAACGTCCAATCCTCCAAGTCCTAAACTAATTTATTGAATTAATATAATGCAATTATCAAGAGTGAACCTTCATATTATACACCGTGAACGCTTTAATTAGCAAAACGACCAGTGGCCTAGAAAGGCAAGGTAAATTAATTTCCGGGTCAGACCGATTACACAGGAAGCCCAACAGAAAGTAAGCTCCCGAAGACGATTTAATCAGTAATCAAGAGAGATGCCACTTGGGGTGGCCGACACTATCGGACCGATTCCACAGGAAGCCCAACATATGAATCTGTTCGGACGTACTACAGGGTGACCAATCCATTAATCTGTTACCACAGGAAGCCCACCAGTTCAGAGTAACTGTTTCGGGAATTGAATATAAATCCAGTATATAATAAATTTGAACTGCATTTTTTTATGCATGCAGTAATTATTTATTTGGAATCAAAATGAACATTATGTATATATATATAAATAAATGCTTTATTTTTGAAATATTCAAGATAAAAGTAGTTTTCGTTATCCTGTGAAATACATTTAAGCAAATTTGATGCTCTATCGCTCTTTAACGATATCCATTGTTTTATAGCAATTGCATTTGTATTGATATATGAGAATAGTAGCATGTATGCTACAAAAGATCTAGAATTCATTGGTGGATCCAGAGGAAGGTCCAACGGTTCCATGGAACCCGCGTTTGTAAGGACAATACACAGTGGCTACTCTCCCTCAGTACGTCTTCTAAAATCCTGGATCCGCCACTGGTATTGCAATAACTGACCATTTGAAGTTTTTTTGTGATGTTCAAAGTACAAAAAACTTAAATACACAGTTTGTTTCGCAGGTTAATATATAAAAGCCACTTTACTAGAAATCGATTTTTTGGGATGTATATTTCCCAGTTTAATATTTGTTGAGAGATTTAATATATTTAAAATTGAACAGGAATTATACAAGGCAATACTGTATATATGTTTGCCTCAAATTGTTTTTCCAATATAATCCTCGAACGAGGTAGACCTTTCAAGTGTTTCTAATATAAACATTTTCAAAAAATTTCTTCCAAGAGAATGCAATATAATAATCTTTTCTATCTGAGTTGATACATATTTTTGTACTTTTGTAATAATTTATAAAATAATATTGCCAGGAGTTTGAAAATTAGTTTTCATAGTTTTTCTTGGCCAAGCAATATATGTTTTCATACGCTTTATTAAATTTAAGTTATTTTTGAAATGAGCTTATTTTGTGTTCATATAATATACCCATACGTGTGAATTATAGAAGTATAATTTTATAACAAAAAAAAAAACATTGAATAAAGATCTTTTTGAACTAAATGAGTCTACTTTTCTGTCTCAAAACATGGTATGTGTATGAGTGCAAACAGTAAATTCCTTAGCAAACTATTCAGTAATTTGTGTTTCATCGATAAAGAAAGCAAACAAGATAAAATCTGAAATACAAATTACTAAATAGTACAAAAACAATTGAATTAATATAAAATTGTAATATTTAGTATTACTAAGTTTTGTCGATATACTATATAGACTCTACTGTTTGCAAACTATTTGTGATAGGGTTGATCATTTTTTTTTTTAAATTTTAATACGCAATAAGAAAATAAACAAAGAGCTCTAAACATTCTTGAAGGCTCAGCCCATCGAGTAAATATATCAAGCTTGGTCTACCTGTGTTATTTATAAAACGTGGCGAACTGGTACCGAAAGTTTACTAGAGCATTACAAACAACGCAAGATGTCGACATGATGAGCGAAATTTCTCTGTTTTTATCACTGTTATTAGTTACAAATGCCGTTCTTCTTGTAAATAGTGGTTTCTATAAAGTACCAGAATGTGATAATTCTGATTGCCCGGGCTGTAAGCCTGGTTATTGGGGAACAAATTGCCAGTTCTGCCGACTAAGGTATTTCCTAAACTACAACCTTTACGTACTAAAATACTTTCACTTTTATTATATCATATCCTTCTAAAACCTCTACATAATCTAACTAACTAAAAACTGTGTTGTTTATAGTATATAAAAATGAATGTATATCGTGGTAAAATTATTTTTAAGAACGATTTTTCTCTATGTTTTGTCTGTCTTTCTTCGTCACTCGGAACGTGCGGAAATACTCAGCAAAATGTTTCCGTCTTGATTCAAATAATATCAAGCTTATTTCGTATAATAACAATTTTTTCTTGATTGTGATATTATTGCCCATAGAATGTTGTGGACGTTTTGTGATTTCAATTGGTAAAAAAGTCACTACTTAAGGCTATTTATACTCAGCTAGAGGTGGAGTGTTCGATTTCAAATCTCCAAATTATGAATTTCGACCTAAAACTTAAAAGCTTAGCGATTGATCCTTCCCTGACACTTTTAATCCAAACTTTTAAGTATTTATGTTTTACAATTTCTGCTTTTGGTGTAGCTGAGCTTTTTTTCAAATTTGTGTAGTAATCTTCTATACTCTGAATTATATCATTTATAAATGATTCACAACTTTACATCCTCATTGGAGTTTACTCTAAGAAAACACTTATATGAAGCCTGCTTTCAAACAGTTGGTATTCTGCCTTAAATTACCCAATGTTATTGCATTTCTGTAATGTCTTTAAAATAAGCCAGCATGACATTATTGAATTTCAAGACAGAACAGCAGTTATATGATTCAACACTTTTAATATTATTTTCTAAATGTGTGATATGACTTTCAAATTTATTTTGTGTCTGTGATATACGATCAGTTTATAAATAACAAGATAAAAATATATTTTATCTGTAATTAAAATCTACTTGAATTAAGAGTTCTTCAATTATTCTTAGATACACCAAAATGTTGAAACCTTACACTGTCAAATAATAAGAATAGTTTATAACATTTAGGATAACTTAGAAAATAATATAAATATACAATTTACACTTTTTGTATAATATTTATATGTTTAAAATTTATGATATTTAATTTTTCTTTCAATTTTCAATTTCAATTTTATTTTATTTTGCACACAAAGAAAATAGTTTAAATACAAAGAATACATAATTATAAATATTATAGTTAATTATAACATAAAATCTTTTCCTTAGTTGTATTTATAATGAAATAAGGAATATATAAAGTGAATGTTAAATTCAATTATCCTCTGCTTAATTTATATTTTTCTTTGGTACATATGTACATGGTATGATAATACCAATTGAAAACTACAATAATTTATACATATATTTCAAAAATCGTAGTCGCAAACAAAGCCACAGTCCATGTACTCTTCTTGTTATCAATTTATTCATAGCATATTTTGGTTGTATGTATTTGCGTTATTTGATCATAACAAGCTGTTGTTTTGGTAGATATAAATACAAATATTTACTTCAAAAATGTGCATTAAACCACAAATCAAGACCATGTAACCGGCATCCTTTGCAGGCTCAGAGTGTGGACTGTTGCTTCGGCTGCGACAAGGATTTTTGCAATAGGTGTAAATTAGAACTATAATATCTACAGTGTATTTATGTATTTATTTTTGTTTTCATATCACATTTATTCAAAACCTTAAAGCGCAATAAAAAAAATCAGAAACAATCACATTACATTTTCAAGTACACTGTTTTTCAGCCCCAGCTTCAATTTTAGTAAAATAAATCATTGTAGACAAAACTTGTGAAATTGTCATGAATTAGTTTTTGAAAATATCATCTTAGGCAAATCCAATTTCAAATCAATTTTATTTAGTACCATGAGTTACAATACATGTACATACAATGATGTACATATGTATATTGGCTAGATTTTACAGATTTTTAGCTATACAAGCTATCTAAGTATATAATAACCAAAAGGGCTAACCTAGAAAGATAGTATGTGTGATAGCAAAATGTGTGATTTTGTTGTTGTTACCTGATAACAGATGAAATTATGAAAGCTTTATATAATAAATTATGCTATCAAGTATCGGGCTTAACAAAAAGAGCTTAAACAGTCTATTTTTTTAAGAGTTGGACATGAATAATGTATTATTTTTTATGGCGGCACAGTACCATAACCATAATACCATTATCATTACTTAGCAAAATGTAAACTTAAGAAGAAGAAGAAGAATAGTTTTATTGTAATTTTAAGTGAAACTGAAAATATTCTATTGTTATTGTCCACTACGTTCTCATATTATTACATAATATAAACAAGCTGTGATGTCACAATGTGTGACGGCATCTATAATGTACATGCTTCATGTATTTTGTTATGTATCTTTAGAACTTTACTATTTATAAATTGTGAATATGATAAATGCGTGTGTGCTGTTGTGTGAATATCTTAATTGTTTGGACCCAAGTACATTAATTTTGTACATTGTATAAATGAGAAAGAATTATGATTGTCTCGGTGTGTACCGGTATGTGTCATCTTAATGTTGATAGTTAATGTCTGTTGTCTAGTTTTTCTTAAAATAAAAATACACACACTTGGAAAATCACTGACAATTAAGAATTAACCATCATCATCAACTACATGATTGTATACCCCATCTAATGGCTAATGAGGAGGAAGCACGGTAGAGTGGTCAGAGTATTGGTCTCGCAATACAGTTGTGCCGTGTTCGATCGTCCCACTCTGGCCACAAGCTGAGACTGTATTTGGCCCTGCATTATTGTTATCTTGATTTATTCACATTGATTACTTAACTGTTGTTTTGACTTTCTGCCAACTTAAATATCCCAAACGTTCAGTAATGTGAAATACATTTTTGGCTGCTGTCAATCAAAAACATAAAAGGTGCTGCAATAACTAAAGCAGCCAAATATGTATTTCACAACCGTTGGAATGACTGAATTCGCAGAAAGCCAAAAACTGCATTACTGTGGTTTTTCGAATTTCTGTGAACTCAGACATTCCGACAGTTAGTTGTGAAATACGTTTTTGGCTGCCGTAGATCAAAAACATATAAGGTGCCAAGTAATTAGCAGCAGCCGGAAATATATTTATCAGCTAGTCATTGGAATGTCTGAGTTTGCAGAAAGCTGAAAAAAACATTAACGTTCAAACTTCAGACATTCAGAATGCATGATGTCTAATTTTTACTTGATGATAATATAATAATAATTATGTGAATATGATGAAATGGGTGTAACAAGTGTATATAGAGCGAAAACACTAGGACCATGAAACAAAATCAAATTGTTAGTATGTAAAAGACAAGTAAAGTTGTAATGAGGTATTGTTTCCTTTTGTATTTGATGTTTCTGGTTGAGTGATACTGACTAAATAGTCACTAAATAAAAACTATTAGCTGTAACTATTTTGTTTTTATTTCATGGTTCTAGTGTTTTCGCTCTATTAAATAAATGTACTAAAAGTATATAATTTACAGACTCTTACTTTTCTTAATAATAATAATAATAACTTTATTTAGAGTTTCCTACAAAGTCTCGGAACTCTTACAAATACGTTTAAAAATAATTTAAATATGTGAAAAAATAGATAAATATATAAATTAATAATTATTTTATTTATATATTCTTCTACATTGTTTGACAGATTAACTGATGATAGTGGAGTGATAACAGATGGAGTTAAAAATTATAAAGAATCATCAAAATGTACATGGCTTATAGAAACATCCAAGTAAGACATGACTTTTAACTATCATTTTTATGTTTGATGATGAGTTGTAATCATCTGGGTGTGTGTAGTTTTGGGAAAGACTGGTGTTGTTTGTGTCTGACGTTTGAATAATTTGAACCCAGGTGTAAGTGATGTTGATGAGTTGTGATCATCTGGGTGGGTGTATAGTCTTGGGGAAGACTGTTTGTGTTGGTGTCTGACATTTGAATGTTTTGAACACAGGTATAAGTGATGTTGATGAGTTGTGATCATCAGGCTGTGTGCAGTCTTGAAAAAGAGTGTCCATGCTGGTGTCTAGTGTTAGTCGTAAATGTGGTTATGATTATGATTATGACGCTGTGTGAACCACTGAGGCTTTAGTGTCTGATGTTAGAATGATTTGTATCCAGGTGTATCACTTAAATCTGTGTTCAAAGCATTCATTCAATCTTATTTTTCTCATTTTCAGGCCTAATAGTAGCATAGAATTATCATTTGATCAGTTTGCAACAGAATGTTCCTGGGATCATATGTATGTTTTTGCTGGAAATTCAATACATGCCCCTTTATTGGGAACTATAAGGTAAGCTAGTCAAATAAATAAAATAAATCATTTTTTTATACATGTCAATGTATTTAGCCAGACACAAATGCCCTACTAATTTGGAAGACTCATACTCGCTACCTCTACGCTCAATATTTTAGCACACAACTCTGCTTAAAAAAAACTTGCATAATGGAAGTGACACTTCTGTATTTACATACATGTACAGTACATAAGTGAATATTGTATATTACATGTATACTATAATTATTATAAATATTGTATATTGATGTAGATGTAGATGTGTTACAGATGTATAATCTTCTGGGTTTGAGTAGTCTAGTTCTGTAGTGAAAAACTGTATATCTTCATTGGTTTAAAGAATTCAACTTTCCTAATATATTAATATCTGTATATTATTTTCCAGTGGTCTTATGAGAGATCAAAATATCAAGGCAGTTGCTAAAGAGCCTATCAAGCACTTGACGATCAAGTCCAACAAAGCCTTCTTGTATTTCTATAGTGATGACCATTATGCCTTAACTGGGTTTAACATCAAATATCGGTATGTGACAAGATGGAAAAATTGTCAGTGATATTGTTACAGCGAAACCTGTTGCATGGCAAACAGCAAATAATATTGTGCATTTCATTTTATGTTTTTTCAGATCTGTCAATCAGTTTGGAGGTGGAGCTTACATCAAATTAACCAATGACTTTACAAGTTAATGTATAAGCTCCACCTTAACACTGATTGACAGATAGAAAAAAAAATCACAATAAAAATCACAATTGGATGGTCACGATGCAACAATTTTCACTGTAAAATCATACTTTTAACAGAGATTGAAAGATTCGCAAGTGGGAATATACCTTGTATCTTCACAAATTATTTTATATATATTAATTATTATTATTTTGAAACTTATTTTCATTTCTTTAGGGTCAAAAGTGATTGTTCATCCAAATGTAACAACCATGGTCAGTGTGGTCTCCATGGCAACTGTGTCTGTGATAATGGCTGGACTGGTTCCAGTTGTAATGTCTCCACCTGTGCTGCTAGCTGTGTTAGTGGTACATGTAATGCAGTCACTAGACAGTGTGAAGGATGTAACAGTGGTTATACAGGTATATATAAATACACCTACAGTGGTACCTCTATTAAGCGTTCCCCCTCAGGACTTTCCAAAGTGGCTGCCGAATAGAGGTATAGAATAGGGAAAAGGAATAGATTTGAGATTTCTTATTGTGGCCGCCTAATAGAGGGTGACCTCTGAATGGGTGACCACTTAATAGAGGTACCACTGTATTTCAAAAATCGTTGTCACAATCAAAGCTACAATCCACACTCTGTAGCCTTCAAAGAATGTTAGTAATATGAACATAATTTGTGATATTATTATTTAATCAATTGCTATATTTATTTATTTAATCATATACTAGGCCCTTCATGCAACATCACACTTGGACAAGGATTCTGGACACATGTCCCTGCAAATAATCAAGGTGAGTTCAAGAAAATCCATGGCTATTAAGTACATATTTCTTATCGATTTACCAACAGACATCTCTATGTCATGTTGATAAATTGTTATAATTTGTTATAATAATTGATATTTTGTGATTGTCTGGTTGCATACAGTTTTGAGAAAGACTGTTGGAATCTGATATTTCGGCAGCCTGCTCAAGCAGAAGTCAGAGTGAAGATCAATTTATCTGTGGTTGTCTAAATGTTAGACACTAACACAAACAGTCTTTATCAAACCTTTGTACACATTTATTTAATAAGGCTGCACAATGTATTTTCTACTGCTGGGCTAGCTGTGGTGAACATGGGCTTGTCAGCGGTTGCTATCATGGTCATTGGGGGCACCCCTATGTTATGCAAGGGGCTTACACATGAGGCCATGTGTTTTAGCAATCATCTGCGATTGCTTGCTGCTTTGCCGATAAGTTTAATTTATTTATTTTACCTGGGTTTAGACCATAAACACTTGCATATTTTTTCAGACAAAGTGATTGGCCGTGCTTCACATTCCACTGGTTTAATAGATGGTTGGTTGTGGGTCTATGGTGGATATTCACTAAATGCTGCACCCTTCAATGACCTCCTTAGGTATATATGCCTATCAAATATTAATGAAAACTAGAGAGTAAACTAGTATAGGCTGCATAAGTGTTTGATACAAACAATAGGTATTATAATAATAATGAAATTTGTAACACCGTAAAAAATGTTGACTTAACTTTACTGACGTTACCAGCTTTAGCCCTTCGTCGGAGTAAAAAAAAAGACTTAGACTTGTTTATGTCATAATCATATGATCATTTGATCATCAAATATTTGAGATACTATGCACTTTCTGATTGGCTGGCCACTGTGTTTATCTCAGAGTCCTGACAGAGACACATCCAGCAAAAACAATTTATAAAAGCAATATAAAACATATGTTTGTGTCTGTCTATATACTGTGATATAAACACTCTGGCAACTGTACAGCACTCAAGAAGTCAAAGAAACACTTGGCTATGCCTCATGTTTCTTTATGACTTCTCTCTTGCTCTACAGCTCCCAGTGTGTTTATATCACTGACAGTATATAGACATGTGCACCATTATATATTCCTTAATAAGCAAATGAATGGATTAGCAATTGTTGAATTGAATTGATCAATGAATCAATAAATGAATAAGAGAATGAATGAATGAACCCTGGGATTAATGAATGAATGAATCAATTAATCAATAAAGAAAATAAAAAAAATGTATGAATTCAAAGCAATATTATAATAGAGTACTGTAAGTGAATCAGTGAATAAGTTAATGTGTCAATAATAAAATGAAAATTAATAAGGAAATAAATAGACATTTTAATTGGATATTTAGCACTTAATGACTGGTCCTGTGGGAAAGAGTTAATTTTGCTTCCCGAGAATCTTAATGTTTCCCGAAGCTCTGGCCAAGAAAAATTTTCTCTCCATTTTGAAAATTTTTTATTTACACATTTGTGGATTTATTTCCCACCAGGAGTTATAGAGATTTATTTCCCTCCATGTGAAATGCTCTCGACCAATAAGAAAACAAGTTTGGATAGGATATAAAATAATGTGTTTTGGTTGTTCATAATCTTGTTCTTTACGTATCAGATATCACATTCCAACCAACACATGGGAGGTAGTGTATCCACATGTATCTAGTCCAGTGCCATCAAGAAGATATGGTCATTCAATGGTAGTTTATAATGTAAGTCATATTGTCCGACATTCTTGTAAAGTGCATACCATACATTGTATATCCATGAGTTGCAGCACCTATGGGGGTTGCCTCTCCAACTGAATAGGAAAATTAGTCAACTGTATTTGCCATAGCATGATTTTTCATGGTTGTAACAATTTGTTTGTTTTCAAATTGCTTTAAAAAATGCTTTTAGAAATTACCATGTAAAAGCCTCAAAAGGAAGTATATACAACGGGTTCCCATTTAAATCTGTACTTTCCCATTTAAATCTGTACTTATGCAAATTTTGTTGATGTGTGCTAAACACACAGATCAACCAATCAGAGAAGTTCACTTCAGAAATAATATACTCTTGATTGGTTGATCTGTGTTTAGCATGTGCATCAACACAATCTGCATAAGTACATATTTAAATGGGGAAGTACAGATTTAAATGGGAACCTGTTATACTTCCTTTATTGAATGCTCCTAAAAAGGCTTTTCAGTGACAATTAATTTACAATAAAAATGATAAATGCTTATAAAATATTATTGAATGAATGAACGAACATATATCACAGTGGAACCACTTCAACAGTAGTGATCAGGATTGGATAAGTAATATCTTATCTTGCAAGAACCTTCCACATGACATGTTTTATGTTTGTTCTCAAAAATATTTATTTTGACATTTGTTTGGGTGGCCCTGGTTGAAGTATATTGTATAGTCACACTGTAAAAAATATAAACTTGACTTTTTTTGACAATGGTGATGTGGTTACCTTTTCTAGGAAACCCTTGTAATCTATGGTGGTACCATTGGTGGCAAGGTTACCAATGAGCTATGGTCCTTTGATACCATTTCCAGGCATTGGAGTGTTATAGTATCTGTCAGTGATAAGAGTGATGATCCTATAGCTGTATCTGGTCATTCAGCCAATCTGGTCAATAACGAGATGGTAAATATCTTTGGACATGGACCACAAGAAGGCTATACACAAAAAGTCCAAGTGTTTGATCTGGGTAAGGGGTTTTAAAATAACAACTTATCATGTCTGAACTTTTACAGTCAGTTGCTGGTGATAACAGTGATGATGATAATGGTGATAATGATTATGGTGGTGGTGATGGTGATGACTATGGTGTTCATGATGATAATGATAGTGGTGGTGGTGGTGATGATGATGATGATGATCATGGTGATGATGAAGATAAAGGTGATGATAATAATGTGATTGATAATAGTGACTGATGGCTGTGATCATTTTTCTTTTGATGATAATGGTGATGATAATAGTTATGATAATGATAATGGTGATGATAATAGTGATGGTGATGATAATAGTGATGGTAACAGTGATGATAATGGTGATGATAATAGTTATGATAATGTTAATGATGATTATAATAGTGATGGTAATGGTGATGATAATAGTTATGATAATGATAATGGTGATGATAATAGTGATGATAATGATAATGGTGATGATAATAGTGATGATAATGATAATGGTGATGATAACAGTGATGACAATGGTGATGATAATAGTTATGATAATGATAATGGTGATGATAATAGTGATGGTAATGATAATGGTGATGATAACAGTGATGATAATGGCGATGATAATAGTGATGGTAATGATAATGGTGATGATAACAGTGATGATAATGGCGATGATAATAGTGATGGTAATGATAATGGTGATGATAACAGTGATGATTATGGCGATGATAGTGATGGTGATGATAATGGCGATGATAACAGTGATGATAATGGTGATGATAATAGTTATGATAATGATAATGGTGATGAGAATAGTGATGGTGATGATAATGGCGATGATAACAGTGATGACAATGGTGATGATAATAGTTATGATAATGATAATGGTGATGAGAATAGTGATGGTGATGATAATGATTATGGTCATGATAATGGTCATGATAATAGTGATGGTGATGATAATCATTATGATTACATGACTAAGTACCTCTTTTTTTCTTCCCAGTTTCAAGAAAGTGGACCATACATACTGTCAATCCAACGATAGTACTTGCAACCTTTGGCCATAGTAGTTCATATGACCCATTGGCAGGCAAGATCTATATCTATGGGGGTTATAGAAAGGCAAATAAACAAGAGATTTCAAGTGATCTTAGTGTGTATATCCCAGCACAGAACAAATGGTAAGGATCCATCAACAGTAATATATCATAAGAAGATTCAATAATTAACATTAAAAGGAGAAAAGTGACAAGCCATTGTATATTGCATACAGATTGGATGCAAATATTGTATAGTACTTATAAAAGTCTTATGTTAGTTCTTTTATATTTTACTGAAATTGTTCTATAAGGTAAAATTAAATCTGCCTGAGTTGGAAGTTGAAACTTATGCAAATCAGGATGAAATCGGATCGGATGCAAATATTTATAGTACTTATGAAAGTCCTATGTTAGTTCTTTTGTATTTTACTGAAATTGTTCTAAAAGATAAAAGTAAATCTGCCTGAGTTGAAAGTTGAAACTTAATATGCAAATCAGTACGAAATCTGTATGAGATTTACAGATCTCATCATGGACATGATTTCTTTTGTGAAATTCTAATTAATTATTCATGAATTTTTTAATCATTTTTCAGTTGTTAAAATTATTATGATTTCTTTCTAGGCATACACTTTTAAAGAGTGGTTATCGTCGTTTCGTTCATTCCTCTGTACTTATTGGTAATCTATTGATAGTGTTTGGTGGTAATAGTCATAATGATACCAATGACTCAGTAAAGAAGGCCAAGTGTTACTCATATGATTCAATCATGTATGATACACGTAAGTAACATCATTTGTAGGTTAAGTCTTTAATCATGTTACAATCCAGCTGAGTTGACCTTCAGAACAAACACAAGGTCAACCAATCAGAATTGAGGATTCAACATCATATTTTGATTAGCATTTCGCATTATTCTGCCAAGAAAATTAATGAAATACAAGTTCTTCCTTCTTTAAATTAATCATAAATGCTAGTCAAACACATGGTGGGATTATATTTCAATTGACAAGAAAAGTCTACATTGTATACTGAGCTCGAAAAATGCTCAAAAATTGCTAACCAAATATTTTGACCCATAACTCGGGGAAGGTGATCAACTCATCTGGATACCATAGTTAGCCATGCTGAGGGGCTTAAGATTTTGAACAAAATATCCTGGTTTCTTAATTACGGCATTACATTTCACAGGTTTTTGACTAAATCTCCTGGTTTTGAAGGTTAGACCATGAAATCTCCTGTATTTTTAGGATATTGGAGTGCTTTTTTGGGGGGGGGGGGGGGGGTATACTCAGAGTATAAATGGTTCTGCCATGGCGCAAACCAACATTTAAAGTTCACATCTAGTGAATCAACAGTTATTGCTGCAGTAATGATAATTGATTTTGTTTAATCATTTTTCATTTCTTCTTTTCTAGGGTGTAATATATGGAAAAAGATACCAACAACAACATTAACAAGCTTCAATGCAAGATATGGCCACTCAGCTGTTCAAGTTAATGGGTAATATATCTTGTAATAGATACAATAATTTAAGCAGCCATTCTGTATGGAATTTACAACTGTGAATCCTAAGCTGATACAGAGTGGATGCAAATATTGTTATACAAAGCTGGTATAATAATTATAGATATTTTTATTAATTTAAAAGTTTTCAATATAAAAGTATATTGCATCAAGAAATTTCAGTTTAAACCTTATGCTGATCAGAAGGATACTATCAAGATTTTCAACACTCATCTTGGTTATGACAGTTACTTCTTTTGTAAATGTCTTCTGTTTTAAATTTTTACAGTGCGACACACCTTACGTGGCCACCTAATTAAAGTTTGGTACAAGCGAGAATTTGACCTTATTTAATTAATATAAAAGACATGCCGAGTGTCAAATGGTAAACACTTTGAAATGTTCAAAGAGAAGACAAGAGTGAAGTTTATAAGTGGCTGTAAAACCTCTCAGGATGTTTAAATTTGAAAAGGTGTAGCAAACAATTTGAAAAGAGAAACTTTTGAACGCTAAGCTAACTTGTACAAAAACTTTAATTGGGTGACCACGGTAAGGCGCGTTAAGCTGTAATGTCACTCGAGAACATCCATTGTAACAGTATTTTGCAATGCTTTTCAGTACAATGTATGTATTTGGAGGATTTCAAGGCACCATTCTGAATGATATATTAACTTATACTCCAGGTATGTAGATATTACAGTGATGGTAATGATATTCATCATGATAATGATTTAATCATTCATAATGATAGATAATATTAATAATGAAATTTATAACACTGTAAAAAATGTTGACTTAACTTTACTATAAACGATAGGTAATATAATGAAATTTGTAACACCGTAAAAAATGTTGACTTAACTTTACTATAAACGATGGGTAATATAATATAATATATATATTTTTTACGGTGTTACAATTTTCATTCTATTACTTATTGTTTATATCAAACACCGACACAGCCTATACTAGTTTACTCGCTAGTTCATAATGATAAATGAAATTGATAATTTTTAATTGATTTAAACAATTAAGTACACATTTCTTTGTAGGGGAGTGTTCGGCATACAAAAACAAGACGTCATGTAAAGAGGCATATCCATCCTATGGGTGTGTCAGACATATAACCAAGGCTACATGCATTGGACCATTGGAAGCACACTTGTATAGTGCCAGCAGCATAGACAAGCCAACATGTCCAGGTATTAATTACCAGATACTGTGAAAATAAGAAAACTATGATGATGATGGCGGTGGTGGTAGCGGTAGTGGTAGCGGTAGTGGTAGCGGTAGTGGTAATGGTATTATGATGGTGGTGACCAGTGGTGTCAATGATGATGATGATGGAGGTGAGGATAGATGTTGGGGGTGGTGATGATTATTATTCTTGTGGCGATGATGATGATAGTAGTGATGTTAATGATGATGCTGGTGATGATGATTATTATCAATGGTAGTGGTGAAGGTGATGATTATTATTGTAGTGGTGATGAGGATAGTGATGATGGTGATGATTATGATATTGATGATGATGTCAAGGTACATGTGTACATTACTTAATAAACTAAATATCAATAATTATTATTATCATTGTGATTAATCATGAACTATATTTACACAGCCAACCCAAAGAGATGTTCTACCTATTCTTCCTGCAACCAGTGTGAGTCCAGTCTGCTGAAGTGTAAATGGTGTGGGTTAAAATGTCAAGAATCTAAAGACACATGTGTTGCTAAGGTATGCATTTAAGTACATACTATAAAATACATTATAAAATATTTGATATAAATCATGTGCTCTAATCTGTCTGCTTGTCTGTCTGTTTTCTGTCTGCATGTCTGCTGTTTGATATTTGTCTGTTTGTTTGTCTGTCTGTTTGTTTGTCTGTTTGTCTGTCTGTCTGCCTATCTGTTTGATAGTCTGTTTGTAAATGTTGTTTGATTGCTTACTTAATAATGCATGTAAATTTGCTAATCCAATGTTTATCTCTTATAGAAGTGTCCAACTACACCCCAACCTCCCGTCTGTCCAAGTAAGACATCTAGCCATAGTATTATTGAATATGAATAATAAATTTGAAAAAATGGAAACTAGGGAGTAAACTAGTATATGCTGCACCAGTGTTTGATATAAACAATAGGTTATAGAATGAAATTTGTAACACGGGTGTTACAAATTTCATTATTATATTACCTAAAATAAAAAACTGCTGACAAACGTTTTAGTACCATATTCAATTATATAGAAAAGTCTAGGTTTAGTTATGTTTTATGTTTTATGTTTTACTTGACAAAAATGAGGGTGAAAGTACATCTAGCTGAGAAAACTCGAGCTAAAACATATGCAAATATTTAAGATAATATTTTATATTCTATTTTTATTTCATTTTATTGTGATTTAATTTAATTGTTATTTATTTATGATAAGTTTATTTTTTGTTTCATTTTATCCTATTTTAAATATTTATTTTCATTTTATTTTTAAATTTTTAAATGTAAGTTTCTAAAATCAATGTTTGTGTTTTTCAGAAACGGGTTGTGTGCCTTATGTCGCGTGTAGTAACTATTCGTCTTGTGGAAGATGCATTAGTAACACAAACTGTATATGGTGTGAATCACAGAAACAATGTGTTGGTCTGAATGCTTATGTTATGTCTTTTCCTTATGGTCAATGCCATGAATGGACGAAAGAAAAATGTTCAGGTATGATACCATTGTTATCATTATTGTTATCATTGTCATCGTTATCATCATTATTGTCATTATCGTTATCATTATTGTCATCATTGATCTGTAATTGCATTGTATCAAATCGTTTCCTATATATGTGCATGCTTTTTGTAAGTGCTGGCACACACCTAGATACATCATCATCATCGATAGAACACGAGAGAAGTGTTAAGAAAAACACGATGCGACTTGGTGTTTATAGTTATTTTAGAACAATTCTCATTGAAACATTTTTCATGCTAGATATTCGCTGTGAAGACAAAAAGATGTGTAAAGACTGCCATACCCTGCCCGGTTGTGGTTGGTGTGATGATGGCTCTGGTACTGGTCTTGGTCGATGTATGGGTGGTGGTGATGACGGGCCATTTATATCTCCCAGTAACTCCAGCCTCGTCCCTTCTGATCAATGTTTGTCTAGAGGAAGCAAAAAGACATGGTTTTTCGTTGAATGTCCAGGTAGGTTTTGTCCAGATGTGGTTTGTGCTTCTTGTGTCTTGTATGATTCATGTGTTTATGATGATGATAGATGACTATTATTAATGAGCAGAAATCATGGCTGAATGATTTGCCTAACACTTTGTCAACTCGCTTTTTTTATATATTTTTTTTTAATACTCAAACAAAAACCTTAATAAAAATGTTACAAATGTCCCAACAATTTTGAACATGATTGTAGCTTAATGTACTCGCAGGGTAAGCTTAATCTGATTTGTTTCCACAGTTTGTCAGTGTAATGGTCACAGTACATGTGATGGAGAAGGAAAGTGCCTTGGATGCAAGCACCAATCAAATGGTAATAACTTTTAATTACTATTACAGTATAAACACAAAGACTTCTAAAACTCATGAATAATTAATGAAGAGAAAACAAAGACAAAATCACTAGCGTGAAGGAGTTTGAAAAATGATGAAACACTTGCATAAAATTAAGCCAACTTTGCTTTGAATTTCTCCAATAATTATCCAATCATTTGAGAAGTAATATCCAACACTCGAAAGAGTGATTCATCAGGTTTTCAAACACCTCAAAATGGGTGTTTGAAAACCTGATGAAACACTCTTTCTCGTGTTTGATATATTACTTAACATAAAACCCACCTGAGAAAAACATTTCACATACCTATATTATATTAATAGTGTATGTTGTTCATTAAGGGTTGTAAAATTGTTTCTAAACTAAGAGAATGGTCTGATCCCAGGTGTAACCAATGTAGATAAGATAATAATAATAATAATGTTTAATACTTATATTGCGCATTTTAACATGTTATATATGATCAAATGCGCAATAAGATATAATTGTCTGGATGATCATACCTCATCTGCATTGTTTATAGACTGCGAGCAGTCCTGACGGCTTATCCCCTCTCTTTACTTGATTGACATCACTCATTAAATATTCAAAATGGCAGCCTCCAGGTGATCTCGCTTCGAAGGGCGCAAAGGATTGTTCGTCAAAACGAATAGTTCCAAAATGGCACCTCAAGACAAAAACAATTTCAGTTACTTTTAAGCATAATATTTTGCGTTTTGTTTTTATTCTTTTTTATCCCTGATAGAGGATAGAGCAGCGGTGAACTTTTATTGTCCGGGTAACATAGAACTTTTTAATGTAAAGTTATTTTAGGGATGTATTTATCGAGGGTTAATATGGGAAACAAATCTCTCCAACGACGCCATATTGGAACTGTTGGCGGTGCAACAGAAATGCTTCTGATTGGCTTATACTAACCGGAAGTGTGCGCGCGAAATCACCTGGCCTTCTTCCAGGTATTAAAAGGTTGTATGTACTATTTGCATGTTTCAGGTACCCACTGTCAAACCTGCGCAACTGGTTACTATGGTGATCCAAAGAATGGCGGAAACTGCAAACGTGAGTAATTAGAAATATCGCAATCTTTTTTTACTGGATACAATATAGTGTAAACATTTTATATTAATATGTAAAAGAAGGTCCCAAAGGCTGAAGGATATTTTAGATTACTAGTAGGCCCAGTGTAAGATTAGCTATGCTAAATTAAACTCTGGTGTATTTTGTATTTTTATAAACCTTCTTTAAATAAAATTCACTATCTATTTTTCTATCTATTACTTATTTTGTAACTTTTTGGACCTTTTGTAATTTTATATAAATATAGTTATAAACAAGGGAAGCATTTTACATTTGTTAAATATATGATTTCTTATGTACATGCCCATATTGGAAATCAACTTTAATTGATTAGTTAAAATAAAGTCATCATCATCATCCGGCATTATCATCATCATCATCATTGTCATCACATCACATCATCACGACTATCATCACTTGAAGGTCACCATCAGAAAGAATTACAAAATTTGCATGCAGGTTTTATGTGACTCCCTTAGAGAATAAAACTTGTGACTCCTTTATGTGACTCCCTTAGAGAATAAAACTAGGTTATGTGACTCCTTTATGTGACTCCCTTAGAGAATAAAACTAGGTTATGTGACTCCCTTATGTGACTCCCTTAGAGGATAAAACTAGGTTATGTGACTCCCTTATGTGACTCCCTTAGAGAATAAAACTAGGTTATGTGACTCCTTTATGTGACTCCCTTAGAGAATAACACTAGGTTATGTGACTCCCTTATGTGACTCCCTTAGAGAATAAAACTAGGTTATGTGACTCCTTTATGTGACTCCCTTAGAGAATAACACTAGGTTATGTGACTCCCTTATGTGACTCCCTTAGAGAATAAAACTAGGTTATGTGACTCCTTTATGGACTCCCTTAGAGAATAACACTAGGTTATGTGACTCCTTTATGGACTTCCTTAAAGAATAACACTAGGTTATGTGACTCCTTTATGTGACTCCTTTAGAGAATAAAACTAGGTTATGTGACTCCTTTATGTGACTCCCTTTGGGAATAAATAACTAATGGATAATTTCTGTTGTATATTTGATGTATTTGTAGCTTGCAAGTGTAATGGTCATGGTAATACATGTCATTCTGAATCTGGTGTCTGCAATTGTCAGACCAAAGGAGTAGCAGGAAACAATTGTGAATTGTAAGCACACGTACATTGTTTGATTGATAGATAGATAGATTGATTGATACATTGATTGATTGATACATTGATTGATTAATTGATTGATTGATAGATAGATAGATACATTGATTGATAGATAGATAGATAGATTGATACATTGATTGATTGATACATTGATTGATTGATACATTGATTGATTGATACATTGATTGATACATTGATTGATTGATAGATAGATAGATAGATTGATACATTGATTGATTGATACATTGATTGATAAATTGATTGATTGATTGATACATTGATTGATAAATTGATTGATTGATAAATTGATTGATTGATACATTAATTGATTGATTGATACATTGATTGATTGACACATTGATTCACTGAATGATTGATACGTTGATTCATTAAATCATTCATTCATCCATTTTTTGCATTTATTTATTAATTCTTTCATTTATTCATCCATTCATTCATTCATTCATTCATTTATTCAATCATTTATTCATTCTTTCATTCATTCATTTTATTAGTTTAATTTAATTTTGTCATTTGTTCCTCATTTCTTCAGGTGTGAGATACGGAAGTCTTACTATGGTAACAGCACAAATAGTGGTCACTGCTATTGTAAGTACATCGTTTTGCAGTCTAGTGGGGAGAAGGGGTTTGCTTCTCCA
Organism: Metridium senile; assembly: GCA_949775045.1. Taxonomy (NCBI): domain Eukaryota; kingdom Metazoa; phylum Cnidaria; class Anthozoa; order Actiniaria; family Metridiidae; genus Metridium; species Metridium senile. The sequence goes on from OX459107.1 coordinate 3,856,993, forward strand.
CGTTTTTCATGTGATATTCTTTTTCTTGTTTATATCTCTATTTTACACCTATTTTCAAAAATCGTTGTCACAATCAAAGCCACAGTCCACACTCTAAAGCCTGCAAAGGATGTTGGTATTTCTTCTCTTGTTATCGATTTATTCCTAGTATATTTTGGTTGTACGTGTTTGTGTTATATGACCATAACAAGTTGTTGCAGTGGTAGATGATGAAAGAAATATTTCTTGAAAATACGTCTAATAAATCACAAATTATGTTGATATTACCGACATCCTTAGCAGCCTTCAGAGTGTGGACTGTAGGTTTTATTGTGGCAACTATTATTGAAATAGGTATATATTCATATTTTCACTCTTATATATTGCAGATAACCTTACAAGTGGTTTCATGTTTACGTTCAATGTTACTGGATACACTGGAGTCAGTTTTCTAAATGTTCCTAAAAGGGTACGTAATCTATTCAGTTTTTGTCTTGTTTATTTTAAGGGAACCAAAGATCAGTGGATTAGACGTCACAGTCTGGTATGACGTCACGGTCATTAACATATTGGAAGTATAAACCCTCATAACTTAAAGACGCATCACTCAAATCAAGAAATATTTCACTATTCAACTATTCACTTCATATAGAATCGATACAAAAAGTATTCTATTAGGGGTGAGATGCACTTTAAAGTAAAACTGTAAAATGATGGTAATCTTTTCTTTGCAGAGTGACCGTAGTGTCCAGTTTGCAATCAAAGTTATCGGCGATGGTGCTATGATTAATATGAGTTACAAATATAGTAAGTTGTGCATCGTGTTAGAGTAAACGCACTTAATCCGTGAAGCATAAATAGTAAATAATTGGTGCTAAAATATGCTAATTCCTTTGTTATCTATTGTCTCGTCAACACTATTTACTAGTAATTAGTAATATTTGTTTCACGGATTTAGTGCGTCTACTCTATGATTCGTATTAGTCTTTCCTTTTTCTCTTTTATTCCCTTTTGACTTTTCCTTCCCCCTTTTTTCCCTCCCTTCTTCTTTCTACTTTTCACTCTTTCTTTGTTCTTCACCCCTTCCTTCCTTCCGCCTTCCTTCCTTCCGTCCTTTTCTTCCTTCCCTTAGTCCCTTTCTTTCTCCACTTTCCCTTTCACCCTCCTGTCCTTTTCTCCCTCCTGCCTTTCGCAAGTCTTACCATTTTATTTCCATTTTTTCAGAAACAGGTTCTGAGGTGGTTGTCTTCCTAGAGAAAGACCTGAGCAATGATGAGAAATATGAAACTTCCTTCAAAAATGACGATTTTGAGTTTGCATCGTCAAATCATTTGACATTTTTTGTATACGTTTATAACGTGAAGGGCAATTGTAAGATAGAGGTTAGTATAAGTCATCCCTGTACTTTATAACCAACGTACTTTGCGGCCTCCTCCGCATGCAACCTCTCGCCTTTTGACGCTTGTTTGCTTTTTTGGGTTTCTGTAGGACGGCCGAGAGTCCCTAGTCCTAATCCCGTTTTTTTCTCGACAAAGGAAGCCCAATATGAAAAAGGAAGTCCAAACTCCGATGGGTTGCCCGCATAGTTAATGCGTGTTGTTTATTTTCAGATCTCCTTTTCTCAAATATCACCTTTCAAGCTGCTTAAATTCTTCTTGACATTTTTCGGGTATGTTTGATAAGTAATTACGTATTAATGAATTGTTGTATTTTTGATGATAATGATGATGATGATGAAATTGATAATAATGATCGTGATTATTATTATTATATGGTTATGGTGATTATAAGAACAGTCATGATAATGAATCTGGTTATTCCGTATGTAATAATATTTATCATGATCATCATCTTTCGGCCAGGACCACTTCGCCCCACACCCTCCGGTCCAACATTGCGCCAGCAATGTCCGCCCTGTCAACTCCCGAGTCCCTTGCTATTACGTCTGGAAATGTCATTTTCCTTGAATGGACAGGGCCGTGTGGTTTCCACAGGAGGAGTAATTGAATAATCTCGCCATTACTCGTTGGCAGTGGCCGGCAAACTAAATAATCTTTATAATAATATACGATTTTTGTTGATTTTTCCTTGTTGTTTCACAGGTGTTTTTTCTCCATATTGGTGGTTACGTTCATTGCATGGAAAGTACGAGTACGATACAACATGCACGTCATGAGAAGAGTAAGTGATAATATAATAGAGTCTTAGGTCCAGTTTAGACGTCACACTTTGCCGAGTCGAATCTAATTGCCTTTGAGTTCGAGCGCTGTTTTCCTGGAAACTTAGGCCCAGTCCAGACGTCCAACTTTTGCCGAGTCGAATCTAATTGCCTTTGAGTTCGAGCGCTGTTTTCCTCGAAACTTAGGTCCAGTCCAGACGTCCAACTTTTGCCGAGTCGAATCTAATTGCCTTTGAGTTCGAGCGCTGTTTTCCTCGAAACTTGGGCCCAGTCCATACGTCCAACTTTTGCCGCGTCGATTCTTATTTCCTTTGAGTTCGAGTGCTAGAAACTCAGAGTAGAATTATGTAGACCAAACTGAACACACACCGTCTTCAGACACTAAGCAAAAGAGCTGATATCTTATTTTCTACTTTTACAATAACCACAATGCCTTCTGTTTATGGGGGTAGCTATTGTAATTCAAATCAAACCATTTATAATTCAAATCAAACCAATTGTAATTCAAAACAAACAAATTGCAATTGCAATATCTACCTCTATATTGTAGTTATCGATCTTTTCTTAGCCGCTGTCCTCAAAGGCAATTCGACATCTGAAATGGGCCTAGAAGTGGTGCTTAAAATTACATTTTCTACAATTAAAGCTATTTTTTTCTTTTTCATGCAGCAACGATTGGTTGAAATGCATCAAATGGCGAAACGTCCGTCTTCGACGTTAAGGTTATGCATAGAAAAACAGAACAATACCTACGTCACAAAGGTTAGTGTCAAACGTTTGGGCTTCCTGTGTTATTCTTTGAAAATGAACCGCAAATGTCGCACTTCAAATTGTCGCAAAATTTGTACCTCAATAAATGGTTCACGTTGAAATACAATTTCAATGTAAATTGATTTATTAGATATCGTCCGGAGATATCCCTTAATAAAAATGAGTTGCTTAAATAGACGGAAAAATGGAGCTTTAAATCGTATCACAATTCGTACAGTCTGTCTAAAGCTCAAGTATGTTTGTGTAACCTTTTTAAATACCTATACCTCAAAGCACCTCAAATCGCAGTACCCGTCAATGTATTTTTGTGTTCCTTTCAGTCGTTCTGCAACCCTGTCACTGTTCAGCCTTTCGAGAATGCTAATGCTGCCGTAGCAACGTTTACTCTTCGCCTGCCTTCTTTACCTAATGGACTTACACCACTTGGTCAGTCTGGGATATGCTTTGGTAGTGTAGTATTAGACCATCGTAGCCACGGCCAACAGCAATCATATCGATGCTATACTTTCCAGAAGGGCACTGGAAAAAGGCGGCGAACAACACAATGTATCTGATAGTCTCTTATGATAATTTATGAATAGGATAATGAATTTTCTTAAGACCTTCGAGTTCTTCATTGCTCGGCCTTAGCACCAATATAGCTTGAGTAGCCAAAAATGGAGAGACAAAATCTATGAAATAGAAAACGCGTGAGTGTCCTGTATGTTGTTATAAAGCACGTGGGGTTGTCAGAACATGAGAGAAATGTTTAGAGAAGCACGACGCGAAGATCATGGATGTTCTAACAATCCCCAAGTGCTTTATTACAGTATACAGCACAGAAAGCAAGTTTTCTATTTCTTTTATAAAATGCACATCAATCAACATGCAAACGCGCGTGCTGTGTGCTCTCATAAAGCACGCGCCTCAACCAATCAGAATTCGTGATTTCTAATAGTTATTAGTAGCGTGCAACGTTACAAAACAGGCAACACATAGAGACGGTTACAGTCCAGATCCGATTACAGCTTATGTAAACGTGACCCGTAATCGATCTCAAAACACAGGAAACCCGTATAAAGGGCAAAATAAACTTTCTAAGGAAACTGAATATATATATATATGATAAAGCAGTAATATTTCTAAAAAAAAGACATATGATAAAGCCGGGCTCCCTGTGTATTTACCAGGAAGTTATGTACATGCTGTCTGGAATAACTATAAAGTTAACCTAGATAGATAGCTACATTGAAGAATATAACACATGCTATCATTGCTAAGTTTGCGCAATGAAGACCTCGAAAATAGAAAAACATCCACATTTTCAAGACTAATTCAGAAATATCTACATTTCACTCGTCGCCACACCCTCCCTGATGGTAACTTTTTATAGATGAAGGAGGAGTACCATGGGAGTTCTTTGTTACCCTGACTTGGTTTAATATTCCAATTTTTTTTTACAAAAAGGTCTTAAAAGTGGTTTAGGCACCCTTTATAAAACTATTAAAAATAGCCAAACTAATTTAATGTATGTAAATAGGCCGTTATTATATCATAATTATTTGTTACAGCATTATATAAAATCGGATATAACTTTGTATTAAGGTAATTATTCCATAGGAAGCCCGAGCTCATTATCTGACAATTAATTATTCCCCGAAGGCGAAGGTGAAGTAAATATCGGTGAATAATAACCGAGACGGAGTCCATGTTATTATTCACCGATATTCACTGAGCCTGAGGTGGATAATTGTTTTAATATAAATACATGAGTGATTATTTCAAAGAGTAAAAAGAACCAGCCTTTTTGAAGCAAAACTGTTCATTTTGGAATTTCTAAAGCGCGCGAAACGCTGTGGGTGATTATCGAGAATTAGTGTGAGTTTCACAACCAATCACCTCGCGCGATTTTCTAAAACCACTTGTGTATTTATACTTATGACAATTAAAATTAAATTAATTGAATAAATATATATTTAATGAATGAAAACTAGCGAATATACAAGTATAGGCTACGTCGGTGTTTGATGTTATCGATAGTAGAAATGAAATTTGTAATACCGTAAAAAATGATGACTTAACTTTACTGACGTTTCGAGCTTTGGTCCTTTTTTACTCCAACAACATTAACATTTTTTACGGTGTTAACTCCACGATATAATGATACAATATCTATTTTGTAATTTATTTTGTTGTCAGATAATGAGCTTGCAGAACTATCTGTGATTATCCATGTCATCAGTCCCATCGCGATAATGGTCAGATAGGCTGCTTGTGATTATTATATACCTATTTCAAAAATCTTTGTCGCAAGCGAATCCATAGTCCACACTCTGAAGCATGCAAAGGATGTCGGTATTTCGGTCTCGTTATCAATTTTTTCATAGCATATTTTGGTTGTAGGTTTTTGAGTTATATGACCATAACAAGTTGTTGCAGTGATAGATGATGAAACAAATATTTCTTTATATAACGTGCAATAATTTACTAATTATGTTCATATTACCGTCATCCTTTGCACTGCTTCAGAGTGTGGACTGTAGCTTCGGCTGCGACAACGATTCTTGAAATAGGTGTAAATATTATTACATGCAGATATTATTCTGAAATTATTTTATACTTCACAACTGTTCCAGAACAAAGTTTAAATAGATATTATGGGTATTATCTTTATCTTTATATAACACTTTTCTAACTGGGAAAAAAACGTTTTAAATGAGTTTAAAGGAATTTGAGTCGTGCAAAGCAGTTTGGGATAGTCTTCAATCCTCCTTTTGGTATTACTAAGAATTAAGAAACCAAAATAAGCACTAACGCAGGATTAACTCTATATTTAATCTAAAGTTAAACTAGGATTAGCACAGACCCAGGATTCAACTCTATAGGTGGACGTGCAGTTATGGTTTTGCCAACCAACCATTGTTATTAGAACAAAGAAAATTAAAAAATCTATTGTTACAGTGCGAATCAAAAAACCGGGCGCACGAGCAATAAACGATTTCTAAAATATTTGTGGATGTCCACGATTTTCACTGTAAAATGGTTGGCAAATAAGCATCACAATACCAGCAACACTTGTAAACAATACGCTCACCTCTAGGTCAGCCTGATACTCAGGTTAGCTTTATTAATAATTTAATTAATCATGTTAACTCAATAGATTTAGGGATAAACCAGAATCTTTATTTTGAAAACCTTGAAGCCAACTGTATTTTTTTTTTAATTCTATTTTTTTTGGTTTGTGTGCTGGGGTGCTAGTGCTGGTGCTGGGGTTTTGTTAAAAATATATATAGTTCAACAACATGAATATTTCATATATAGGAACTATACAATTGTGTAAATAGGTTGAATTAATATTAATAAATACCAAAAAATGTAAAAGTATTTTTGATGGGCTATGATTTCATTGTTTTTTATGTATCCCCAATACCCTATAGCATCCAGAGGAATTTTTCTACCGAAGTCAATCATTCTCGTACCCATAGACCAATTCGGTTGCTCATTTCTCCCAAGGGAGAAATGAACGACCTTATAATGAAGGGAGAAATGAACGACCTTGTAATGAAGGGAGAAATGAAAGACCGAATTGGCCTCTGGGTACGAGAATGCGAAGTCTATTTATATCTGTATTCAGCGGAGGACGCGTACGGAGACGTTTATTGTTTATTCTGACGTCTAAAAACCGAATCAAATAATTGTTAAATTATACATTGTTTTAAATATTAGTAAGCAACAATAGGACGTTGAACCCTTTTTTTAGAAAGAGAAAGAAGCAAGGAAATTGTATAATGCACCAGAGGAATTAAAAATTAAATTCTTAATAAGTAAAGTTTTTGCAGGTTTTTTTTAGGGGGACGTGGGGGACCCCCAAATACTGCAATACTGTGGTAAAAAATCGAAAATACCGCGATATCGCGTAAAACAAATTGATCGAAAATACCGCGATATCGCGTAAAAAATCAATTTAACTACAATACACATGTAGTACTCGCCATAGAATGCTTTTCAAGTAAATATGGAAGAAACGAAATAAAACTAGACTATTGAGTCATCGCGGCGAGCGAGAAAATAACACAAGTTAAATCTGAGATACCGGGCCATACCGCAATACCGTCATTAATACCCCATTTACACGACATCACTTTTGGCCCGGCACTCCAAACTTTAGGTACGCGGGCCTATTGATTGTGGCCCGTCAAAATTGCTTTTACACGACAAATGTAGACGGGCCAGTTTATCTATTGGGCACTCCAAAAATTTGAAATGGCCCGCCTGATTTTCTGAGCCCTCGGCCTAATTTTGCAGTCTAAAATTTCGAAAGTTTGTAAAGTTTGTAGATCTCGTGCGGCTTTTTTGTATTCAAATTTACACGGTATCATTACAGCTTGTGCAAATTAAAAATCGTACAATTAAAAATGAATTTGTAAATGTTTTATTTATTAGTATTTTACCTGACGCTCATCGAACAGAGCAGAAACAACGCACTTCGGTTTATGTTAGATATTCTTTACAATCTTCGGTGTGCATAATCTGATGTTTATGTCTCATGGAATTGTCAATCTTTGAAATTGAACAAAATCATAGAATGTGTCCGCTGGTAGTGCATTTTATTTCCAGTTAAAAAGATAAATTAGTACAATATAGCGGTAAATGTGAAGATGTGAAAGATCTGCAGTCAGTTTTAGTAAAATAGGGGATTTAATCCTGACTGCGGCCCGTGTTTCACACCTGATCAGATACTTGTGAACAAAATTATTCGGCATTTTTTTATCTTGCACAAAATATATCTAAGCAAGGGTCATTGCAACTGAGTCATTCTGACTTAAAAACAGAGGTCGAATTGATCATGATTTTGTGTAGAGCAGGTTAATTATATCTTGTGTATTGTATTGAATATCACGTCACCTATTTTTTCTTTTAAGTAACTATTAAATTTATTTTTTGTACAGGAATATTTGAGTGTCGACAAGAAGTTTCGAGTAAAATGAATGTGTGCGCACGCCTCAGAAATGAATTAGGAATTGGATGGAGAGGTAGACAAAAGTATTTTCAGATTTCAGAGAGTATGCGAGTGTCATTTATATCAAATCAGATCGGTATTTAAATTATGCAAATCCTGAAGGTTTTACTAGAAATGTTCGTAGGCCATGCACAATCACAAGCAAACATTTAAATTACTTATTAAATTTCAATCAAAAATTGAATTAAAGTTTTTGTGGCCTCATCCGACCACGTTTTTCCTCTGGTTTTTCCACTTGTAGAACTGCAAGTAGACGCCGCCATTTTGCACGATCAAGACCGAAACAAACGAGTTAGCATGTTCTGTATAATTTCCGCTGGATATTCGAACTCGTGGGCGCATTTAAGGCACGCGGACTCTTGTTTTGGCGGGCCGAGACTACCTACCTGAGGTAGTCTCGGCCCGCTTAAAAAGTAGGTACGCGGGCCGCTTTTAATTGCGTTTACACGGCAAACTTTACGAGTGCCGTGCCAGAAAAGTAAGGTACGCGTACCAAAAGTTAGGAGTGCCGGGCCCGAAAATGATGTCGTGTAAATGGGGTTTAAGTTGATCAATCGATATATCAGTTTCATTTTTCTATTTTCATTTTTGTGATTTTCATATTGCTTGTAGTTACCGCATGTGCAATTAAAATTCCCTTTATTATATGTAAGGGAAATGTTTCTGTCCCAACATGTGACAAAGGAATGTAAAGTACACATACTTGAAAAACAACATTCCTTTAAACATACAGAAAAAAAATCACTATCAATCAAAATCCTACAAATAAAATCAGTTTAAATTTTTAATTAAGATTTAATATTTTGTCTGTAAACTAATAATGATGGCTAACCTTTACAGGTCTGGTCATGCCTAATTAATAACAGGTACCAGGCAGTGTACAAGACAGTGTAAGTAGATATGGAATGCCGATTCTACAACAATAGGCTCCGGCGGAGCCGCCGGAGCGACCGAGAAACAAAGGAAATTCCTCATATTTCAAATTCCTAAGCATGCGTCGAACAAAAGAAGACGCGGCGTCCTTTTGCAGAACAAAGGAAATTCTTGACGCTAGGATTAAATGTGGCGTCCTATTTCGCTAAACAAAAGAAATTCTTCATATCTAAAACTCCTAAGCGTCATTTTTAAAATTCCTTTAATAATAGCGGTTTTTCTAACTACAAACATGCGCGTCACCAAATGCGAATCTTTTGTGTTTAGTTCATTGACAAAAGAAATGCTTGATATTGAAGTCAACAAACAAAATTGTGTTATATCAGTATTTCTTACTGATGGAACACGAGAACGACGGCCATTCAATAGTTTATTCTGCGTGATACCTTTTATGATAATGGTGTTTACAGTCTTGGCGCGTGCCTATTGTTTAACTAATCCTTTTAGATATTGTTTGAGCTACGTGATCAACTGTACAAGCGACGTCAAAGCTTGTACATTCATGACATCTTATCAATTTTAATATTAGGGTATGAAGTTGTTTATAATCGTTAAACAAAAGAAATAACTGACGCGGGGATAAAAGTTCGCATCATTCTTTAAATAACTCTATGGCGTCCTTTCGAACAATAGATACGCGCTCGCGCGTCACCACCTGTAGATCTTTTGTTTGGTTCATAGTTGAAATTTCTTGATTTTGAATAATAATTAAGCGAATTGGGAATGATCGCTTATACAAATCGAGATCGCATCATTCCTTAAATAACTCTATGGAGTCCTTTCAAACTATAGATACGCGCTCGCGCGTCACCACCTGCAGATCTATTGTTGTAGTTCATAGTTGAAATTTCTTGATTTCAAATAATAATAAAGTGAATTGAAAATGGTCGCTTATATAAATCGAGAAACATTTAGGTTCATCACTCAGTTTAGCTAGCTTCCCTACGACTAGCGGTTCTCTTCAAACTATTTCAAGATGGCAAACTACAATAAAGAAACAACTGACTTGATAGAGATGTGGTTAAACGAAGCTGAGGTAAATATTAGTTTATAGATACCAAAAGTTTATATGAAAACTAATTGATTGTTTTTAATTCTAGGCTACCAACCAAGACTCTCATGCTTTGAATTCTGAACCTGAACGAGAAAGGCCTTCGGCAGTAAGCGAAATCACTCCGGTAAATATACTATTGAAACTAATTGTATATATTTGATTAATGTCCATTTCGATAAATGAAACACCAATCACCCCCGTTAATAACATCCATAATTTATATCATAGCTAGAGGCTAGGAGTTTGTTATTATAAGTAATTTGTGAATTAACGGTCAATTAGTATAATCTGATTACGCGGTTGAATAGGTGCATTTGTAAACAGTTAAGCAAAGGGTTTTTATTAACCGTTAAACAACGAAACAACTAACATCAGTTTAAACTTTGATTTTGACGTTTACAATATTGAATTAATATTAAAAATGAATACCAGCATGACATTCTATCGAACCGAATCAAGCAATATACCGACCGTAACGGTCTAGTCATTAACAGTCAGAACTTTGGCAAGCGAGTTTTATCAATTATTTCTTGAAACCCTAAGTTGACTAACCTTAAAGTTAAAACTTTATAAAAACTTTTTGATTAGGGTTGGGGCTATTTATAATAACACCCGTAAATAGCACTCGTAGTAACGAAAGGCTAGGTGTTTTGTTATAAACTGAACTTAACAAAAGTTTTTGTAAAACTTTTGAATTCGTTTCTAATCTTCTCTATTCTTTTATAGCATCCAACTGTGTTCAATTGTGCAGAATGTAATAAAACTTTTACGGAGAGAAAAAACTTACTACGACATCAGCGAGAAAGACATACGAATAAAGAAAAATTATCCTGTCCAAATTGTTACAAAACGTTCGTAAGAAGCCATGACCTAAGCCGGCATAATCTTACCTGTAGAGGTGGTTCATCCAAGCGAATTAACGACGAGTCCCATACAAACTCGCCATTACCAGATAAAAAGCAAAGATCTGAAGAAGATATAACAGTCGCTGAGGTAAAAACATCCTTAAATTTGATTGATTTTTTTAAATCGTTGAGCGGTTTACAATCAGCCGGCATGGCCAGAATCAGTCAATTGTGACGGTGGTACAAAGGAATCCCAACTAAGAGAATTGTAAGGCGCAAAGCATTGTGGGTATTATTGAACTCATGAATAATCAGAACACAGGAATCCCAATCACTAGAATATGAACATTAATCGTTTTAATTTTGTTTTTAAACAAATAAAATCCCGGATTTTTCATTTTAGATGACTACTACACCTGAAGCAATGAACACAGAGTTTGATGGAGAATTGTTAGGCAATGATTCAACAGAGGTAAGTTATTTTATTAATTCAAACTTGTAACAAGCTACAAAATAAAATAATTAATGATCATAATTTCTGTTTTAATAGATCCAGGAAGGTGGTGGAGAGGTAGATGAAGATTGCGCATTAGGAGATATTGCTACTATGGTATCGTATTCTCCTAACAAGCGTCAAAAATACGACCTTCTTCTCACTCTCAATGGTAAAAAGAAAACCATTCTTAAAAAATTAGAACAGGAGTTAAGGAAACGTCGGGGCATGAAATGGTTTCTTTGTACAAAAACGAAGATGGTGAAATCTAACCCAGAAGGAGAAGAACAGGTGTCGTCGCCTCACTTCAGAAGTAAATGCAATACCTCGACAAATACTACCGACTTGGAGGCAAAATACAACGACGCAGTGGAAAAAGTGAAAAGTTCCTTCCTGGAGTATCAGAGAGAGGGTTCTGGCTGGCGATTGGATGAGGTGAGTGGTTATTGAGTTTTTCAGTTGGTAAGGTTGAGCAGAATCTTAAAGATGGTATTTTGTTTTACAGGTATTGAAATTAGAGCTTGGTATGGTGACCTATGAACCCTTAAAAGGCGCCAGTTATATACCACTACCTAAAAGGATTCAAGATAAAAGGGCCGTCCTCAATATCCAGAACAAAGATCAAAAGTGTTTTCTTTGGTCTGTCTTAGCCAAGAAATATCATGTCGACGGACAAGATCAACCTCATCGAGTTAACCACTACACAAGGTACGAAAACGAGCTCAACATGAAGGGGATAGAGTTTCCTGTGAAAATCGACCACATACCAAAATTTGAAAAGTTAAATCCTAGCATAAGTGTCAACGTGTTTGGGTATGAAGAGCAAGAACTCTTTCCCCTCCGCATCACTAAAGAGAAAAAAGAGCTTCACGTTGATCTACTATTGTACTCACAAGATAGTCAAAGACACTATTGTCTTATAAGAAATTTAGCCAGGTTGATAGATAGCAGGACTAGTCATGGGCATACGATGTACCACTGTGTGTACTGTCTGCATGGCTTTGTCCGACCAGACCTTTTGGATGATCATGAACCTCACTGTAGTCGTCATGGTCCCCAAAAGATCAAGATGCCGGACGAAGACCATGCGACTCTATCCTTCAAAGAGGTGCAAAAGCAGCTCAAAGTACCGTTTATTATCTATGCGGATTTTGAGTCGATTCTAGTCCAATGCGAAAGCACCCCTTTGATGGAAAACACAAGTGGGACACAGAAAACCCAGCACCATAAACCTTGTGGGTTCTGTTATACGATCGTCTCCACGGTTGAGGAGTATAACAAACCTCCAGTGGTGTATCGGGGGAGGGATTGTGCAGACATGTTCTTAAGTCATTTACTTCAAGAAGAGCGACGTATCTCGCAAATTTTGAAAACCGTAGTACCCATGGTCATCTCTGAAGATGAAGAATTAGAATTTCTGATAGCAAATGATTGTCATATCTGCGGGGATCCTCTGGGTGCGGATCGTGTACGAGACCACGATCACTTGACGGGATTGTATCGCGGACCAAGCCACAACGAGTGTAATCTCAATTACAAGTTTACTGGGAAAATCCCCGTGGTCTTACACAACCTTCGCGGGTATGATAGTCATTTGATCATGCAGGGACTCGGTAAATTAAAATCTGAAAAGATTAATTGCATTCCAAACAATACTGAAAAGTACATTTCCTTTAGTGTCGGAAACTTAGTTTTCATTGACTCGCTTCAATTTTTAAATAGTTCATTGGAGAAACTTGTCGATAATTTGAACAAGGAAGGCGAAGATAGATTTCCAATATTAGCTCGTAATATAGATAGTGAGAAGGTTTCTTTATTACTACGTAAAGGTGTTTACCCCTATGAGTACATGGACAGTTTTGAAAGGTTTGAAGAACTCGAGTTGCCATCTATCGTTCATTTTTACAGTACTCTCAAAGAAGACGGGATTAGTGATCAAGACTACGAACATGCACAACGGGTTTTTCAGGCCTTTCACTGTCGTCATATGGGTGATTATCATGACTTGTATTTAATGTCTGATGTCCTCTTACTAGCCGATGTGTTTGAGAATTTTCGCAACATTTGTTTCGAGTATTACGAACTCGATCCAGGCCACTTTTATACGTCTCCCGGGTTGTCGTGGTCGGCTTGCTTAAAAATGACTGGGGTCGAGTTGCAATTGCTGACTGACCCAGATATGCATTTATTTGTAGAGGAAGGGTTACGCGGCGGTATTTCAATGATCACACATAGGTTTGCCAAAGCAAACAACCCTTACCTTCCTAGTTATGATCCTTCTAGAAACAAAAGTTTTATTATGTATCTAGACGCAAACAATCTCTATGGTTGGGCCATGTCCCAGGCTCTGCCAGTCAACAACTTCGGGTGGTTGGCTGATGGAGAAATAGAAGAGCTCCAGGAAGACCTCATGACCCTTCCCACCGATGGTACTAAGGGATATATCTTGGAGGTTGATTTAGAGTACCCTCAAGAGCTGCATGATTTGCATAATGATTATCCCTTGGCCCCAGAAAAATTGCAAGTGCCTCAAGAGTGGTTATCTCCCTACTGTACACAGCTTCTTCAAGATTTGCAAATGAAATATATGTCTACCCAAAAACTGGTCCCAAACCTCAACCACAAGGAAAACTACATTCTCCATTACCGTAACTTACAATTTTATCTCTCTCTGGGGATGCGCGTAACCAAAATACACCGCGTCCTTGGCTTTGATCAATCACCGTGGCTCAAGACGTACATTGATTTCAATACTAACAAACGAAAACATGCTAGAAATGATTTTGAAAAAGATTTTTTCAAACTGATGAACAACAGCGTATTCGGGAAGACAATGGAGAATCTACGCAAGAGAGTAAACGTTAAACTGATAAACAATGAAAACCAAATGACGAAACTGAGTGCTAATCCACTATTTGACTACTTTCGCATCTTCTCTGAAGATTTGGTAGCAGTCAATATGAAGAAGCCCTCACTCTATCTCAACCGTCCTATCTACGTGGGTTTTTGTATTCTGGACCTCTCTAAAATACTCATGTATGACTTCCACTATAATGTAATCAAACAGAATTATGGAAATAAAGCCACCCTACTCTTTACAGATACAGACTCCCTTTGTTACAACATCGAGACAGACGACATTTACCAAGACATGTTCCTAGACCAAGACCTTTATGACACTTCCGAATATCCAGTAGACCACCCAATCTACAGCTGCAGAAACAAGAAGGTTTTGGGGAAAATGAAGGACGAGACCCATAGCCTCCCCATCGAGGAATTTATTGGTTTAAGACCAAAAATGTATTCCCTCATGTATCATGAGGAGGGTCGTGAGGTTGAAAAGAAAACTGCCAAGGGCATTGCAAAGTATGTGACGAAACGTTACATTCGTCATTCCCACTATAGAGATTGTTTGTTTCTTAAAAAGCGTACAGTCAATAGTATGACCCAACTTAGAAGTGATAAACATCAATTGTATACAGTAAAAATCAATAAGATAGGTCTTAGTCCTTACGACGATAAGCGATTTATCTTAGAAAACGGAACAAGTACTTTAGCATATGGCCATTATCGCATTCAAGATGTGTAAATAATTTACTTTAATATATTTTATCATTAAACAATTTTTAAAGATAAAAAGCCTGTTGTTATTATATTCAAAATCATACAAGTTCGTTTATTCCCCTTTATCCCTTTTTTCCCCCTCGTCCCTCGAAATTTATATAAATGTTCACGATTTCAAATTTTACGGTCATTTATTTCAAAACTTCACAAAGCAAAGATGGGTGATCGTAGGTGTAAAAATTGCCCTGTGCCAAACTGTGGGTCTAAATATTTAGTTAAACTTTCCAACCATTTAGCTCAAGTACATGAATTATCTCCAAACGAACGCAAGCAATACTTACAAGAAGCTAAACTTCAACAATATAGAGTGATTCGAGAATACAATGAGAAAACATGTGACTGGGTCATTCCATCGGAAAATGTATTATATAAAGTGAACGAAAAGTAAATCAAATCATTTACTTGTCAAGATGGATACGAGACTGCAACACCCTTTCGGAGCTATTGTAGCAGGCCCCACATGTTGTGGGAAAACTCAGTTTGTAAAACGACTCTTGGAAAATTCGGATGTCATGTTTGACGGTCCTCCCCAGAATATTATTTGGTGCTATGGTATGCATCAACCAGCATACGAAGAAATGATGATCGCTATCCCTAACATATCTTTTGTTGAGGGACTACCTGATGATTTAGAAGAACGAATTGACCCGTCTATACGGAATCTCGTGATCATTGACGATTTGATGAACGAAGTGAGCAATGACAAACGTTTAACAAATATATTTACTAAAGGCTGCCACCACAAAAACCTTTCATGCGTCTTTATATTGCAAAATATATTTCATCAAGGTAAAGAGTTAAGAAACATCAGTCTCAACGCCCATTACATGTTTCTGTTCAAGTCTCCAAGGGACAGCAGTCAAATAAATCATCTGGCCAAACAAATGTTTCCTGGTTATGTTAAGTATATGCAGGAAGCCTTTAACGACGCGACAGCAAAACCTCATGGATACCTACTTTGTGACCTCAAACCACAAACTCTAGAAGACTTCCGTCTACGAACAAATATTTTTCCTGAAGAAATGCAGTATGCCTATGTGAAAAAGCTTTAAATCACCTCGCATCATTTACTTAAGTCATTTGATCATGAGCCGGCGAGTAAGAAAGAACTATCATCATCTCAAGGTCCTGTCGACAAGCAAACCTCATCAAGTAAAAGCCTTGCTGAAAGTTGCCGACGACGACCTTATCCAAAGTGTTTGCGAGTGTGTGTTTAACGTGTTGAAGTCTACTGTACCCATCACTCCCCGACTAAAGAAAAAACTCTACAATTTCAAAAAGCCCTTGACATCGTTGGTTGATACACAAATTCCTTTACCTCAAAAGCGAAAGGTACTGGTTCAAAAAGGAGGAAATTTCCTAACTCTCCTTTTACCACCCGTCCTCAGTGTGCTTGAACATATTTTAAAATGAATCACGCCAGAAAGATGGTCCTGGTTCCTGAGCAGACGTTAGAACGGTTAAAACAGCGAGACAAAATCCAAACTGCCCCGCTTACATCAAAGCTCAAGAGATTGGATCATCAAATGGAGGATCTTTTGAATAGCAGAGAGCTATCAGAGGAAGAAAAAGCGAGGCGTTACAGTCAAACACTTCAAAACTATCTTACGTATTACAAGCAAAGAAGAGATGAGCCTATGAAAATAAAGTTTGAAACTCATCCAATACAACATCAAGACAAGCAAGAGCCGGAATTGGGAAATCAATCGCAACCAGTACCAGTACCAAGACAGGAAGTACAGGATAAGATAGAGCGTGATATTGTCAGTGCTCTACCCAAAACTCTTAAAGATCGAGGCAAGCTGCTCATTGAAAAAATTAAGGAAAATCCTGAAATCATGAAATGGGATAGTCGTGGACAGTTGCTTTTTGAGGACCGGCCTCTTCCTGGCTCTCATATTGTGGATCTCATAGGAGATTTCATGAGAGAACGCAAAGGTGTGGATCCAATAGGGTGGCAAGTATTTGCAAGGGGTCTTGCAAAGATGAATGCCCCCGAAGATTTGGTTAGAAATGAGCGTAGAAGAGGAGCATTGCGAGAATTCAAATCACGAGTTGGAGATCAAGACGATCCAAGTGTACTGTTTCCCACCCCTCCTCCCACAGATCCTCCTCAAGTTCCGACTCCAAGACGTAATTTGTATCGTAAGCTACCACCCGTTCCTCTTTCAGATGAGACACCTGGAAGTATTAGAAGTGTAAGGTCAAAACAGCCTCCAAAGCGTTGGCTCACTTATCAGCCTTAATTGTTTTGTATTGATGAAACCAATAAACAGCATTTTAAACGTTCAAGTGTTTATTTTTGTTTTAATTTTCTTGAAATTTGATGGGTTACATGGTTTTTTATATAATGATAAATATGACTAAAATGTTTGACAATAAAGCGATACACAAATTTATCGTTTATTTTCTTACTTGGACTAAAACGATCTACAATAGCTTTCATGGAAATATTTCTACAACGATTGAGTAAAAAATACAAACAATAGTGTCCACACACGTTAGAATCTAAACTTTGCAAGTCTCGCTGGTTGTATATCCAGTCTACACTGTTTTTAGTTATAAAATCTTGAAACGCTTGGCTGTAGTCGTCTGGTTTGAGTCCATAGGAGTCAAAGAATTCCCCTTTTTGATCTTGAGTAAAATAAAAGGCACACCAGTGAGAGCCTGGTTCTCCTTGTGGGTCCACATTAGCTACAAAGGCGGCGGGATAGCGTTGGATTTGGTTAGGTAGTGAGTCTGAAGGGAACACACCTTGAAATTGTGATCTTGTCAACGGGTCTGCTTGTAAAACAGTAGTTATTTGCCTAGTATTCATCTAGCCACTCCAGTTGTAAGCTACGTTTCTATTAGAGTCAATCTCAATCATAGAATCAAATTCTGCGTAAATGATGCAGTTCACAGTAGCTGTAAGACCTTCGGCAAACTGAATACCAATGCGTAGATTTCCCTGTTTTATAGGAGAAATGTGAGGACCAGATGATAAATCTGGACTTAAATCAAAGGCGTAGAGTGTGTAACCCTGGGGGTAGTCTTGCCTGGTGATTTCATTTCCTTGGTTGTGATAGAGAGTTCCTGTCCCCGAAAACAGACTCATATAACCCATGAGATATTGATTACTGTCAAAGTTCAACTTCAGAGCTTTGATAGGTTGAGCTTCTCCATTTACGTAAATCCCGACTTCATTGGCTTTAAAGTGTTTAAAATTGAAGGGGTTCTTGTTATAGGCTCCGTTGAAGGCTGCGTTTTCGACCAGACCAAGAACAATTCTTTTAGGAATCTGCCCTAAGAATACATCATCAGGGGTGAATGACATGTTTCCAGTAGGGATAGAAAGTACTTTACACTCAACCCTTCGTATGGGGTACAGAGCTGGTGAATGCTCTAGAGCTGCTGCATGGCCAAGGAACGTATCAGAGGTTACTTTCACCTTTCGGATAAACAAACTGGCATGGGAAATGACCACTTTGTAATTGGCTCCATCAACTGCAGATAGCAGGCAAAAGGCATTTTTACTTCGATTCATTCGAATACGCATACTAACTCCATTCAGCAGCAGGCGATCTTGATAGAATAGATCTGAGTGTATAGGGCCTAACAACTCCACTGTAGCACTATCCTTGGTAAACTTGTATCGAGTATTTAGACCACTGTTATGACTAGTAGCAACAGGATCCGCCACATCCATCTTTCCAGCCGTATCTTTGTAAAATAGTTCAGCAGTGAGTTGAGATTTCTTGGCATCTGGACCATAAGTCAATAAAGTACTAACCATGGCTCGATAGGGGTTGGTATTGGTAGAATCAGAGATCACCTTTTCGTTCAGGCTGATATCAACTTGACTGAAAAGTGACTGTAGAAAAAGGTTCACTGGTCCAACTTTATCGGTAGAAGAATCGATGTTGCTTCCATCTGCTTTAGTGATTTTGGCTTTGACGAAGATCCACGCCTGTCTTAGATCCGTATATTCTTCTCCACTTCCTGATACATTGAATTCAATAGGGCCTGAGTCGGTGATGTTAGATACAGGAAAATATTCTACCCACTGCCCCTTCTCAATATTCGTTTGAATACTAGGTACGGCAAAAAGATCAAGTTCTGATTTGCTACACTCGTGAAATCTTGATTGAGCCATTTAGAAAAAGTTTAAGTTCTGCTTCTTAGCTGATGATGTTCTCTGCTTCTTTGCTTGACGTTGAATGGTTGGTTTAGGTTGGTTCTTCCTTTTTGTACTCTTTTTCCCTCTACCAGTTTGAGCTCCTTCAGGTTTCTGGGATGCCATATCCTTTACAAATGCTCGACCGGCTTTGCCAGCTCTGTTCTTTAAAGACTCGCTTACATTTTGACCATCCATGACATCTTGAGCTACACCGAGACCTCCTTTCAAGGCCTGACGACCAAGGGATTTAGCTCCAGCGGTCACGTGGGGCATAGCCCAACGGAACAGGCCTCTCAGCATAGAGCCTAAACCATAACCATGTTGAACTGGTGCCCCGTGAAAAGCCGGCAAGCTACCGCCTCGTTGTTTTGCTTGATTAAGGTAGTAGCTCTTGTAAAATTCACTCTTTGAATGAGGCATGTTTAATTGAAAAATGGACTCGCTCTTCTGAAATGGAGCGTTACCAACACACGACCAGTTTCAAATGGCACTTTTGCGCCAGTGTCTTGCCTTATATTGACTTCAATCGTTTCAAATTGCTTTCTACTGACTGGTAGGTATTGCGGGCTTAGAAACGCTTTGCTAACACGTTCACCATCCTTTCCTTCTACAGGTATAATTCGAATCAGAGGCACTTGAGTATCTCCCACTACTTGTGGTTGCACCACGTCGCAGTAAATGTAGAGGCTGTGAAATCCCAAATCCAAGTCAGCTTCATGCTCAGCAGTAGTAGTTTTTGTAATATAATCTTCTGTGTTAAACCCCAACATAGTTCTAATGTGTCCACAAAATACTCTGTATCCTTTCTCCACATGAGCTGTAACTTTCCGGTTGAGTTCTTCATACGAAAATTCCACTTTATCTTTAAATTTAGTCGCTTTGATAATACCATTCAATTTGTCAATTATTGACTTTAATGAAGAATAGTGGCCTGCGGGTAACGTGCAAACAGTTGGCATTTCATCTATTTTTCCTACGTAAAAATGATTTTGCAAGTGGATTTCTCTGACATTATTCCAACTATGTGGATACTGGATTTCTGTCAATGCCACTTCCCAATCTCCGGTTAATTGAATGGATTGTGGGAGATGCACTCGAAATTCTGCTAGGGTATTGGATGGAAATACATCTATGCTACTGTTAGAAGGTAACCATACATAAAATTGTGTGCTCTCCATGACTGATTGAATTCAAATGACGAAATAGACAACGCTTGACTCTTATGAGTACTTTTTATTCAATTAAAGCTTTTGACAACTTGAATTATGAGATCTATTCCATATCCCTTTTATGCACCCACGAGTTGTATTTGTCAGGATAGCCTAGCCATTTAACAAAGTATTCTACATTTCTACCGCGTTTGCGTGTTTTTATTATTTTTTCTATCTTGTATACTTGTTCTTCTCCTTTGATCTGCACACGTTGTAATTCCTGCTCGTAAAATGTTCCTTCTAATTCATCCCCATCAAACTCCTTTATCTTGTAGACAGGAGGATTACGTGGAATACGTTTGGAAATAGTGAATATTTCTTCACTCCAATTCGGTAAATATCCCTTGTCGAATAGTTTTTTCAGCTTTGAAATACGTACGGGATCTCCAACTTTAAAGGTGTAACCTTGCCTTGGGGGCTCGTTGGCGTACAGTGTAAGCCACACATCTTTTTCGTTATTGGCACTGACTGCTGCAGGAGTTCTCTTGATGCTTCGATGGTAAGAGTTATTGTAAGATTCTACAAGTTCTTGTAAAATGTTAATATATTTCAGTGTCCCCTTCCAGGTGAAATATCGATACATACGTTGCTTGAGTGTTCGGTTAAAACGTTCTACGACGCTAGCTTTCGTCTCGTTAAACGTGTGATAAAATCCAATCTTTTGTTGCTTTAAGAATGCTTGGAATTTTCTATTAATAAATTCACTACCACGGTCAGTGTGGATCTTTTCTGGTTTTCGACTTGATTTCTTCAAAATTTGTTTAAATGCTTCTAGTAGGGAGTCGGCTGACTTATCTTTCAGCGCTAGCACCCAGGCATATTTGGATAGAACATCAATACAGGTAACAAGATACTTGTAATTGCTATTGTATTTCTTGAGTGATTGTAAATCAATCAAATCTAGTTCCCACAACGAATCTATGGATTTAGCAAAAACTCGATTTCTCCGGAAATGTTTGACTACTGGTCGGTGAAGAGAGTAAACACGTTGAGCTCTTAGCCATTCTTGGACCTGTTTCTTGGTAATTTTTCTATTCTTCTTTTTGGCAGCATGGTATAAGGCATCTAAACTTGCTAGGCTTCCTCCTTCTTTGATTGTGTAATACAGTTTTTCCAGCAGTTTCTCCATCAATTTGAGAATTTTGAATAACCACTTTTCCCCCGCAACATGCAAGAACACAGCGAATTTTACGGAAGATATCTTGAAGTTTGATATTAGGAATTGACCTTAAACATCCCATGTCTACACTTGAGAAAGGGTAATACACAAATGACACAAGTCGTAAATGTTCAACCTTTTTATTATCTTGTGTTACACAACATATAAACGTTCTACTTAAAACTGTAAGTATTCAATGAACCAAGAGAAAAGTTCTGTTGACAGAGAGGTTGTGTAACCTTCATGTCTATCACATAAGTCTACAATAAAATCGTGTATGGGTTCTTCTTCTTCATACACCATCTTTCTCCATAGCGAGCACACTGTATGGGAAGATTTATTTGATAAGTTGTTGATAAAGGAAACGCTTACTTGAGGTACAGGTAGATCAGCTAGCTTGAAAAACAATGTACATAGCTCTTGTAGCATATCCAAGCGTACTTCATTCTTGATACCCGTGTACAGCTCATAAAATACTTGGTATTCAGTTTTGCTATGGTCCTTTTCAGTGCACCATTTGCTTTCACAGATTTCACATTGAAAATCTCTGTAAACCTTTCTTCGACACAGTTCTGCATATAAATAGGCCAGTAAACCGTGTATCTTGGCACGTGTGACGTGTTCAACTTCATCAGTCACCATCATGACAACTGTTCTGCCTCGACACAAGACCCTTTCCACCATATTCATCTTCAAATCTAATTCGTTCTTTAATGTACCACAGTGGTGAGTAGTAATGTTTTATCCAGCAGTATACGAGTGGTATGACGCTAAGAAGCATTTTGATTATCAAACTCCGACAACAACTTAAAGTATCTAAATATTTTTGTTTAAAGGAAACTCAGGAATTTTAAAAATGCTATATCTAATCCTCAGATGAAAAATTTCTTTTGTTTAGCGAAATAGGACGCCACATTTAATCCTAGCGTCAAGAATTTCCTTTGTTCTGCAAAAGGACGCCGCGTCTTCTTTTGTTCGACGCATGCTTAGGAATTTGAAATATGAGGAATTTCCTTTGTTTCTCGGTCGCTCCGGCGGCTCCGCCGGAGCCTATTGTTGTAGAATCGGCATTCCATATCTACTAGTGTAATGATAACTTGATATGTCACACTCGTGACACCACTAGAGTAAACAAGAATTCAGAGTGAAACTTCTCTTCGTAATCATGGACGTTGTTCATATCGAAATGGCCCGGTTGGACTTTCAAGAGGAGGACGAACTTCCCCCTGAACTTCCTCCTAAAGCTTCAGCCCTTATGAAGGAGCTGCCTAGTCGTATGGCACGAAGAGCAACGCTTGCGACCAGCGCTAACCGGAAGGCAAGCTCTGCTATACCGGTCCGTTCGGCAGCTATACACCGACGGGTTGCCTTTAAGCTGAAGAGCAGAGCTATTAGACGACTTGAGGAGATGGATAACGTAGATGGAGGGTTTGACGTCAACAATCCCGACTTTGACGAAGTTGACGAGGAGATGTATTCGCCTTTCATGTATGAATCTATGGATTTCAAGGCCGTGCCGTTGCCGATGTCAAAGCGGAGACAGTTTCGGGATTCATTAAAACTCAAAGGAATTGTTGACGTTTCTCAGTGGAAGAAAGTCTTAACTAAACTTCTTAATAACTGGAATAGATTTTCCTCTGGGTGTAAAGATTTGATCCATAATGTGGAACTTTGGAGAAGTGATTTGAAAGAAGTAGAAGGTCAGTTCGGTAGCGGGGTCGTATCGTATTTCAATTTTCTACGCTGGCTTTTATTTCTCAATTTATTCATTTTCATCTTGGAATTTGGCCTCGTTGTGTTGCCAACTGTAGTAATATGCAACACAGAACTACCAGGTAATAATACCATTAACGTAACTAGCTGCGTTTACGTTAGCTCGACGTACGTAAACGCTACCATTACGGAAGACACCAACGCACTTCATGACGTGTTGAATTTTTTTACAGGGGAGGGGTGGATGCGTCAAACTTTGCTATTCTACGGAAATTATCCTTCGAAAGCTCTTGTTTTTGCGGAAGGGCTACGTTATAACCTACCCCTGGCATATCTTCTAACTGGCGGAGCATATTTTATTTTTAGTTTTTTCTTCATGATTTCGAATCTCATGAGTAATCTCAAGGAGAGTTACATCGAGAGTGACGGCATCTTCTCGTCGTACGCAAACAAAGTCTTCGCCGCTTGGGACTACTGTATTTCTGACGAGAACTCCGCTGAACATAAGCATGACGTGTTCACACAAGAAATCAACTCGGACGTCGCAGAAGAAGAAAGGCAAAAGAGAATTTTAAACCGAACATATAAAGAGAAGATACTATTGTACACTATTCGAACTGTCATAAATATCATCGTTGTTCCTGCTGTTTGGTCTTCAACTTTTCTACTCGTGTTTCAAGCAATTTTGAGCGAAAACTCGAAATCAAATGACGAAACAAGCTCCTCACAGTTGCAACAATTGATCAATCGATATGGCTACGATTTTCTCATCGCTCTTGCAATCACAGTCCCCAATCTAGTGCTACCTTTGTTCTTTGAATTTCTCTCCATCTTTGAGGACTGGTCTCGTGACATAGAACTCGCTCTAAATCTCTGGCGTCGGGTTTTTGTAAAGCTCCCTCCAATTGCAGTGCTCATGTTCTTACAGTTCAAAAACATCGACGACAAAGTCTCCGATTTGAAAAGAGAAAGCAGCCAATCCGGTTGCTCCACGTGTTGGGAGAATGACGTATCCAGCCAGATGTATATGTTAGTGTGGGTCGATTTCGTCGTTGTTGTCATGACAACACTAGGACTTGAAAGCCTTCGTAAATTCCTCTACCAGAGATGTCGCTGTTTTCGAAAAATTGGAATGCAACAGTTTGATATTCCTAGGAACGTTCTAGACCTAGTTTACGGACAGTGTTTGATACTGATTGGAACGTTCTTCAGTCCCTTGATATCCGCAATGGCTGTCTTTAAGCTGGTCATTTTATTTTACGTGAAGAAGATCAGTCTCATGCATAACAACACGCTCCCTGATCGTCCCTACCAAAGCGCTAAGTCGAACTTTACATTTACCTTATTGTTACTGCTCTGTTTTTTCATGTGTACCGCGATAGTTGGGTGGGGCATCACGCGGTTGCCGCCCTCCACGTGCGGGCCATTTAGTAACAACCCATGTGACCTCGAAGCGACCATATTTGGTAAACTTTCTACTGAGATTGACACGTGGCCTCCGTTGGTACATGAAGCTGTTAAACTCATGTCCACTGCAGCTATTATTATCCCTGTAATGATTTTATTCATAGTACTATTATATTATTATAGATCAGTTGCGCGCGCTCACCGTGTTGTCATTAATATGCTGAAAGAACATTTAGCATTCGAAGCGAAGTTGCAACGTTCTTTAATTAAGAAGCTAGAAGCGCAGACGAGTTTTGAGAAGCATGATTGCTCTGATCATGGTCAGTAAAGCTATTTACCCCACATCATATAAAATACAATAGGTAATATAATGAAATTTGAATGGAAACTAGCGAGTAAACTAGACATTACCTATCGTTTATATCAAACACCGACGCAGCCTATACTAGTTTATTATCTATCGTTTATATCAAACACTGACGCTGCCTATACTAGTTTATTATCTATCGTTTATATCAAACACTGACGCAGCCTATACTAGTTTATTATCTATCGTTTGTATCAAACACTGACGCTGCCTATACTAGTTTATTATCTATCGTTTATATCAAACACTGACGCAGCCTATACTAGTTTATTATCTATCGTTTATATCAAACACTGACGCTGCCTATATTAGTTTATTATCTATCGTTTGTATCAAACACTGACGCAGCCTATACTAGTTTATCACCTATCGTTTATATCAAACACTGACGCTGCCTATACTAGTTTATTATCTATCGTTTGTATCAAACACTGACGCTGCCTATACTAGTTTATTATCTATCGTTTATATCAAACACCGACGCAGCCTATACTAGTTTATTACCTATCGTTTATATCAAACACTGACGCAGCCTATACTAGTTTATTATCTATCGTTTGTATCAAACACTGACGCTGCCTATACTAGTTTATTATCTATCGTTTATATCAAACACTGACGCAGCCTATACTAGTTTATTACCTATCGTTTATATCAAACACCGACGCAGCCTATACGTACTAGTTTACTCGCTAGTTTCTACTTCAAAAACTCGATCATTAATAATTCATGAGAAATTTTCAAAAGAAATCGTAACCGTGACGAGTGTTTTAACTGAAGTTATAGATTCACCCTAATTTACATAAACTTTAACCTTAATTTTCTCTAATAAACTTTCACAAATCCTTGATTTTTTTTTTTACAAAAACACAAAATATAAGTTGGAGTTTTTGAAGTCGTTCAATAAACTCGCAGATCGTGTTTTATCAGGTTTAAAACCACTTGGCTTCGCCGCGTGTTTTTAAATCCTGATAAAATACTCCTGCTCGTTTATTAAACATTACATATAAAATACAGCTAATCAGAATGCTCGAAAGCCGTTGTATATTTGGCGGTTTTCAACTGCCTCTTCCCATGATACATTACGGTTTCTCTTGATTTTATATGGTGTGGGATAAAATAGAGGGAATAATGTCTGAATACGAAAGAAAATTCGTGAAGCATTATGGTACTTGTCGTAAAATCGGCGAGCATGAACATGCCCAGTTAGAGCTAACGGCGAATGGGGACGAGATTGGGTCTATAAAAAACAATATTTGCTTTAAATGGATAATTATGAAATGATGGATTAATGAATCATTTAGTTTGTACTATAGATTACTATTTAAAATCACTCTTTTTCAATTTTTATAGACATTTGATGTACGTATAGATATTGATTGATTAAAAGATTATCTTCACACGCCAGGCTTCCTTGTAAATTTTTAAATGACAATAGACCCACTGACAATACGGATAATAGACTATATTTTTTTCGATTGATATAATATAATCGATAGCTGCTTAGGGGTGGACCATAACATTTGGGGGGGGGG
This sequence comes from Metridium senile, assembly GCA_949775045.1. Classification (NCBI taxonomy): domain Eukaryota; kingdom Metazoa; phylum Cnidaria; class Anthozoa; order Actiniaria; family Metridiidae; genus Metridium; species Metridium senile. The sequence goes on from OX459107.1 coordinate 3,883,421, forward strand.
GGGGGGGGGTGCAAATGTTTTTGCAGGATATTTTTTTCCTATTATACGTATGTGCAGGAATTTTTTTTGTCATTATTCCTGTGCACGATTTTTACTTTTTTCTTTAATGCTGTGTCCCAATTTTTTTTTTATTTTTGCCCAACGCCCCCCCCCCCCCCCCCTTCCTTAAAAATGTAATGGTCCACCCCTTAGTTAGCGCAAGAGGTTAATCGTTTATCGTCTAGGGGCTGATTCTACCTCACTGATCTTTTCACTAGCGCGAATTAGGTTTTCTGTCGGGATAGCGCAGATGGGGCCGAAATCTTCACCCTTTACGTAAGACGATTCGATGCTTCAGCTTTATATAATTTCCTGGAGGAATCGTCCCACATTTTCTTTTATTTTGTTTCACTTGATTATTTCTATTTTATCCCACCAGTGTTATTTTTTTTCTTCTTTCTTTTCTTTCTTTTTTTGTTGATACATTATTTGTTTGTTTGTTTGTTTGTTTTCATAAATGCATTTTTATCGATTGGTCTTCCTGTATATTATAAAATCTTACAGGCATTCCTTGCCGCAGTGCTCTGAGAATTTCGCGCTTCGGGCTGCAGTTTAGTTCAACATTGCTCAGCTCTTCTAAAAGCTCTTCAAAAAAATCTCAAAACACCAAATGAAACAATATTTAAGGTAAAAGATAATTATGTATTATATTAACAGCATATTTATTGATATATTGTGTAGTTAAGCCCAAATTTTTGGTCTAAACTTTGAAATTTGCGCGGGTAAAATTTCAACTTGACTTGGTGAGCGAAAAGACCGCCTCTCAAAACAGTCCTGTTTGTGGAGTGTATTCACTGATATTGATTCCAAACATTCTTGCTTTGGTTTACAAACTAAATATAAACAGAAAGCGAACTTTGAGACCGACAAAAGTCCCATTTCTCTGAACCCAAAGAATGTTGTTGAGATTGGGCTTCCTGTGCTTTTTCAAGCACGCGTAATAGTTAACGTGACGGTTTTTCCAAATTTTGATAGAGTAAAATAAATGAAAATTCATCTTGATGACTGGAAAGAAAACTTCTCAATTAATAAAATCGCTAAGTTTGGGAAGAAAATCGTATAAAATAGCAAAGATATAGCGCGGTAAAGTCAGCAGATTTTACAGACGTTTGTATGCCAGACATTTGATACTCCTTGCCTATCAGTAGTCAAGGTTTCTCGTCTGACATACAAACGTCTGTAAAATCTGCTGACTTTACCGCGCTATATCTTTGCTATTTTATACGATTTTCTTCTCAAACTTTGCGATTTTATTAATTGAGAAGTTCTCTTTCCAGCCATCAAGATGAATTTTCCTTTATTTTACTCTATCAAAATTTGGAAAAACTGTCACGTCAACTATTAAACCGGCGCGGAGTCCAACCAAAGGCAAAATATCCACTATAACACTATTTTAATGATCTTATATACTGTAAAGAGAAATAATACAATCGTTATGTTAAATACTTAATATATATAATTGTTTATATAATAGATTAACTTGATAAATAGAATAATATAGACATAATATACACGGGGCGGATCCAGAAATTTTTCAGGGGGTGTCCCAATAGTGCAGTGTATGAATGTTAAAAATAGCTCCAAGACTCGGACAAACATTGTGTTCAGTTTTTCCGTGTTGAGTAATATATGAACCAATCTTATCATTTCCTGCTGAAATTAGAATAACAACGTGATTAAACAAAGATTTGCTTCGATCGGCATTGAAAATAGTCTGCTGAAAGTTAAATAAAAGTTTGTTTGTCCAAGTTGGTCTCCATTTTTGTGACGTCATTCATGCGCTGCGCTATTGCAAATGAAGGGCTCTTAAGGTGTTAGGGCCCAAAAATGTCTTGAATAAATAAGGGTTAATTTAATACAACACTAGGGACACCCCTTAGATCCTCCCCTGATATAGAATAATATAGAATAATTAGGATAATATACTAGGATAATATTATATTTTACAATCATCACTTCAATTCAGGTCTTTTCCATGTATGTGGTACTTAACTCACATTCACTGCCACATCAATATTTACATACTTATATATTTACATAGCATACAACACAACTCATGACTTGTTGATTTTTGATGAAGTATAAAAATTATCTGGAAAAACGTCAAACCCTTGTTGCAAGTGAGACAACACATCAAACAAATCCAACTCACATATATATAACCCATGCCCGAGCATTGCACTGCCCCGAGCTAATAATATAGTTTAATAAATGCAATATATTTATATCTTATATAATAAATTTATGTTATATTAGTATATTGCCTGCATGAAGCTGACAATTAGAATCTAGTTTCTTCAATAGTGGCCATTCCTTGTGTTTCTTGATCTTCTTTATTTTATTTGCACATAAAAAGAAAAAGATAGTTCAGTTGATAAAGTTATATTTCATTTGAGATATACTAAAGCAATTGTAGAATATTTTAAACCAGACTAAAAAATTACATATACGATGATTATTGCCACCATGATTATCATCACTACCCCCATCATCATCATTTTCATCATTGTCACAATCACTATCATCACTACCATCATTATCTTCATTGCAACCATCATTATCATCACAACCATTATCATCATTGCCACCATCACTATCATCACTACCATCATTATCATCATTGCCACCATCATTATCATCACTACCATCATCATCATTATCACCACTACCATCATCATCATTATCACCACTACCATCATCTTGACCATTATCATCATCACCACCACCACCACCATCGTCATATCAACCTCATCACATTATCATTTTCATCATAACAACCACCACCACCACTATCATCATCCACATCAGAAAACTATACTCGAAACAAATTGTTTTGTTGGCGATTTTGCGTAACATAGGGATAGTTTTTATAGTCTTAATTATTGTATAATGTACTCGATGGGCTGAGCAAACGGACCGTTGTTATGGGGATTATTTTATACTTTACTCGATGGGCTGAGCATACGGATATTTTTCTAATCGGAATTATTATTTCTTCTACTCGATGGACTAAGCATTGTGGGTAACTAAAGGGTTAGGTTCAGGTGTGACCATCATTTACTCACCCATCAAGTTATTCTTATTTCCATTGTCATCTGATGAGAGTTGCTCATTGTTCATGGTGACTTTCAATGAAGTTTCATCTACAATTAAAGAAATCAATGATAGCTCACATTGAAATGTGTTTATCCAAACATTCAATGATAATAATAGCTTTAGGCTGTTTCATATAGGATCGCAAACAATCATAGACATGAATCTGGTTAACATACGATCGCAGATGATCGCAGGGATCGCACAATCCAGGTCTTTAGGCTGCTTCATATAGGATCGCAAACAATCATAGACACGAATCTGGTTCACAGATGATCGCAGGGATCGCACAATCCAGGCCTTAGGCTGTTTCATTTACGATCGCAGACGATCCCTGGCAATTATTTGTGATTAGATCCGAGCCAGTCTTTAAATGTAACTGTTATTTTACCTGTGGTTTTATTGGACTCCGTACATCCCTTGTTCTCCAAACCTTGTTCAGATTTTTTGTTTCTTTCTGTGAGAAAAAAAAAGAGAGAAAAGTTTCATTTACTTTAAGTCAGACGACCAAGTTGGAGTTAATCTTACTGACGTTGCTACTAAAGTGACACTTCATCTCTTCCTACGGTTTATAAAATACATTTATTCAAAAATTGATGATTACGTTCTTCTGTGTAATAATTTATTATATAATACATGTAATACTTGATGATTCTTTTTTCAATTTTGTTTCAATTCATTTGACCTCACCTGGTTTATGTTTTAGTTTGATTTCTCTCGTGACGATATTAGCCGCCGACTTCTTTTGGCGGATTCGTACCAAAGCTTCCTTGACCTAAAATAAAAGAATGGAAACTTTAAAGAGAGAACACAAAACTAATACTGAAACGCGTGATCCTCTAAAATAAACAACAATATCACTGTTATTTTATTATGTTTTTACCTGGTCATCCAAGAAACAGTGGAACACTGGTATCAGAATACCCTGAAACATAAACAGTTAGATAGACTCAATGTTGAATTTGATTCTGATTTTACAATTTAAAGTAGTTGTTTTTTTACGTTTTGAAATACTAATTCGCCTTTTCCATATCGAGCAAGGGACTGGGTACGAGTGTGAAAAACTAATCTTATTATAGTTCCAGAACAAATAACCCCGTCTCATGGGATAGTAACCAAATATAAGCTTATTGACCAAGTTTCAGAACGTTTGGTTAAATAGAAAAGAAAAATATATGAGCATCCAAGCTCTGCCAAAATTACAGTGAAATGTATGGTGTCCTTCCAAAACGTCCTTGAGGAACAAGTGTAGCTAAGTTGGTTAGTGCGCGGCTTTCGGAGCGAGAGGTTACGAGTTCGATCCCAATTGGCCTCACACTTGTTTCGACTTCTTTCCAATCAGTGTAGCTTTGAATGGAGAGAGGGGAAAAAGAGCGCACCGTCGGCTTCCTGGGAGACCAGCTTACTTCTAGCTGAAGGAACTACCGACGCTAAACAATAGTACTTTTCATTTTCCTTTTTTCCTTTCCTTCCAAACCATACATTCTTTGTATTTTCAACAACAACAAAAATTACCATAATTTTGTTGCAATTTGCACAAACTTGTTCAAACTTTCAATTCTTACTAATTTGTATTTGTTCTTTCATGTGAAGGGGATTATTTTTGAATTAAATTAATTTTGAGAAACTTGGCTGCAGTCCCTTGCTTGATATGAAAAAGGCTAATATCAGAGCTTTTTCTATGTATTTTTTCTTCATAGGTTCTTTATAAGTGCAATGACAATCGCCTAACGGCTCGTGCTTTTCCTGCGCTCTCTCGTGTTCTCCCAACATCACGCGTGTTTAGATCAGGCTATATAACACGGAAAATCGTCTTCTATTTCTTAAGTCTTACGTATAACAACACATGTTTATATTTGGTGATCGTTGAATTATGTGCTCCGGTGATGCCCAACGATCTTATACACCTATTTCAATAATCGTTGTAGCAACCAAAGCTTCAGTCCACACTCTAAAGCCTGCAAAGGATGTCGGTAATATGAACTGAATGTTTGATTTATTACGTGCTTTTTAAATAAATATTTGTTAAATCATCTACCACTGCAAAACTTGTTATGTTCATATACTACAAACACTTACAACCAAAATATGCTATGAATAAATCGATAACAAGAGTAGAAATACCAACATCCTTTGAATTGCAGGCTTCAGGGTGCGGACTGTAGCTTTGATTGCGACAACGATTATTGAAATAGGTGTATAAGATATGCTATACAAGTGAACAATACTCCAGTTTCAGTTTATCTAGCACCGCTGCACAAAGGCGCATTTGCACTGGGATAGCCTCAATTCAGACGATATTTCTATTGTTTAGCGTTAGTATTTTTCCTGCTTTGCTTGAAATTTTTACAACAAATCGAGGCTTATCTATCGAGGTGATAGACAACGTTAAACTGATGTATTCTTATTATTATTAAAGGTTCAATAATTCTCTAATTTTACCGTGATAATTACCTGTGAAGAGTTGACAACGATGAAGAAATAAGTCAAGACCCAGTGGTACCTCGCCATAAATCCCAAAAGCCACGCTATACCAAGCAATGGTAACAACGCAGCTACGCATCGGATACTTTTCCTAAATACAAAACAGTAAATAGAAAGAAAGAATTATACTTTGAAACAGAGCACCGGAAAACAGTATACGAAATAACAATAGGGAACTACATTGGGAAGGAAAAGACCAGAAAGAAAGAAAGAAATAGTCCCGTTTACAGTTCCCTGCGCCATCTTGAAAGGTAGCCAGGCCTTTGCATCGAAGCAAGACGAACGTTGAGCTTGCAATGATAGATACCTCGGGGACAATTATCCACGTGTCTCTATCATTGCAAGCTCAAAGTTCGTCTCACTTACAAAGGCCTGGCTACCTTTCAAGATGGCAGAGGGAACTGTGAAGGCGACTATTGAAAGAGAAACAGAGATTGTGATAATAATATTTAGCGTCGGTAGTTCCTTTAGATAAAAGAAAGCTGGTCTCCCTGGAAGCCGACTGTGCGCTCTTTACCCCTATCATCACAAATGCTCCGTTTTACGTAGTATATAAAAAACGAGCAGCAGTGTTTTATCAAGGATAAAACCCGAGCGCAGCGAGGGTTTTTGATCCTTGATAAAACACGTGCTGCGAGTTTTTTATATAGCTTAAAAAACTCCAACACTTATTCAAAACTAAATTATAAAAGTTTCTTGAAGAAAAGTGCAATTTGGAGACAAACTTTATTTGCAAGGTACACTGCGCATGCTCATATCACATCATGCACCATTAAGCACCACATTTGGCATCCCACATTTGAGAAAGGTCGTGTATAATATAGTAGGAGATTGATAGCATTGTTTCGGGTGATGCCTCTAGTAAAGGTCAATGATGAGAGATTAAAACTGAGACCTTTACAAGTGTCATAGGTACATAAAGACACACGTACCTTTATCATAAAGACACATGTGTTTTTATATAATGTACCTATGGCAGTGTTTTATGGGGTATAAAGGTCATGCATGTGACCAAATTGGAATGCCCCGATTGGACTAATAGCTCATGAATTATTAATGAGTTTTTTTAAGGGTGTTTAAAGCTTCTTACAGCTACACACAATGCAAAGAAGTCGAACACGTTTAAATACAAGAAACATAAAAGTCGCGCACTACTTATAACCAACTGCATAAACACTTACTTGGCCTTTTGCAGTTTATCATCAGCAAACCTTTGTGATATTTTGCTGAAAGCAACACGAAGAAACACGAAAAACAGAACCAAGTTCACCTAGAGAAACGACACAAATAAAAACACAATCTTCGATAAAAATAGAGGATATATCAACGTAGTCATACCCGGGGGGGGGGGGGGGAGGTATTAAAAATGAAAATTAGAATTTCTGCATTTCAAGGTATTTTTTAGAGTAACGAAAGAGAAACAGAATTCATTTTCTCGAATACCGTAAATATTTTTTGTAAATATTTTCTCACCATCATTATCATTTATTATTAATATTCTTAGATGTACATATTCAAATTTCTATATTTCTCTATATTTTTTTATTTATCTTTTAATTGTGTATTTTTGATTTGTGGCAATACATGTAAATTAACAACATTTTTATTATAGAGCTAAGTATACTCGACCACGTTAAGTAAAGTTAAAAAAAAAGAGCCCATCGATCTCGTACACATTGCCGCACCTTTTTGTCATGTTGTTTTTGTGTGGTATATGTTAAAGGTTAAAAATTGTCCGTGTCCGGAATGTTTTGAAAATTTCCGAAAAGCATACCCTGAATCTTCCCCTCCCCCCTTCCCGTGCAGGTAGACTAATCCTTCTTACCAACAACAAAGCAAGGATTGGTCCATTATATATCCAAAATCCGTCGTTGAGCCAGCAACTGAAATAGAATAGGATGATATTACAAGAGGAAGACACTTAATGTTATAAAATAAAGAAACGTGTGACCATAAAACAATGTTGGAGTGTGATGATGTGGATGGCGACAAGTTTGATGATTACGATAGTAGGTGTGAGTGTAATGATATGATTATGAACCATGATGCTTATTATTATGATTATTATGGTGGTGGTGACGATAATAATGAGCACAAAATGTTTGACGATCAAGATTATGATAGTGATTACCATTATGATTACCATGATTAAGGTTACGGAGAAGGATTGGGGTGATCAGTGATGAGTGATGAATGTTTTTTCTGCGGTGTGCGGTGTTTGCTTTTCTAAAGGTGTGGTATGCGGTGCACTTTAAAGCTGCGATGTTCGTAGTGTTTGGTGAGAACTGTGAGAGATATTGTGATGCGGAATTGTTGAAATGTTTTTGCGGTGTTGGGGACCATCCCCCCCCCCCCCCCCCCCATTTCCCCCTCTTTATGGTTATGACCGACATTTTCCCCTCATGTAGCTGCATAATTAAGCAGTATTCACATTGTTCAAGGACATACTACTACCCTTAAGCATCAACAAAACCGTAGATTGCAAAACAGTTCCTAGTTTTACGCGATAACTTAGAGAGAACGAGGAGGTTCACTTAATCGAACTTGTTTCCTCAGGGTTTTCATGTTGAAGTAGGGATCATTTTACAGTCCAACACAAGCATTTTAATTAACCTAAAATGTTGACTTACAAGTTTCTCTCCACTCTGATTTCATACTTCAGATGACCACAGTACACATCTTCCTGCGTGACAGCCATGTCATAGGTGGATGGCGTGACAGCAGCTGTGACGCCGACTATTATGGCAGGGATTCCTGAAAAAGAAATCATTGAACACCATCAAAGGTAAAACTCACTAATATCGCTTTAAATTTAGATTAATATTGTTCGAATAGTAGTATGTAATAGATCATTTGCGTGCGAGAACTAAACGAAACATACAAACAGACAACTGAGCAAACAAACAACCAAAAATTTGCACCATCGTTGTCTAAATATAAATCTTCTCTAAAAACATATTTATTCAAGAACACTTATAATTTGTCAAATAATATCTATCTAACAATAGATTATTTTGTTTTATGCAGCTAGAGCTTACCCGGAATAGGCGCTATATAAATGTATACGTTATTATTATTATAAAAACAAACAAATAAACAGCCGAAGAGACATACAACCGAGCAAACTAACAAACTGGTACTCGGACTCACCCCAGCCAATGATAGTATAGGTGAGATAGCTATTGTTGGCAACGAATACTTTGATGATCATAAAGTACAAATGAAGAGCTTCTGCTGACATCCATGTGAAGACCGCTGTATGAAAGTAGTGCTGCACAACAGCAATCACTGTGCAAATTTTCTTAAGAAAGAAAAACATATCAGTGTATTCAGTATTAGAATATTATTTAGATGTTTACCCATGATTCCCATCCGTCTTAGAATAACCGATTAACCTGTTGCCATGGACAACCTCTTTGAATTAGGTCAGTATCTCTATAGTTCCTTTCAGTCTTGAATTCGAAGTGGTCTATCTAATTCCTTTCCGTTTTGAAATGGCCTATCGCCTTGGACAACCTTTTTGAAATAGTTGTATGAGCATACATTCCTTTCCGTTTTGAAATGGCCTATCGCCTTGGACAACCTTTTAAAAATAGTTGTATGAGCAAACATTCCTTTCCGTTTTGAAATGGCCTATCGCCTTGGACAACCTTTTTGAAATAGTTGTATGAGCATACATTCCTTTCCGTTTTGAAATGGCCTATCGCCTTGGACAACCTTTTTGAAATAGTTGTATGAGCATACATTCCTTTCCGTTTTGAAATGGCCTATCGCCTTGGACAACCTTTTTGAAATAGTTGTATGAGCATAATTCCTTTCCGTTTTGAATTGGCCTATCGCCTTGGACAACCTTTTAAAAATAGTTGTATGAGCATAATTTCTTTCCGATTTCCTTTCCTTTCAGCCTTGAGATGGTCTATCGCCTTGGACAACCTTTTTTGACGGCGAAATAGACTATAAAGCATGGATTTTCAGCCAATCAGAGTGCATGTTATATAATTTAGCTATATTAGAAGATGCCATAGATATAAAGTTTCATAGTTGTAGACCATAGATGTAAATACCGTATAGTTGTTTCTAATTGTGAATACCACATCTATGATATACACCACGTTGGCGAAACACAGGGCTGCCATTAGGCTCTTGTGAACGTAGATTTTCTCTTCTAGCTTCTTCAACCTTAAATATACAGGAAATATCAGAAACGTTGTCCAAGTAAAGTAGAGATTAATACTACCAAAAGTGACACGTGATTCTTTGTTCAATTGTTTTCAGCAGTTGAAATTTCATTTTCTTACTATATAATAAGCAACATTGAAAATGGAATAAGATTTATGGCGGTCAAACGACTACGCATGCGTGACAAAATTTTCACAACGGTAAATTTGCCATTGTAAACATTAGGAATTTCAGACTACAGTGTTTGAAGTCGATTTATTGCAGAGCTCCCGCGCGGGCCCAAGGCCGTGCGAGCGGAGCACCATACTTAAAAAAAATAGTAATATGCATCGAGTCGATTTTTGATGGTTTGACACAGGAAGCCCAAGCGTACGTCCGTACGACGTACGACGTCCGTGCCCATCGCGTGAAAGTGACGCGCGCGCCAAATAGCAGATCAACAAAGCAGGTTTTGTTTAAAACTTTTAGATGAATTTTTTTCTTTTAAAGCGAATACTTACTTTAGATACCAGAAGAGAACGATTGCCGCTACCATGACCATTGTACCAACACTCATTAAACTGAGCTCAACATAAAGTTGGTACTTAGTCATCTGTAGCTCGCGTTGTATCGTCTTGACTATTACTGTTTTACTACTGCGGTTGAAGGACTGGAGAACAACGATATACACCATTATCATGATCAATATTTATTATCATTATCGCTATTGCTAAAGTTATTATTATCATGATCATCATCATCACTATCTTCACCGTCATCATTATCATCATCGTCATTACTATTATCATCATCGTCATTATTGCTATCATCATCATTATTATCATCATCATCATTATCATCATCGTCATCATAATTATCGTCATCAAGACGATCATCATCATCACCACCATCATCATCATCATTATAACTATCATCATCGTTATCAAGACGATCATCACCATCATCCCCACCACCATCATCATCATGATCGCCGAAAGCCATCATAGTGTTTACATAACTATCGATCTACTATTTTTTTTGTCCCACATACCCCTGACATGCCATCTGAGCAGTTGTTTCTTGTCATAGCTGACGTCTGGTTGAAAGGTGGTTGTGACTACAAATGATAACAACAAGATTGAGGAAGAAATAAGTTAGCCTCGGAAACGCATGCAAAAAAGGCAATTGATAAATAAAACAATTTGTTGAAAGTAGTGTGAACTGGGTGAATATATTTTAACCATTTATTCCCTTTTTTCATTTACTCACTCATTTGTTGATTGTTTCGCTAATTTTAAAAATAATTTATTTATTTAACCATCCATACGTCCGTCCATCCATTCATTCATTGTTTTGTTCGTTCGTTTGTTCGTTCATTTATTCGTTAAATTCGTCGTCCGTTCGTTCTTTCGTTCGTGCGTTCAACCATTCGTCATCCGTTCGTTCAAACATCCACTCAACCATTTCCTCCTTGATTTAGTAACCCATCTATTTATTCATCAATCTTCCAATAGAAACTTCAATTCTTAAACTTACCGAGACATTTCCATTGGTACCGTTTACTGTACTCAATTCTATGGTTGGCTTCGGAGCAGCAACCGAACCAACATTTTGCAATCCTAAAATCATCCGTTGCCAGGAGTTTTGCTCGGACATTTTTCTGTTGAACAGATTTCTCAGCACATTTACAGGCCTAAGAAACAGACAAACGAATAAATTGGTCACAAGCTATTTAGAATACACGATCATTAAAACCACATCCCAAATTTCGTCGAAAAAATGTATTTATTTTCCAAAAGTAGCGAAAACGAACGAAGGAAAAAGTAAATATTTGCATAATGAGTAAACGAATGAATGAATAGATAAATTGATGATTAGATGAATGAATAACGCTAGACGAACAGCTAGTTTAGCATTGCTATTATCTAGACCTCATACAACTTTTATTATTTGTTAATGTAACTTGCATTCATGTTTATAATAATAATAATAATAATAATAATAATAATAATAATAATAATAATAATAATAATAATAATAATAATAATAATAATAATAATAATAATATCTACACCTACTTGCAATAAGGTTGTCATACAAAAATATACATTTGTTATAAAGAAAATAGAACATTTGTGATTTAGTACGATAGGAATTGATTAAAAGACAAAAGAAGATCACTCAAGCTGAACTCTTTCTCTTTTGTCTTTTAATTAATTCCTTTCGCACTAAATCGCAAATGTTCTATTTTGTTTGTGAAATGTTCTATTTTGTATGACAACCTTACTGCAAGAAGGTGTATGAAGAAAACACAACATACAATGCACAGCAGAGAATTGGTGGAATCACAACCCCGACAAAGTAGTAGAAAACGAAAATACCAAGATTCTATGGGACTTCAATATATACACTGACAAGAAAATTGAAGCAAGAACACCGGACATTGTAGTCATTGATAAGAACAAGAAGAAGGTGGAGCTGATTGACATCTCAGTACCTAAAGACTGTAGGATTGATGTGAAGGAGAGGGAAAAGATAGAAAAATACCAAGACCTAAGAATAGAACTTGAAAGGCTGTGGGAGATGAAGACCATAGTAGTACCAATAGTAATAGGATCGCTAGGAACCATATCGAAAAACTTTAAAGACCATATTCAAAGGCTTCAACTTAATAACATAAGCTTTTTAGATTTACAAAAATCTGTACTTTTAGGCACGGCCTAAATATATTAAGAAAGGTGCTTCAGCTCTCAGGAGCCGGGTAGGATCCCGAGCTGAAGCTAGATCTATACCAGTAAAAATTGTAAAAAAGGATTATTTTACAGTGAAATAAAGAAATAATAATAATAATAATAATAATAATAATAATAATAATAATAATAATAATAATAATAATAATAATAATAATAATAATAATAATAATAATAATAATAATAATAATAATAAGCCCAGACGTAATTGTCCGCTTGTTAATGTAACTATGACACACCAAAGAAAATAAAACTTGCCATAATAATAATAATAATAATAATAATAATAATAATAATAATAATAATAATAATAATAATAATAATAATAATAATAATAATAATAATAATAATAATAATAATAATAATAACAATAGTAATAATAAATTTATATATTTCTTGCGCATTACATAAAATCTCAATGCTCTTACAATGACAAGTATATGATATAATATAATATAATATAATATAATATAATATAATATAATATAATATAATATAATATATAATATAATATAATATAATAATACTACAATTCAGAAAAGCAGAAAATAAAATGATAAATAAAATGAAATAAAAGATAAAAGTCATATAATCAAATGAAAATTATGGAAATATAGACTATTTAAAAATATAGTATACGTCCCTCTAACTTAAATAAATATGTTTTCAAATTGTGTTTGAAAGCGATAATGGATTGTTCACTTCTTATAGTATGCTTGGTAAAATGTCGTAGCCATTAGTAGTAGGACGTAACAAAATGCATTTTTAGTATCTACAAAACACTATTCAGTATTCAATCTCTTTTCAATAGCTCTATTGTATTCTAGACAGAACCGTGAGCGACAAACAATTCTGACAGAGTGAGAACTGGTGCCGACTTTTGCAATCCCTCTACTCATGTCTACTAGGTTTTATTCATTCTTTTTACCCGCTTTGAGGATTGAGGCGTGTAGCGTTCCTGCTTCTCGATCCAAGAGGTGCTGTTCTTGTAAGGAAAGAAGACCTTATAATCCGGAAAAGGGCGTAGGTTACCTGAAATGTTAAGTTTAAAACATGTCAAATAAGGGACCGGTCATTATTTATCGCCTGGGGGGGGGGGGGGGGGGGGGGGGGGGGGGGGGGGGTTTGAAAAAAAAAATTCCTGCAAGCCAAAATCGCCACTGAAATCTTTGGGTTCTTTATTGTACACGTGGCTGTTTTTCAGGGTTTTTTGTTTTGTTTGTTTGTTTGTTTGTTTGAGTGATCCCCCCTTTTGATGTTGTAGTTTACGACTGATCCCCCCTTTAGTACTCCCGAAAATTGACTGATCCCCTCAAAAAAACCGATTTGTTCGTTGTTAGTTTTTTTTATTTGTTCGGTTAGTCGGTTGGTTCGCTGTTAGTTTGTTTATTTGTTTATTTGTTCGGTTAGTCGGTTGGTTCGTTGTTAGTTTGTTTATTTCTTCATTGTTAGTTTGTTTATTTCTTCATTGTTAGTTTGTTTATTTGTTCGGTTAGTCGGTTGGTTCGTTGTTAGTTTGTTTATTTGTTTATTTGTTCGGTTAGTCGGTTGGTTCGTTGTTAGTTTGTTTATTTCTTCATTGTTAGTTTGTTTATTTGTTCGGTTAGTCGGTTGGTTCGTTGTTAGTTTGTTTATTTGTTCGGTTAGTCGGTTGGTTCGCTGTTAGTTTGTTTATTTGTTCGGTTAGTCGGTTGGTTCGTTGTTAGTTTGTTTATTTCTTCGTTGTTAGTTTGTTTATTTGTTCGGTTAGTCGGTTGGTTCGCTGTTAGTTTGTTTATTTGTTCGGTTAATCGGTTGGTTCGCTGTTAGTTTGTTTATTTGTTCGGTTAGTCGGTTGGTTCGTTGTTAGTTTGTTTATTTGTTTATTTGTTCGGTTAGTCGGTTGGTTCGTTGTTAGTTTGTTTATTTCTTCATTGTTAGTTTGTTTATTTGTTCGGTTAGTCGGTTGGTTCGTTGTTAGTTTGTTTATTTGTTTATTTGTTCGGTTAGTCGGTTGGTTCGTTGTTAGTTTGTTTATTTCTTCATTGTTAGTTTGTTTATTTGTTCGGTTAGTCGGTTGGTTCGTTGTTAGTTTGTTTATTTGTTCGGTTAAACGTTAGTCGGTTGGTTCGCTGTTAGTTTGTTTATTTGTTCGGTTAGTCGGTTGGTTCGTTGTTAGTTTGTTTATTTCTTCGTTGTTAGTTTGTTTATTTGTTCGGTTAGTCGGTTGGTTCGCTGTTAGTTTGTTTATTTGTTCGGTTAATCGGTTGGTTCGCTGTTAGTTTGTTTATTTGTTCGGTTAGTCGGTTGGTTCGTTGTTAGTTTGTTTATTTGTTCATTGTTAGTTTGTTTATTTGTTCGTTGTTAGTTTGTTTATTTGTTCGGTTAGTCGGTTGGTTCGCTGTTAGTTTGTTTATTTGTTCGTTGTTAGTTTGTTTATTTGTTCGGTTAGTCGATTGGTTCGCTGTTAGTTTGTTTATTTGTTCGGTTAGTCGGTTGGTTCGCTGTTAGTTTGTTTATTTGTTCGGTTAGTCGGTTGGTTCGTTGTTAGTTTGTTTATTTCTTCGTTGTTAGTTTGTTTATTTGTTCGGTTAGTCGGTTGGTTCGTTGTTAGTTTGTTTATTTGTTCGGTTAGTCGGTTGGTTCGTTGTTAGTTTGTTTATTTGTTCGTTGTTAGTTTGTTTATTTGTTCGTTGTTAGTTTGTTTATTTGTTCGGTTGGTTCGTTGTTAGTTTGTTTATTTGTTCGTTGTTAGTTTGTTTATTTGTTCGTTGTTAGTTTGTTTATTTGTTCGTTGTTAGTTTGTTTATTTGTTCGGTTAGTCGGTTGGTTCGTTGTTAGTTTGTTTATTTGTTCATTGTTAGTTTATTTATTTGTTCGGTTAGTCGGTTGGTTTGCTGTTAGTTTGTTTATTTGTTCATTAGTTTGTTTATTTGTTCGGTTAGTCGGTTGGTTCGTTGTTAGTTTGTTTATTTGTTCGGTTAGTCGGTTGGTTCGTTGTTAGTTTGTTTATTTGTTCGTTGTTAGTTTGTTTATTTGTTCGGTTGGTTCGTTGTTAGTTTGTTTATTTGTTCGTTGTTAGTTTGTTAATTTGTTCGGTTAGTCGGTTGGTTCGCTGTTAGTTTGTTTATTTGTTCATTGTTAGTTTGTTTATTGATTTGTTTGTTCGTTGTTAGTTTGTTTGTTTGTTTATTTGCTCGCCGGGTTAGTCAGTTGATTCGTTGTTAGTTTATTTATTTGTTGGCTGCTAGTTGTTTTGCATGGTTGGTCTGTCGGCATATTGTTTGGTAATTGTATTAGTCGTTTTGTACGGTGGTCGGGTGGGTGGGTGGGCCGGTGGGTGGGTGGGTGGGTAGGTAGGCGAGTGGTGGAACAGTATACATGTATATATGTTTGTACATACCTTATATTTTTGGGCATGAGTCAATGCGCCACAGTATTCTTGTGGAAGTGGGTTTCTTATGTTGAAATCCTGAATAAAATAGATCATCGTCTGTAGAAAGAAAAAAATGAATGTTATTATTATACATTGTAATGCAATGTCATGTCATGTAATGTCGTGTAATGTCATGTAATATGTAATGTGATCAGTGTAATGTAACGTAATGTAATGTCATGTAAAATTATGTTATGTAACGTAACGTAATGTATTGTAATGTAATGTAATGTAAAATGATGTCATGTCATGTAATATGTAATGTAATGTAATATGATGTCATGTAAAGTTATGTTATGTTATGTAACGTAATGTAATGCAACGTAATGTAATGTAAAATAATGTAATGTGATGTAATATGTAATATGATGTCATGTAAAGTAATGTGATGTAATGTAATGTTAAATAATGTAATGTAACGTAATTTAGTATAAATACAAAGGTGATTATACAAAATCGCGCGCTCTGATTGGTTTGCTATCTCGGATTATCAGCCGATAATCACCTTTTCGGACAAAATGGCTGCCAGTAGTTGTTTTGTCACTGTTAGCAAAGATGAAATTGAAAACTTTAAAGAAAATGCTGTCCCAAAATCGACAAAAGAAGCTACTAAGTTTGGAGTCAAGCTATTTAAAGGTATCATAGTAAATTTTCACGTTTTTTTTTTGTCATTATATGCGAGACAAAGTTTACAATTTTTACGCGTAACGCTCGCGCTTTAAAAAAAAAATATATGTTCACTTTCAATGCTGTTTCCTTCTTTCTTTTTTGAAATAATCACCTTTGTATTTATACTAAAACGATTATTCACCTCAGACGAAGTGATTATCGGTGAATATTTACCTCGCAGCTCGAAGACTCACCGCTCGGTAAATATTCACCGATAATCACTTCGCCTTCGGCGAATAATTGTTAAATAATGTGATGTAATGTAACGTAATGTAATGTAATGTGATGTAATGTAATGTGATGTAATTAATGTAATGTAATGTAATATAATGTAAAATAATGTAATGTAATTGTGTTCACATTGTGTTTACTATATCTAAATCTGATTGGCTTAGAGTTTGCATTTTATAAACAATTATTGAATGGGTTTTTTGTGATATTCAGAATCAAGTTTGAGTCAAGTATTATCTCTAAGAAATTATGCAAATACACTGAAGCTGTTAAAAATGAATAGGTCCTATAAAAACGGAAAGGAATAAATCAGATTTATTTTCCCAGTAATGTGCGACCTACCTCGGCAAATAGACCATTCTCGTTATCATTCTCCCAAGTAATAGGCCGATCAAATGTTAATAGGGCTTTTTGAAGCAGTTGGTTTAATAATTGAATTATTACCAATGAATTGGAAAATCTTGTCGATGTGCTGGCGATGATCTCTTCTAGAACCTTTTGTAATTCTGTGGTTACATTTGCATTTTTGATCTAGCAAAATAAAGAAAGAACTTTTGATCGTAAATAAGTTGCAACATTTACGCTGATATAACGTTGTGGTTGTGGCCCTTTTATGTGTCTTTGCTTAAGAGGCTTTTTTTACTGGCTGTTTGTTATCATAATATTAATACGCTATAAGCGAAACATGTCCGATTCTTATTCCAATAAACCCGCCCACTGTGCCACCAAACGAATTCCATAAATGCTAAGAAACAGGTAATTGTGGGTGCAATAGGGGATAAATTGGAACGAGAAATTAAATGTTTGCAAAACTAGAAATCAAAGTCGTCTCGCAGCGATCTCGAAGTACCTCTAAGGTAGTCAAAGTACCTCTAAGGTAGTCAGAGGACCTCTAATGTAGTCTAAGCACCACTAAGATAGTCTAAGCACAACTAAGGTAGTCTAAGTACCGTTAATGTAGTCAAAGTACCCATAAGGTAGTCAAAGTACCGCTAATGTAGTCATAGTACCTCTAATGTTGTCTAAGTACTCTAAGGTAGTCAAAGTACCTCTAAGGTAGTCAAAGTACCTCTTAGGTAGTCAGAGGACCTCTAATGTAGTATAAGCACCACAAAGGTAGTCTAAGCACAACTATAAGGTAATCAAAGTACCTCTTAGGTAGTCAGAGGACCTCTAATGTAGCGCTAATGTAGTCAAAGTACCTCTAAGGTAGTCAAAGTACCGCTAATGTAGTCATAGCACCTCTAATGCTGTCTAACAATCGCTAAGGTAGTCAAAGTACCTCTAAGGTAGTCAAAGTACCTCTTAGGTAGTCAGAGGACCTCTAATGTAGTCTAAGCACAACTAAGGTAGTCTAAGTACCGTTAATGTAGTAAAAGTACCCATAAGGTAGTCAAAGTACCGCTAATGTAGTCATAGCACCTCTAATGCTGTAAAAGTACCACTAAGGTAGTCAAAGTACCTCTACGGTAGACAAAGTACCTCTAAGGTAGTCAGAGCACCAATAAAACAGATAAGGGAAAACAAATATAACCAAAGTACTATGGGTGCAAGAAAAGTACAACAAAAGTACAACACAAAGAACACAGCACAAGAAACATGAATGAGCCAATCCTGTATTTAAGAAAAGTGCGATCACACCTCGGCCGCCATCTTGGATTATCATTGACACAGGGAGCCCAATCATTACAAAGAGCAGCCCAAGGGTTAGGAAAAGTAATGAATTTTTCACGAGAAACCCGCCTATAGAAAATAGTATCACGAACCTTATTCTCGTATTCTTTTACAAGGCTCTTGTCTTCACATAAGCATTGATTATCCCATTTAGATTTTGCTCTCGAGGGTTTTAGACACTTTGCTGTAAAGGTGCCTGATTGTAAACGAAAAAATAGATTACAAATTAAAGGTAAATTTTCCATAATAATAACAACAAGAACAACAAGTCGATTGTGCTGCAAATGAAAATACCAGGTGTTGATCCAGAGATTTTTCAGGGGGTGTCCCAATTGCAAATGGAGGGCTCTTAAGGTGTTTAAGGGGGTGTCCGGTCCCTAAATGTCTTCATTAAAATAGGGGTATGATCTTGGGGGTGTCCAATGCCACTAGGGACACCGACTCACTCGATCAAACTACGTACACCTCGATGAAATATTTTGTTTGACGGAAAAGATAAGAGTGTCGATCATGCATTTTACCTGTCCAAGTTGACTTGATGTCAGAACAATTTTTGAATATTTCTGTTCCAGATACTGGACTTTTCCAGAAATCTTCCCCTTTCTTCAGACTTTCACAGTAATCTATGGTATATCAAACCACTATCAATTAATTGATGAATGAATCAAATTAATCGATCGATCGTTCTATCAATTAGCCATGCAATCAACCCAGTCAGTTAGTCAATCAATCAATCAATCAATCAATCAATCAATCAATCGATATCAATTATTAAATTAATATATTTTAATCAAAATCATTCGATCACTTGATCAATCAAATTACCAATTCAGTCAGTCATACGTTAAACCATACAATCAATTAATTGATTCATCATTCATTCATTCATTAATTCATTCATTAATTCATTCTTCCCTTCATTCATTCATTCACTAATTGATTGATTGAGTTATTGATTCATTCATTGGTTTATGTATTTTTACCCAAAATCGACCAGTCAGTCATTTAGTCAGTGTTTATTGAAGCACAATGAGAATTTTCTTAACTTACAATTGGTGCAAAACACTTCGTCCGATCTATCGTAGCATTCAGGATATCCGTTGCAAACCCATTCTTTTTGGATAACTTTGTCACCACTCTGGCATATGAAGTCCCGAGAGCTGTTTATTATCGATACGTTTTGCAATTCTGTCAAAAAGATATAATTTGATTAAGTTTATGCATAGAAATGAAAAATAAACTGAAGAGAAGAGAAGAGAAGAGAAGAGAAGAGAAGAGAAGAGAAGAGAAGAGAAGAGAAGAGAAGAGAAGAGAAGAGAAGAGAAGAGAAGAGAAGAGAAGAGAATACCTGAATAAGCTCCGGTACACTCAAAATAGTTTTTAAGATCCGCTGCAAGGTCGCAGCCAACAGTGAAATCCTGTACACGGCAATAAAAGGGGATGTCTGCTTCCTTCCACTGTACTGGACTCTGATAAACGTTATCATCAAATCTACAAACTACAAATATAAAGATAAATAGAGCGAAAACACTCAAACCACAAAAAACAATCACAATGTTATTACCTGATAGTTTTTATTTAGTGGTCACAACGAACGATCGAAAACAGGGAAATCTTAAAACGTTCATAGTACAGTAGGGTGCGAACAATATATCCGTGTAATATAGGCCTTTTGCAACAACAGGTCACGTGACCCTACCCCTTTTAAATCGAGCAGCTGTGTCAAAATGAACAGAAATTAAAAGAGCACCTCCATATAAGTAAGAAGCCAAAGTTTTAGCTCATAATGTTGAGCATAGGAAAAAAAAGCATTAAATATAAAATACACTATCTTATAAGTATTTGTATGGAAAATATACCTTGGGACATTATCTGTTTTTTACATGAAAAATATTTGAACATCATTTTTCCTTTTCCCCCTCTCCCCCGTATCAATGTTGAGTTTTGGGAATGTGAAACGATTGTCATTTGAAAGACCAATCAACATTGCTCAGGGGGGATCGAGGGGGTTTGCAAATCAAATCGATACATTTTGTATATTTTTTAAAACTCAAACAAAAACGCTCATAAAATTGTGACAATGTCCCAAACATTTTGCACATGATTGTAGATAACGTGAAACTGAAATATGTACCTTTACACTCCTCTTCTGTCAACTGCATGTACTTCCATACTTGACATCCTGGCTGACTGCATCTGATTTTGTAATACTTTCCCCCTATCGAGGGCTCTTTGATGCATGTTATGAGACTGTTTTTGCATTCACAGCGAACACAGGAGCTTGTATACCACATTGAACCTTCGGCGTACACTCTGCCTTTTTCGTCTTTGCAAGTGAACACTATATTAGAAGAGAACTTGGTCAAGGAAATGTTCGTCAAGGAAAAGTTGTTTAACTCGATCGCAGGTTTTTGTACAGTGGAATCCCGTTAATCCGGCCACCGAAGAGACAGCCAAAAGTGGTCGTATTAACGGGGTGGCCGTATTAAGAGGGTAAATTTTATAAAAAATGTATGGGCATGCATTTCGTCGGGACCTAAAAAAACTGCCCGCAATAACGGGGTGGTCGTATTAAATGGGTGGCCGTAAGGCGGGGTTCCACTGTAGTCCAATAACTTTAATGTTACTATATTTAATTAGCTAAGTCATAATAATTCAAAAACTTAATAAGAACAGCATAGTTGAAAAAATATTGATTCACCTTGACGCTCCAAAGGCTTTCTCTTGCATGATGTGTCGTTAATAGAAGCTATCTGGTATTGGTTGGAGCATATTGCGAATCCATACTGTTGGCGAAGCTGGTGGCTTATTTCTTGCAAAGCTGGTTGGAGAGAAACAGAGTAAGTAAGTAAATCAGTAAGTAAATCATTTGTTTTTACAATTAATTTATTTTAATATTAATATAATATAAATCTTTTTTTTTATTAACGCCTTTGCCATGGAGCTATCTGCTTTCAAAGTTGATAGACGCGATTTTTTGCTATTTTTATAGAAATCGTACAATAACTTTGAAACGCGACAAGATATCAAAAAAATGAAACACCGTTTTAGAGATCAAACTGTTCCTGGAACTTCTTAAAAATGAGCGGTCAAAAATCAAAAAGATACCAACTAAAAAAAAACGAGCCGTATTTCTTCAAAACAAATCACAAAGTTGCAATCTTCATTTATTCAGCTTTAAGAAAATGTATACTTTTATAGGGATTACTTCAGTAGTTAGCGTGCTATGAGGAGTTAATTAATGAACATCGGTCGCGAAAGTACCCTGATACCTTAAGTCGGGTAAAATCACCTAAAATCGCGTTAACCAATACTTAGGGTCTTAAAATAATTGAGTAGAAGGTGCTGCCTTTGTAAATACATCTGCAAATGGTTAGACCTTCGGGTCTTCTCGGATAAGGACGCTAAACCGGAAGTCCCGTCTCTCTATACTCCACACATTGTACAGGAGGGATGTTGAATAACCCACACCACTATTCGCCTTAGAGTAGGGCACGCAGCTCTCGGTGGTGTGTAATTGGTGTAAGCTGTTGTGGTGTCCCTGCATTCGTATGAAGGAAAAGCTAATAGTGATTAAAATAGATTCGTCTCAGAAATACCGTATGCAATCTTGAAAACAATACCATAACAGGTTGAGATTTCAACAGAACAAAAGGCTTATCTTTGATACGTCGCGTTCAGGCGTCTAAAATCGCGTTCTTTATTCCTTAATACCTTTACAATGTTGATTACAGCATATCCCACCATTGTACACATAACATTGTGGTCTATTCATTATGTATGGACAGTTTTTTGGACGATTTGAACCCTCAAAGAGGAACGAGCAGTTTTTATACTGACTAACTGACTGGGTTGATTGCATGGCTAATTGATAGAACGATATACAGATACAGGTTGAGATTTCAACAGAACAAAAGGCTTATCTTTGATACGTCGCGTTCAGGCGTCTAAAATCGCGTTCTTTATTCCTTAATACCTTTACAATGTTGATTACAGCATATCCCACCATTGTACACATAACATTGTGGTCTATTCATTATGTATGGACAGTTTTTTGGACGATTTGAACCCTCAAAGAGGAACGAGCAGTTTTTATACGTCCATGTATCACCGACCATCTTTATCGTATCGATGCTGGGTCGAAACTCAATTGCTGGAAAAGAACAAGTGATGACAAATATAGACAAACAGAGGGAAGTAAACAGAGGGAAGAGAAATGATTAAGATTTGAAAGACGATAACTCATTCAAATTAGATAGCATGATGTTTAGATAATATAGTTGGCTGGCTGTTTCGAGGTTTATGGTCTCGTTTGTGGGTGTTTGGTTTGTCAGGAATATGCGAAAGGAAAAAGGTCATTCCAAGATCCAAGAAACGCTGCAATCACGTTTTTCTGCTTTTTATTCTCGTCAAGAACACGGAGGTTATTGTTGTGATATTCCGTATTGTTTGTAGTCCACAGAAATATTTTAAAGGCCTCGATTATTTGGGTTTCAGTTGTATGAATGACCTATCGCTCGGCTTATCGTCTTTCGCGGCCTTTGTCGACGACAACCTTTTTTGAAATACATTGGCGGATCTAGGTGTGGTGAACAGGGTGGCTGGCCAACCCCCATTTTAGCTCCGTTTTCTGCTTTTTATTGTGTTTTATTTGATGAGTAACATATGAACAATGTACAAATACCAAAATATACGCTTCACATCCACCCCCCACCCCCCCCCCCCCCCCCCTAAAATATTCCTAGATCCGCCACTGAAATACATGTATAAACTTACCTTCGCAAATTCGAGATTTTTCTTTTAAGAAGCGTGTCACGTTGCAATACTTTGCGTGACATGTTTCGGGTTTTGTAGTAAAGAGTTGGTCTCCGTAAGCTGGTAGGTTGATTCTGAAAATCCTTGTGCATTGAAGAAAGGTGTTGTTGCAGATACAAGTAGTGCATAAAGAGATTCGAAATGAACGTCCTTTCCAAATACGACCACTTTCGTCTTGGCACATTTCTATAAACAGTTAGGGGTGGTTACATGGGACTAGGATAATCCTAGAACTAGGACCTACCTCAGTAGCAGGCGAATCAAATTTACGTTTCGTTTACATTAATGCACCTATCAATGTCTTGCCCCAACAGGGGGAGTGCGAGCAAAGTCGGGCTATTGAACATTGCACGTTCCTGGGGCTGCTCGATGTTTTTTGACAATTTCATCACAAAGTTCTGCATCCACAACAGTAAATATATGAGTAAGTATATAAATTTGACATCCCCAGGATAGGGACTATTGACAAAAATTTATGAAAAATGTCAATAGCCCCTGGGTATGCCTGCTCCCTCCGTTGGAGCAAGACATTGATAGGTGCATAACATGACGAAGTATATAGTTTGTTGATTTGTCACCTTCGTTAATAAAGTGAGTGGTTTCTAAATGCATCAGTATAACACATGTTTCTCAGCCCTAGCGGTTGAGTTATCTCTAGTTTTTCCGTTTACATGTGTCAAGCAGAACCTTAGTGCTAGGATCTTCCTATCTTTGAGACAGGAAGATCCTAGTGCTATAGGAAGATCCTACCACGCGAATGAAAACTACCGATATCTATGTAAATGGAATACATTAAATGTATAGGGCTAGGTTGATTCGCCTGCTAGGTATATCCTAGTGCTAGGAAGATCCTAGTACCTGAAAGAACTACTGATATCCATGTAAATGGAATACAGTAAATGTATAGGGCTAGGTTGATTCGCCTGCTAGGTATATCCTAGTGCTAGGAAGATCCTAGTACCTGAAAGAACTACTGATATCCATGTAAATGGAATACAGTAAATGTATAGGGCTAGGTTGATTCGCCTGCTAGAAATATCCAGGTTCCAGCACAGGGAACCCGAGCTCGTCACTTAGTTCAAGACTAGAAAACAGTTATACACAACTATCTACGTCAAAAAAGTTTTTATTATTGTATATTTGAGGCACAGCGAAAGGATATTTCGCGACTTCATACATTGTAATACTGTAAAACATCACAAGGGACGAGCTTGGGCTCCCTGTGGTTCCAGGATCTTCCTAGTTGCATGTAAACACCCCCTTAGAATCCAAAGTTAGAATCCCAAGTTAGAATCCCATTTAGTGCAAAAGGAAAAGGGCATCCTCGGAAACTCAAGGACTACTCGATGCATGGGGACGGGAGAAAAGCAAGAACAAAGATGACTCACTTTTCTCCCGTCCTCGAGCCCAAACGGCTCCGTTCAGAATCCCAAGTTAGAATCCCATTTAGTGCAAAATTAATTAAAAGGGCATCCTCGGAAACTCAGGGACTACTCAGTACTTTGGGACAGGAGAAAAGCAAGAACAAAGATGACTCACTTTTCTCCCGTCCTCGAGCCCTCACGGCTCCACTCATAGAATAATCAGATATGCCTTCATACGGAAACTTCAAACTGGAACGGGAGGACTAAGGATTTTGGGGAACATGACAATAAATTGTTACCGTTTTCACAGTTTTTCTCGTCGGATCCATCGGTGCATTCGTTGACGTTATTACACTTGTGTCTGACTCTGACAACCTCGTTACGTGTACTACAGCGGAAGTATTCCGTGTCTCGCGTCTTGAAATAAACTATGGAGAAATGATGACAAGCGATAAGGATAAGGACACACGGATAAGGACGTAAATTGGAGGTCCCGTCTGCTCTAAGTATCCGACACACCCACACTCACTAACCCTACATTTACATTAGTATTTAAATCAGACAACACTAAGCTCCCGTATTGACAATTGTATGTAGTCTCATGAGTGGGCGTTGACAACAAATCGAGGTAATCTACATATATGAGAAGATGAAATTGACTTACTGTAACAATCGCGAGTGGGCTCGTTTGATGTCTTACAGTGTGGCTCGCTATCTATATAACACGTCTTTGCTTTGACCACAAAGCGACCATAGAAAGCCTTGATATCGTGTTGTGTGCAGCTTATCTTGCCATCATTGCAAGTACAATTTGTACAGTTAGACATGAACCAACTACTGCCTTGTGTGCGCACTATCTTCTTGTCATCGAGACAGACTTTGGTCGGGTATGTTTTACGTACAGTATTTCCCGAGATGCACTTGCATACTGTTACACCGTCATCATCGACCCAGGTTTCTTCATTTGCGCGTGCTTCACCCAGATGATCCCAGCATCCATGGCGGTTTACCTTGCATGTGACTGTGCTGTTATTGCAGATACATTGCTGTAGCTTGTTTGGGTGCCACGACTCGCCGTTCGAGTGAAAGTTTCCCATTTGGTCTTCACAGTCTGCGGCTGAAAAAGAGTGATGGTTATTTGTTTAATTCATGTGTAAAATAATTTTGGAAATTTCATCTCTCAAGTTTGGTCTCATTGGTCCTTTTCATTTTAGAGGACGGACAAAAATGTACTGTCTAATGTGAATACCACTGATGATCAGATTACTTTTTTTGGTTTCAGATTTGGTTCTTACCCTTGTCACAGCAGAGGTCTTGTTTTGTCAATGTTTAAAATATAGTCCATAATAGCATCTAAGGGATGCAGGATATGGCCAATTTTGGAAGCAGGATTTGGGATGCATGCCAAAATTTAATCGAAAATCGGGAATTCCGAGGATGATACTGGCGGAAAAGCTGGTTTTGAAAACCTTATTGTGGCCGCTATTTAAACTCTAATTCTTACCTTTCCCTCCACCTCCACAAAACCTGAACGCACAAATATCTGGCACTTTGTTAATCTCATACACGTAGAATCCACTGCAGTTACGTACATTCACATCAACCGACCATTTACAACAACTATCGTCATTTCGAAAACAAACAGTCTGCGTAACCCGGCCTTCTACGACGGACGGGTGGTTCCCGTGCAACCAACCAGGGTACTGTGTACCACAGTGATACTTTTCTACACACGAAGTCGCTATGCTTGTCCCTGATTGGCCAGTGAACCGATACCAGCCTTTAGGTATATTGACGTCACATTTCATAACGTGATAGTTATGGTAGTTGGAGGAACGATCATGCGCAGTAAGGACAGTGTAGTTTACACACTCCGATACTAAAAAAATATGAGCATAAATCAAGGTTAATTGTATCAAAGTAGACAAAAAATACTTCTAGTCCACCACTAGTGATTACGATGTGTGAATAGCAACGTGTTCTGCTCAAGCATGTTAATAAGGCCTAGGTTTTTGAATGGACCGAAAAATACTTGAAATTGTAATATCTCTACAAATGTACAGAAGAATACTTTGGATCCATAGAAGTAATTGGGACCCTTAACTTTTTCATTTATAAATGGTCTGATTTTGGTGGTCACGTGACCTGAAACAATGAAAAATTGAAAATGGGGTGGATATGATCAAAAACAATCTCTTTCAAAAGTTTTGAGAAGATTGTTTTTGGTGTTGAAATGTTAAGGACACCAAGACGGACATGAAACTGCCTAGAATGCATGACTTCATCTGAACAATGAGGAATTATATGGTTACTTGTAAAAAACGGCATTGGTCACGTGACCTGTTTTGCCAAATATCTCTTAAATAATCAATGATGTACAACCATTCTAAGCATACGTCGAAAGCTTTTTATAAAAGTCCTATAATGACACATTTTTAATCATTTTATTGTGTTTCTTTATTTACCCCGTTTTGCATTGAATATCGTAAGAATCATAAATCACATGCGTGGTCACGTGACCCCCCAAATGTCATTCAGCAAGCAAAAATTGCAAAAACTCATTAAAACCAAACATTTGTCCAAGTTACTTGACAACATTTCTAAAGCAACGGTTGAAATATTAGAAATAGTGATTTTAGCTAATTAGGCGTCTGACCCAAGCCTTTTTAAAATCCTTTTAAAACATGCTTGAGTGGTGAACTCGGAATCGTTTTTTCGGCTTTTATCACACGGCGGCCATGTTTATTCCTATGAGAGCGAAAACCTTTATTTGGAACGTTCTGAAACGCATGAAAGTGAGGGCAAGGGAACCCAAGGGATTCAAAACCTATTGTTTCAACCAATATTGCGACCCGTGATAAAAATTCACTTGAACGCTGTGGCGGCCCAGGTTTGGGCCCTGGTCGGGCATGGATTATATGTGAGTTAAGTATATCTTTCATTGATGTCATTACTGTACTGTGGTTCCCGGTCACACGCGAGCAACTAGAAATAGCTAGAGTTTTGGTAGACGTCAATTGTCCGTTACCTATATCGGCGATAAATTCACTTAACCAAGAATTTGTGTAAATTAAATCTAATTTTGATAGAATTAAAGTTTCTATTTGTCTTTTTGTCAAACATTTTCTTCCTGGTATATTCCCTGACCTCAATTTAAGAGAGTTTGGACTCGACTCAACCTTTTTTTAAATAGGCTGTACATGAGAGAACTTTTAATATTAAAATATTCTCTTGGTGTACGTATATCAATTCCTTTCCTCTTGGGAATACGCATTGAATTTGAAAACTGTGCAACAATGTATAGTTTGTTTGCTTACCATTTTGGGCAACAACGAGTGACTGACCAACCAAAATATAGACACAGTACAGATGTAAGAGCACCTTCATACTCGCTCCCTAAAGAATACAAAAGATAATGTCTTTTTGGTGCTACTAGATGTATTGTATTCTAGTTTCAAAAACTCATTAATTATTCATGAGGTAATTAGCTAACCCGATGGCGCGATTGTGATCACATGCAGATACTTGAAACCAGTGTAAGTACTTCGAAGTGCACTTGAACTGAAATTTTCAAGTCCGAGTGCTTGACATTTTCAGTTCAAGTCCCAGTTCAAGTCCCAGTTCAAGTCCCAGTTCAAGTCATATATATATATGTGTATATATTATTTTTTCTAAGTACTTTGTTCTTGTTCTTGGTATAACGGTTCAGGTGCTCCCCATTGCAACACCAAGAAAGTTCCAAAGTAACGATGACTTTATTCAATATACACTTTAGTTGAACCAAGGGCTCGTGTTACCTATGCCTATTTTCCTTGATAAAAGCTACTCTGGTTATAATCATATTTTTTATTCCTGAGGGCTAACTCACAAACGCCTTTTTCAGCGGTGTCCTAGTCATAAAGGACATAAACGTTCATAAAATAGCGATTATTTTGATTAGCCGGCCACAAGCAAACTCATTTAATTAATATCATTCTCCTTTCGGCTATCACTAAATACAAACTTTTTTATTAATTATTTTAATTCAATTTCATTAAATACCTTGAACATTATTATCATCAAATTCAAAATTAAAGGAGCTCAATGACGCTAATTTTAGTTTTAGTTTAGTTAATTGTCTCAAAAATATAAAAAAATATATAATACTTAGCGACATACAAAAAATATAAATCCCTATTTGTGACAGGAGTCAGTCCCAATAACCCCCTTCATAGTTCCCTGCGCCATCTACCCATCCGGGCCTTTGCTTCGAAGCGAGATGAACGTTGAGCTTGCAATGATAGAGACAAGTGAATAATTGTCCCGCAAGGTGTTAAAAGGCCTCTTTCATTGCAAGCTCCACGTTCGTCTCGCTATGTTTCAAAGGCCCGGTTACCTTTCAAGATGGCGCAGGGAGCTTTGAAGGGGACTATTGACATCCAACCCTTATATGAAAGACATTGACACAAATACATGAATTCACAAGGTAATTATTTTCGACATGAACAAACGTCGGTAATGTATGTAGTACTCCCGTATATCTGCTATATACGGGTATGTGCCGCCCGAAAGGGCCGGTATGGTATTTCGGCTTTTAGGTCTGGAGTAGGGTATCATTTCTTTACAATTTGTCTGGGGATATGGTATCTTTTTAAAATTTTGTCTGGGATAGGGTTATGTTTTAGTTGTTTTAGCCTGCTAGGCCACGTTTTCTGCCGGCACAAAAACGATTTAAATTCAATTAAACAATTGGCAAATATAACCGTCATATATGTCTGGGGTATAGACTCAGGCTCACTGCTTTAACTTCTATATTGTTTCTTTATAGCTCAACTTTCTTTATGAAATTATTGCTTAGTTGCCGTTACGGAAAAATCATTCACTGCAAAATCGTATTCAAAAGACCTCTGTTTGAGGTATTGAAGCTATGTATTAAGCTAGACGCTCTATGAGCGTGAAGTCGGGCTAGTCATATACTATAAAATCAACACAGGAGGCTAAACAATTTTAATTTTATGATAGAATGAATATTCCATGGTAGTTTGATTTAACACGTGACTTTGGGCTTCCTGTGTTCGTTCCCAAAGCATCAGGGGGGACCTATACGCGACATGACAGATAGATAGATACATACATAGATTGGCTAAAAGGTAAACCTAAAGTCCTCTAGCCCGACTAATAATACCACAAAGCGTCACCTAGGGGTAACGCGTGATTGAGGCTACTGAAAAAATTTCGGCATGATTCGTGAAAATAACAGAATGCAGTGCGTGTGATTGATTCCGTTATTCGTGAACTTGACTTCAAATTGAATATATGTGCTGCGTGATTATCAGAAATATCGGTGTGTGAAACGTGATGTGTTTGACTCCACGTGAAACGTGATACCCTTCATTCCCAGTGCCCCCCCCCCCCCCTCCCCCTGATTTACCATTTTGTTATCGATCAGCTCTTAAATGATCTGTGACCTAGGTATATCTTGTTTTTATTTTTAAATGACAATAACTGAGCACGCATGTTCTCGTAAAGTCATAATTCCATGCTAGCTACAGGCATGATTATTATAAAATCAGTCTAATTAAAGAACCGAACATTCTCATGTGATCTCAACCATTCCATGATCGATTATACCTACGTATAAGGTTGGAAAATGACAACCGTTTTTGGTCCAATTATATATATGTATATTATTCATCTTTACACGCTGTGAAGTTGCTAGTGCAGTTAACAATGATGATAATAGCTTTAAGGTGACGCCAACATAATTGCAAGCGGATTTTATAATTTTTTCAACTCGCTCGTATCTCGTCAAAACCACACCAATAAGTGTGAATTTTACATGTGTTACTTCAAACATTTATGCTTCTAACAGTCGACGATTCTGAATTTTATTTTATAGCCGTGTTTGCCGTCACAATCCGATTTTTCTAACAATGGTATTTCCAAACATCGGGCTCAAGCTCGTAAAATTGTCGATCGATTTCCATGAAACTTCAGATTACTAGTAAATAGATAGTCGTCTTTTAGTATGCCAAATTTCAAGAAAATTCTTAGAGCGGTAATAACGTTATTATGTCATCTTGAAAACTTACCATAACTGAACTGATATATATTATAAACATGCGATACAACTCCACAAGTATAGAACCGATGGGAAGGGTTGTGTACTCAGCTGTTATGAACTGATATATACCTATTTCAAAAATCGTTGTCGCAATCACACTATTAAGCATGCAAAGGATGTCAGTATTTCTTGTCTTGTCATCGATTTATTCATAGTATATTTCAATTGTAGGTATTTGTGTTATATGACCAAAAAGTGGAAGATGATTAAATAAATATTTATTGAAAAACGTGTAATAAATCACAAAATTCTGTTCATATTACCGACATCCATTGCAGGTTTCAGAACGTGGACTGTAGCTTCGGCTGCGACAACGATTTTTGAAATAGGTGTTTATTATGCGATACAACTCCACAAGTATAGAACCGATGGGGAGGGGATGTCTAGTCAGCTGTAAAAGTATCGGGTATGCTCTTCGTATCTGTCAGGGTGCTAGAACAGAATATATCCGTTTGTATGCCGTTCTAGCTTCTAAAAATCTATTAATCTAAACATCGGTGACACGCCCTTTCAAGGGAGCTTCCCGAAGACCATACCCCCGGTGTTTGCTTATTGGTGTTTGAATATTTGTTTTGCGGTGTTGCGGTGAAACCATTCTCAAAGTGCAATGTTGCGGTCATGTAAATGCCTTCGGTGTGCAGTGTTTGCTTTTCCAAAGCTGCGGTGTGTGGTGAATTTTAAAGCTCTCGTGTTCGTAGTGTTTTGTGAAAGACATTGTGATGCGGTGTTGTAGAAACATGTTTTGCGGTAATGTGATGTAAAATTTAAAACTTAAATTACACGAAACGGGGCTCACGAAAAGTGCTACCGAATTCTGCTCTGTTCTGCTATTTTACAATTAGTGTTAACACTTTTCCTGAGCTTAAACTTACCTTTAGTGTAGCGGTGAAGTGCTCAAAGCTTATATGTTTTGTTTCTATTGGAATAACGCTATTTATCTGATTGAGATGGGTGATTGCTGAGACTTAATAATTTGACATTGGCAATTATAGCAAGGTTAGGGATTCAATTAATTGTCGCTCCATTTCGTAAACAGGTTGTTTTTCGCTTTATTAAAACCAATAATGTCGGTCGGTCGGTCGGTCGGTCGGTCGGTTGGTTGGTTGGTTTCTTTGTTTGTTTCTTTGTTTGTTGTTTGGTTGCAATTGGAAGTGTTGTTGGTTGGTTGGTTGGTTGGTTTATTGGCTGGCTGTTTGGTTGGAATGTTAGTTTGTTTGTTCTTTGGTTGGCTGGTTTGTTTGTTGGTTTATTTTCTGCTGGTTGGTTGGAATGTTTGTTCTTTGGTGGCTGGTTTCCTTGTTTGTTGGTTGGTTGATTCGTTTGTTAGTTGGTTGGTCGGTTGGTTGGTCGGTCGATCGATCTTTTGGTTTAAGGGTGGGTCAGTAATGACGTTTTACATAAATATGTGAAGACCAAGGAAACTTAATTTTACAGTTTTGTTTGATGTGTTAATGTTCTCTCCTTTCCACAAGATGTTAACAGTTTTCGGGGGTTTCCTCCCTCGTCAAAAATCAACATCCGATTCAAGTGTTGTGAGTTGTAAATATTGAATGTAGTGGTAGTGAGTGTGAGGAGCCTGAGGGGGAGTGATGGTTGTAAAATATACGATTTTTCTATCTTTCAGTCGATCTGAAACACGCGTTCCCGACAATATTTTGGCTTGTTTATTTTTAGAGATTTTGTCTTCGGCAATTACGAAAATGGAACTAAAATTCTTAATGGCAATACCTGTAATATTTCTTATAGGCTGGTGTCAAACTGTTGGAGTGGACCTTATTGTGATAATTAATATTTTCCTGCTCTACTTTTCATCTGCTTGTTCGTTTTTAAACAAGCTCCAGCTGGTTTTCGATTTATTTGAAAATTATCCCTTTCAATTTAAACCAGCTGAGTTGACCTTCAGAACAAAGAGAAGGTCAACCAATCAGAATTGAGGATTCCACATCGTATTTTGATTAGCATTTCCCATTATTCTGCCAAGAGAATTTATGAAATAACAGTTCTTCCTTATTTAAATTAATCTTAAACGCTAGTCAAACTCATGGTGGGATTATATTTCAATCAACAACAAAAGTCTACATTGTATACTTGGAAAATGCTCAAAAATTGCTTACCAAAAATAGTAACCCATAATTCCTTTCGGGGAGAGCAATCAACTCAGCTGGGGTCCGTATCTCAATTGAATGGGATTGCGTTCGTTAATAATGCAATAATTGATTTTCTGTTGATAACCAACTTGCACGAAACTTGCATGTTTTAATTCATTACATAACAAGTTGCGGATCGAGAAGAGAGTTTTATGTTTGTTTATGAATTTATTTATTCATTCGTTTACTTGTTTATTAACTATATATAATTCTTGTATCATCCATTCATATACATTATCCATTCGTTCATTCGTCCATTTATTCATTCATTCATTCATTCGTTTATATATTTATTACTTCATCCATCCATTCATATTTCCTATATTCATCCATCAATTCATGTATTCATTCATTTACTCCTTCATTCATCCGTTCGTTCGCTCGTTCCTTTCATTCATTGCTGTTTGATATTTTTGTAAAAAAAAACTAAATTAGGAATTTATGAAATGTTTCAAAATCCATCTAGATAAGTTTCCCATGAATTAATAGTGGGCTTGACAAATGATACATAAGTGTAAAACGTTTATTCTAATTGCAATTTTTTTTAAATTTTAAAATCTTAAAACGACTTAACAATATAATGACAATTATATAGAATTTATATAGAGCAGGTGCGTAGCCAGGAAGCCTTAGAGGGGAGGTGTCGGGACGGGGGACGATATGGAAGGATGTGTGCTTGCCATCATCACGTACCACACTATCCTAAAAAACATATGTAATTAGGGGTAGACCATTAGAAGATGGGGGAGGGTGGCAATATTTTTGTGCAGGTTATTTGTTTTCGCCACCTAGGTTGTACATTATTTTTTTTTTCGACCAGAGAGGTCGTTTTTTTTTTTTTTCACAGAATGTCTCAAAGTCTCAGATTTTCGTGTTTTGATGCGTCAAACTCACGGATTTTCGTGTTTTTGATGTCCCAAAGTCTCGGATTTTCGTGTTTTTGATGTCTCGGAGTTTCGAATTTTTAAATACAGTAAATATATGAGCTGATATATTTCTAGAATCTCAGGCTCGGATTTTAAAATTTTACCATTTACCATCTGAGCAGAATTTTTTTTTGTGGCGTGCACGTTTTGTATTTGTTTATTATTATTTTCCCACGACTTCTAATGGTCCACCCCTTAAGGCTTGACTGTTCAAAAGGGAGGTAAATAGTCAGCCAATTAACACGTTTCAACAATTGTTGAGAACTCATTGCTTCATTTTTAGAGGTTTTGAAGCAGTATAAGGTTAAAAAAAATATGAAAAAAGTCAAGGGTTCACGGTTCGAGTATCCTCACTGTAATTATATCAATAATGGCACCTAGTTCCTCGTTATCCTATTCCTTGTTCTAAATGTGAATTCAAAGAGCACAATTAAAAAAAAAAAAAACAAGAAAAAAAAACATGGAAACAAAACAAGTTTTAAATGATTTGATGACATTCGCTCCAGGGATTTGAATCGATTGTAAACTTATAAACTATGACCTTAATTGAGTGTGAAGGGTTTGTTTTCGGAAACGGTTTACGTTATAGTGAAGTATATTGGCGGTGTCGATATTTTTACGACCGTTAAGATTATTTTTTTCGTTGTAATGTCAGCAAAAGTCATGATCAGGGGCCGGTTGTACGAAGGGTGTATAGCGCTATCCACCGGATAAATCCTTATCCAGCGGATAAAATCTATAAAAAACCTATGCAGTGGATAACTTTTATCCGCGGATAACTTTATTCACCCTTCATACAACCGGCCCCAGTTCCATAAAGCAATATAATTTACTAGTTCGTTGATCTCTTTAATTCATTCAGTACTCATTCGTTTATTTACTCATTCAGCCATTCGTTTGTTCATTCATTCATTAGTCAATTCATCCATACATTCCTTCGTTTGCTCATTTGTTCATTCATTCATAGACAATTCATCCATACATTCGTTCGTTTGCTCATTTGTTCATTCATAGACAATTCATCCATACATTTGTTCATTCATAGACAATTTCATCCATACATCCGTTCGTTTGCTCATTTGTTCATTCATTCATTCATTAGTCAATTCATTCATCCATCCATTCGTTCGTTTGTTCATTTATTCAATCATTTATTTATCGTTTTATTTATTAATTCGTCCATCCATCCATTCGTTCTTTTGCTTGTAATTCATTCATTTATTTATTCTTTCAGTCAATTTATTTATTTATAAAGATTCTGGACAAGATTACAATATCCACGGAGAAAACGAAGTTTACAAAGTTCGTTCTCCATTGGTCAAACCATGGATAATAAAAAAATAGTTTTTATTATCCATGGTCAAACAAAACAAAACAAAACAATAAGGCGAGAAATACAATGACAACACTAATAATCAAAAATTATAATAATCAACAAGTAAAATTATAGTAAAAGTGAAAGCAAAGCCAAACTATAGAGAAAAGGGAAATGGGCGAAAAATGGGATAAGAGAGAGAGAAAAAAAGATTAACAGTGGAGTAGATAAACTAACACGTGCATGCCGAAGACAGGTTAGAGCGGCGACACAAGGGACAGATTAAACGCCAAGTGCGAATGTTAGTAAAGAGAATTTTAAGATGACGTTTAAAGGCAGAAGTAGAGAATTATTTTAGTCATCTACTTATTATTCATCTACTTATTATTCATTCATCCATCAAAGCACCAATAAATTCACTTATCCAACCACTCATTTATCGGTCCATCCATTCATTCATTGATTCGTCCACCCTTCCGTTTATACATTTATTTGTTTTATATATCATTCATTCATTCCTTCATCCATCAATCCACCAATAAATCCAATCATTCATTTGTGTATTCATTCATTCGCCCATCCGTCCGTCCGTCCGTTTATGTATTCGTTCATCCATCCATTCATTTATCATTCATCATGATCATCGAACATCCATGATATGTAAGTCCCCTAGCGCGGTCTTGCCGATCACAGGGATCCCAACATCTCCCAAAAATCTAGAAGACAACGATATTCCAGTGTTTAGATTTCTCCGAGAATTTTGTACGTTTCGTCATTCTTAACCTTTTGTTTTATATCACTGTTTTGCAGCTCAGTGAATCATGACCATATTTGGATGACAGAGCGACAAGGAGGCTTGGTTACGAAGGACAAATCGACATGAGTATGAAACTTGAAGATATCGAGAGCGTTTTCTGCATGAATACTGCCCAAGGTAAAGCTTTATTTGAATATTGTATTAACTCTTTAGCTTTCGTGTGTTATCTGGTTTATGGTCTGCAGCGAAAATGAGCATTTTCTAATGTATTTGCTGTCTTTAATATTCTCGAGATCCGTTTGGCGGGAGATTTAAAATAACTTAAATACTGAAACTGACAAACTCTCCAAATACTCAGTTCTTTTGATGAATTATCAATCCATATATTTATAACATCGAGCTAAGCTTCAAAAATACAGAAATGTTTCACTAATTTCTCCAAAATCTTAATCCTCGAGCGCATGTAAAGTTTGGGTCCTTCTGCGTGTAGTGGAAACCTATTGTATTATTTGTTAGCTTCGTTCTTTGTTGAAATATTTGTAGTCTTTTGTTGTTTCTATTGATTTACATAGACTGTGTCCGTTACATGGAGATAAAGTGAAAAAGACAAACTATTTTTATTGTTCTTGTTTTCAGAAAGATGCAAAAAAGTGATTCAACAGCATTAAAAGTACATGGATGCATGCTTTCAGTTCTTATGTTTTAAAATTATAATTGGTTTTGGTAGGACTAGATTACAGCGATTTGCACTTGACCATACCGCAAGCTAAATTTGTTGATATAAGGCAATTAATAGTCCTTTTCACAGTTCCATTTACTGGCCACGAATGATAGTTCCAAGTCGTGGTTGGAGTTGCTGCGCATGATAAATTATAGTTTTGCTATGAGTGTTAACTCCAACCTCGACTTGGAACTATTAATCATGGTCACTGAGTGGAATTAACTGTGAAAAGGTATATTTTAAAACTATTTAGCATCATATTAATAATGTCTTGGTATGTTGGAATCATATTGAAAATAGATTTGTATCAACTACGTATAAAAAGCTAAGATTTCAATGAGCCAACCTTTCAGGGCTATAAGGGATGACAAGGGACAGTGCAGCTAAATAGTTTTGCATATCATTTTTAAATTACATCTGTAATCGCTTGCATGCACACAACCTACACAGTATGCAATTAATGTTTGAAGTGCCAAATAGTTGAGCTAGATCTGCCAAACGTTAAACAGTTGTCTAGTTAGTGTTTAACATTGGTCATGTGAGCGATGCTGTATCAGTTGAAATATTCTTTACAAAAGTTTCGCTTTACTTAAATGTAGATATGTTTGATGTCCTAGCCATTGTATAAGTGTTTTTACCTCTTAGCAAACCAAACTGTTGAACAACATTTGGCTGACCTAGACAGACTGTTTGACAGTTTGAATGCTATCCACTAGTAATTAAGTTAACTTAATGTACAAATGTACAAATTTGGCATGCAGGTCTGATCGATTGCTCTCGGGTGCAAATTGCTGTAACTGCAGGCCGGCCAGTTGTATACACCCAATCGAAATATGGTGTCCAATTTTAATAGCTATTGTTCTTGACTAACCAGCCTCGTGAGTTGTGTTCACGTTTAAACACAATTATGGAGTTTTCACATGTATGCGAGGCTAGCCAGTCAAGAATAATAGTTATTAAAATTGGACCCAATATTTTCGATTTGGTGTATGAAGATTGGATTAAGTTATCTACTGGATAAGAGTTTTATCCAGTGTATAGAATTTGTGTAGGTTTTATATATTTTTTTATCTGGTGGATAGCACTATTCAGGCTTCGTACAACCAGCCCCTGGTATATATGCTACAACTTTCAAGTTTTGCTTAATTATTTGTTTTTGAACTGCAAGTGAACCTTTAGGGTTCTATTTGTTTGTAATGACACTTTCCTACTCTATATGCAGATGACACTTCTTTAAGTTAATACTTACAGTGCAAAGCCCAAAAGTATGTCCGGCGATAATTTATTCATATTTTCTCTACATCTTTTCAATCAACTCCTCTAGATTAAATGTCAACATTTCTCACTGTGACTCACAAGACAAGAATGATGTCAATCTTCAGATGAATTTTGAGGTTAAAATAGCTAGAATGAAGTCCATTTCAATCCAAAGCAGCTACAGACAAACATGTCAAGAGAATGTGAATAAATTATCTGTGGTCACACTTTTAGGCTTTGCGCTGTAATAATTTTGAAACCAGAAGAAAATAAAGAGTTTGTTTGACAATTAATATTATGATGTATTTTTATTTGTCTTAGTTGCTCCTGTCATCCATACAAAAAAAAATTTCATTGGTAGAATATATTTATTGATAGAAGTTGATACTTCACAGCACGACAAAACTTAAAAGTTGCTTGTCATGTGCAACAAAAATGGTAAATTCTGTAGAAAATATTTGATAAGCGTCCAAAAAAAAAAAAAGATTATTTTTAACAAGATCTGCTAATATTAACATATATTTTTTATTGAGTTGTTACATTTTTATTGCATTAATTTTTGATAATAGTTTATTTGAAATTATTGGTTTATTTGTTAGACATGCATGGTTATGATTGAATTTTAATTTATTTAACTTCGTCCAAAGACATTTAAAGTTTGTTTACTTTTCAAGTTAATATGGTTTATAGTCATGGTAATTAGTTTAAGGTTTATTTGTTGTTTTTTAATTGTTTAGCATTTTATTGTTTAGTTTGTTTAAATTTGATTTGATTTGCACCCGGCATAGATCCCTGTGAAATGAAAGATTAGTATATATCCTGTGAAAGAAAGGTAACATTGATCAGTACATGATTTGAACCCTTACCTGTGAGCTTACCTTATGTCTTGTATTCTGCTGTCTTAACCACTATGCCATCTGGTGAATTGATGGTTTGGTCTGCTCAAAATTGTAAGTCATTGTTTGTGTTTGCATGAATTATAGCCATCTATAAAGTAAAATGTCAATCCCTCATTCTGCAACTTTTACTAGATGGGCTAGTGGGTTAGTGGTTGGGTTATCATGCAGACAGTTCTCGGTTCAAGACTCAGTGATATCTATCTTTCTTTCAAAAAAAAAAATGCAAATTCTGTATTTTTGTTTATTATTTAGCTTTGATAATATGCAAAATATATAATACAAAACAATAAAAGTGTGAGGGGTGGTCAAACAGTGAGTAGGGGAGGGGTGGTCAAGCAACCAGTGGGGGAGGGGTAGTTAAGCAGCCAGCGGGGGGAGGGGTGGCATGGTCAGGTGCCATTCTGGTCCCGTGGGATGCTGCCGGATGAGGGAGGAGATAGGGGAGGGGGGATTTAGGGGGGAGAGGACAGAGGTGGGTGGGCAAACTTAAATACCCTGTAGATAGTATCCTGGATACCTAGATAGATACATATATAGTATGTAGAATATATATTTTGCATAAATACACCATAAATTTTGACACACAGATGCAATCCTCCATAGTGTTTTATTTTTCTTCATAAATAATTTATTTTGGTTGCCTAGGTTACCATGGTAAGTTGCCAAGTTGGTAACCTAGGCAACCATATCTAGAGTGCAAAAACTTACAAATAGAAAATTCCCTAAAAGGCTTATCATTATGCCTCATATTAAAGTACCACAGAGTGACTATGCAGTTTGGCAAGTTCATATTTCAAATGCACTGAAAACCATATCAATCTCAAAATGAACTTGACCTAATTGCCAAATCATTCCATTTATGTTGATACTTTTGGTAAGTGTTTGCACTCTGGGATGTGGTCTTAACAATGCAGTCTTATCATGTTTATATTTATACTGTCTGAAGAGGTCTTATCAATAGACCTCTTTACCTCCGTATGCAAATTTCCCATTTCAGACCATGTGTCATTCCCTTGAGAATTGTTCTTTTATGATGAACATGTTATATCATTTATATGTGAAAGAAACGATTCCCAAGGGTAGCATCATGTGATCAGAAATGGGACAACAAACAAGGAAGGTAAAGAGGTCTATTATTTCTACTAGAACTATTCTCAGTAAAAACCTCTTCAATATTTCACATACAATGGAACCTCTTCTTAGAGCCAAATACTATTAAGGCATCACCATATTAAGTTGTGCTCTTCAAAAGGTGCAGTAAAACACCTCTGGATAAAGAAACTTTTTCTGCCTTTCTGGAGTGTGCATTGGAGAGGTTCCACTGTAGTTAACAACACTAGATAATGTCAGCTACCACATCCTCCATTGAGAGAGACAAAGTTGACAGAGAAGACATGTACCCAAGACTGATAGACCCTTCTAATGAAATGCTTTGTTTCCCATTTTGGTGTCAAAACCATTTTTTAGATATTTGTACAATGTGAATATCATTGAAAAAAAAATTGGTATCAAGCATGAAAAGTTCAGCAGCAATAGTCCTTTTCACAGTTCTGCTCGGTGACCACGAATAATAGTTTCAAGTCAAGGTTCGATTTGATGTGCATAGCAAAACTATAATTTATCATGCAACGTGAACCCTTACTTGGAATTATTATTCATGGTCACTGAGGCAAAACTGTGAAAAGGACTATTATTAAAAGGGTCTATATGTCTTGGTGGAGCAGATAAAGGGTTGTTTTTTTATTTGTTTGTTTATGTATCAAATGTCAGCACCAGTGTTCTTCTTGTTCACTATATACAAAAGAACATGTTGTAATGGATCCTGTGAAATAAAAAATCATAAGAATAAAATCATTATGTGAGTTGAGTTTGTTTGATGTGTTGTTCACTCTCATGCAACAAAGGTATTTCTCTGGGTCATCCAGTTTTTCTCCCTCCACAAACAACAGATGAGCCGAGTTGTGTACTAAAATATTTAATGTAGGGGTAATGTAGGGGTAGTGAGTATGGATCTGAGTCTGCTGAAATAGCAAGAAAATCAATTGTGTGAGCAGAGTTGTGTGATAAGATATTTAACATAGAGGTAGTGAGTGTGTCTGAGTCTCTCTAATTAGTACGACTCTTGTGTCTGGATAGTTTTTATTGACACACAATGGTTTTAACCCAGGGGCCGGTTGTATGAAGTGTGGATAAGGTTATCCACTGCATAGTTTTTTTATAGATTTTATCAGCTGGATAAGGATTTATCCGGTGGATAGCGCTATCCAGGCTTAGTACAACCGGCCCCTGGGTTAAAACCATTCATTTCCAGGTTAGTTATAGTGATTTTAAGATAGAAAAGCATTATTAGTATGGGAATTAATACTGTTATGCCATGAGGTCTTGAAATAGTTTTGCTAACTATATACTATGTATAATAAGTACATGACCATACAACGATTAACTATCTCATATTGAATTCTAAAAAGAGCCTGTTGAAAAAGTTACTTGAAGAGCTTCTGGACTAAGTGTTGTTATAATCTAAAATTATGAAGAGAGTGAAGTCAAGACAACATGTACACAAGCTTGCAAACACAAATCATAATAAACATAAAAATCGCTTAGAATGTCATCATTGTGTTCCGAAAACACATATTTAAACTAAGACAAGTTCTGATATTATTTTAACCTTACCTTAAGCCGCCATATGATTTAATAATGTGGCAAAACAACTATTAAAAGTAAAGGCGTCTTTGAGTATGTGGCCGCCATGTTTGAATTTCCCGGTGATGGGAGACTGGTATCTAGCAACACTCTGCAACACAGGGAACCCAAAACAAGAAAAAAGATAGCTTTCTGATGATTATTGATGATAGGTGTCATTTTGGTGGTGATGTATATATTGTCATGGTTGTCTTAATTACCACCACCACCACCATCATCATCATAATACTGCTGATGATGATGATGTTATAGGTGTTGTGGTAAACATGATGATAACATGTTACTGGAATGGAGATGATGAAGATGATAATGTTGTTATTGTAGCCTGTGGTCAGCATGGCTATGTTGTTGTTGCTGCTGCTGCGGTGACCACTGCCACCACAACCACTATCATCATCATAATAATACTGTTGATGATGGTGATGATGTTGTGGTAAACTTGATAATGATAACATGTTACTGGAATGTTAATTAATGAAGAAGATGATAATGTTGTTATTGTAGCCTGTGGTCAGCATGGCTATGTTGTTGTTGCTGCTGCTGCGGTGACCACTACCATCACAACCACTATCATCATCATAATAATACTGTTGATGATGGTGATGATGTTGTGGTAAACTTGATAATGATAACATGTTACTGGAATGTTAATGAAGAAGAGGATAATGTTGTTATTGTAGCCTTTGTTGCCTGTGTTCAGTAGAACTAGCTATGCTGTTGTTGTTGCTGCTGCTGATGATGATGATATGGTGATGGTGACATTATGCACCTATCAATGTCTTGCCCCAACAGGGGGAGTGTGGGCAAAGTCAGGCTATTGAACATAAAATTGGCCTGTACCTGGGGCTGCTGGATGTTTTGTGACAATTTCATCAAACTATACTTTATGGCCAGTCCCTAAGTATATGAATTTGACGTCCCCCCATTGGAGCAAGACATTGATAGGTGCATAATTAGTAATTATAAAGTAAACAATAAATAGAGAAATTTAATTTTAACATTTTTAATTAAATAAAATTATAATCTCATAATTTATATCTTTTTATACACTAAGAAATTTACAATAGTACACATTTAAAATGAATAGTAAAATGATTTTAAAGCTGCCGCCATAAATTAAAATATATTATTAAATTATGCGATAATTGCTCGTCATAATATTGTGCTGTGGGCCAAGTTAAAATCATAGAAGCATAACCTCTCTAGGTTTTGTGCTATTCTAATACTACAAAATTTACTAGAATTTAAATATAGCAGAGCTACCATAAAAAAATTAAAATATTATTTAAATGTTACATAAAAATTTTAAAATATTATTCAAATTATACAAAGTGACATCAGCTTGTTATTGTGGTTTTGTGTGTTCAAGATGAAATTTATAATCTGATAATTAAAAACTAATAATTAAATAATCTGTTCTTCTAGACTGATT
Source organism: Metridium senile (assembly GCA_949775045.1). Lineage (NCBI taxonomy): Eukaryota > Metazoa > Cnidaria > Anthozoa > Actiniaria > Metridiidae > Metridium > Metridium senile. The sequence continues at coordinate 3,926,373 of OX459107.1, forward strand.
ATAGCCATGTTCTCCCAGGTACCAGAGCTTATTTTGTACTTGCTTTATAGCGTTTGTAAATCTGAAAGTTTGTGAAACAACATGAAATAAACCTCTGGCCAAATAAGCTTAGAATCTCACTTCTATTCTGATTTGATTAACACTCAATTATAGCTATATTTGGAATCTAATCTCATCAAGTTGTCAAATTTCATCCAATCCAAACTCTTCAAAGACTTACACTAATCAGAAGGCCAGGGTCAAATACTGACCTTCCGATCGGGACTGGCTCTGCGAATTCAAAATACTAGGCTCATTTGGCCAGAGGGTTTTCTTGAAGTTAACAAACGCAGATGTACAAATGATTAATACAAATACTAGATCAAGAACCCTCTGGTTTCAAGGGTATAGCCATGTGTACATAGATTACAAAGTCATCTATTTCAGGGTTTACCAATAATTATACCAGGTTGAACAGGCTGGTCAATGCTATTATGATTCATAAGTTGATCAAAGCATGGTTTACAAACTAAAACAGTTTCTTCATATGCTGCAGGGGCTAAAAATAAAAGGACAGTGTATATTTAATATGTGATGGAGATAATGATGATAACAATATAAAGTGACATTAAGGGTGATGATGATCAGAGGACTTCTGATATCTTTTAGGAGTGCTTTTGAAAAATCCTGACAAGCATACCAAATAAGAGTATAAACCCCCTGAGATTTCAAACATTGTATTATCATTTATGCACCTATCAATGTCTTGCCACAACAGGCCCGGGGGAGTGCGGGCAAAGTCTGGCTATTGAACATAAACTATGCCCGTACCTGGGGCTGCTCAATGTTTTTTGACAATTTCATCACAAAGTTCTCCGTCCACAACAGTAAATATATGAGTAAGTAAAACTATATGAATTTGACGTCCCCAGGTATGTTCACACTCCCCCCTTGGAGCAAGACATTGTTAGGTGCATTACAAGGAGTAGCTGCATAGAACCGTTGGACCTCCCCTGGATCCGCCACTGTGACATTAACAATTGTTAATTTGAGTTTAGATCAAGTTAAATATTCTCTCAGTGTGGCCACAGCCAATGTAGTAATGATGGTAATAATAATGAATGATGATAACGATAATGATGAGGATGAGGATAATGATGCTGATGCCAATAATGATGATGACAATAATGATGATGATGGTCAAATATATTTGGTACAAACCTGTAGCTCCAAACACTGATCGTTTTACTCTATGAGAACAACACTTTGAACAGAAGCTGTCTCCACAGTGCCTGCAATATTGCTGAATAAACACACAAAACAAATATCAGTGTTACTGGCAGGTACTGGTAAAGATTTCTTGTCATGCTATCAGGATAAATTTTATGGTCAAATCGATTTTAGTTTGTCACTGATTTTCAGTAAAAAGAGGGATTTCATGGCAGCCATGTTTGTGGTCAAAACAATGGAGCTTTTCTCTCAAGGGAACTGAAATCCTTTGTCATTCAAAAATGTTCGCATTTGCACAGGGATAACCTCAAACATAAATACATTTAAATGTGTTTTCGGTTGTTTAGCGGTGATATTTTCCGGTGCTTGGCTTGGAACTTGTGAATATATTTACAACAAAATGAAATTGTGGCTTAGTCTGTACAAATGCACATTTTGTCAAATTGTTCATCAAACAGGTTCCCATTTAAATCTGTACTTTCCCATTTAAATCTGTACTTATGCAAATTTAGTTGATGTTTGCTAAACACACAGATCAACCAATCAGAGAAGTTCACTTCAGAAATAATATACTCTGATTGGTTGATCTGTGTGTTTAGCACACATCAACACAATTTGCATAAGTACAGAGTTAAATGGGAAAGTACAGATTTAAATGGGAAAGTACAGATTTAAATGGGAACCTGTTATCAATAAAAATTGGAAAGATTGTGAAGTATGGAAAGGAGGATAAGACAGAAGGATTAATTTTCAGATACATTTATCTTATCAGATTTACTGAAGTATGAGTGAGTGCATCTGTCAATAAAGACTGCAAAAGTGGATATTGAATGAATGAAAAAATGCACTGGACTTACTCTTTTCTTTAGGATTGCAGAAAAGGGGACATCACACATACGACATTTTCCTACAACATCAATGAATAATAATTATAATAATTTATATTAAGTAGAATATTTTGTTACATAATAGCTGCTGCAATTACTTTTGAGAAATATTGGTTGTTAGCCAGTACATTAAATATAGAGCAAAGACACTGTAAAATTAAAATAGTAACCAACTTTTAGAGAATAGTTTTAATTCAGTGACTCCCATTCAACCAGAAACAACAAAATTAATATAAAAGGAAACAATACCTTGTCACAACTTTACTTTTCTTAGTTTGATAGTGACTTATAGTCACTAAATAAGTACTTTTGCAATGGACTGTGAGTAGCAGTTTGACTTAATTTCATTAGACATATTACATACATATGTATTAAGATCATAAATTCCTCAAAAACTAAATTACATTTTCCAAAGTATATCATACCGCTATTTAACTTTTTCTGTTTCCGGCGATAGTCTGCTAACTGAGCCAAAATCGATGATGAATCATCTTCTGAGAGACAAAATGACACATGATGAGTACTAAGTACTTATTGACTGAGTGGGAGGGCCGTACGAGAAAATATTTGGCTCGTGGTCAGGACGTACAGAACGAGCGCAGCGAGGTCCGTACAAATGACCAAGAGCCAAATATTTTAACGTACGACCCGACCTAGCTCGGTCAATAAGTTTTTTATCATATGACCCGTATTTTGCCTGGCGCGCGCCATTTTTGTTGTGATGTTTCGAGTAGCGGGTCCGTACGTGTTTGTACGGACCAGGTGAAAAAAAACGTACGGACCCCATCACGTGACTTTTTCCGAAGGTTTTCTTAAGAGCGCGCGCCGGGCAAAATACGGGTCATATGATAAAAAATAAGCACAATTCAAAGAACACAAATAAAGCAGATTTGGAGAAATACAGTGAGGTGGAGTGCCAAGAGAATACACAGTATAATATTATAGTCGTATTGAATAAATTAATGAATAAATCTCTTTATTTAAATATAGGTTAGCACCAAATAGTGTAAGTACAAATTAAAAATCCTTGTTGCTAAAGACAGATTGAAATTTGGTTATAAAATTTTTTTATAACTATAATGTTTTTGACTGGCTAGCCTCATGTTCATGTTGAAACACAATGGAGTTTTCACATGTATGTGAGGCTAGCCTGTCAAGAACAATAGTTATTAAAATTGAACGCCATATTTCAATTCAGTGTACATTAATGAAAATGCTTTCTTCATTTGGAGGCTTCAGTGTTTGGGCTGCATAGTGTTGGCTGTGGCAACAATTTTTTGAAATACATATAATATTTAACTGCTTGAATTTTGTGTGTGTACACTTACAAATTTTAAAGAGTCTTCCATGTAACTGTAATTATTTTCTACTTACTTTTCTTGCCCATTGAAGACTCCTGCATATTTTGTAGATAAAACAAATTAATAAATGGTTTAATAAGGCACAGTATGTTTGTAGTATAAATTATTATCAGTGTTCGTGCTGAGTCAGTAAACAAAATCTCAGGAGTTTTCAAGGAGTTTTCAAGGACCAAAAATTAATTTTTAAGCACTTTTTGCGACAGCTTTGATATACGAAAATTTACGAATTTACGAAATGATGTTCAATACTAGAATTTTTACTTAACTTTAATTTGCAATACTAGAATTTTTCCCTACTTTAGCTAGAATTAAGGAGTTTTTAAGGAGTTTTTGCTGATTTTCTAAAATTCAAGGGCTTTTCAAGTGCCCTTAAAAACGTAAATCAAATCTAAGGAGTTTTCAAGGAGTTTAAGGAGTAGCACGAACCATGTATTATGTACCTCATCAACATGGTCAGTTGCATCTTCATCACTGGTGTGTTCAGACCTTTCTTCAATATCGCGATCAGCATCATACTATGTGAAATAGCACAAAATAGAAATATTGACTGTCTGTGAGTAAAAATTAGGGTTGATGATGATGATATGATGATAAAGGTGGAGGCGGTGGTAGTCAGGGGTGATGATGATTGAAAAGATAATGGTAATGGAGATGGTGATGGTGGTGATGGTGGTAGTCATGGGTGATGATGATGATTGAGAAGATGATGATGATGATGATGATGGTGGTGGTGGCGGTGGTGATGGTGGTAGTCATGGGTTGATGATGATGATTGAGAAGATAATGATGGTGATGGTAGTCATGGATGATGATGATTGAGAAAATGATGATGGTGGTGGTGGTGGTGGTAGTCATGGGTGATGATGATGATTGAGAAGATGATGATGATGATGATGATGATGGTGGTGGTAGTCATGGGTGATGATGATGATTGAGAAGATGATGATGATGATGATGATGGTGGTGGTGGCGGTGGTGATGGTGGTAGTCATGGGTTGTGGTGATGATTGAGAAGATAATGATAATGGTGGTGATGGTAGTCATGGGTGATGATGATGATTGAGAAGATAATGATGATGATTGTGTTGGTGGGTGGGGTGATGGTAGTCATGGGCGATGATGATGATGCTGATAGTGACAACATGATGATGATGATGAAGAAGAAGATGGTGAAGAGATGATGATAAATTAATATACCCATTCATCTTCATCAAAGCTACTTGCTGAGATCTGCCTGTGGGTCTTACTGGGAAACAATTCTCTCAATCCAACCAATGACACAAGACTTTTAGTTGTACTTTTGACTTTACCAAGAACCTGCATTGCAACTATAATACAATATAACAGAAATTAATTGGGGATTATAGCACCATATATACTACCAACACCAGAATACTTTGGTACTTTCAAAACTACACAAAAAATCAAATAAAACTGCAAAACCACATCAAAATTGATCAATAAAAGTTCTGCAACCACAATTATTTATAATAGATCTTAAACAAAACAAAACAACCAGTGAAAAGATTTAAAAAACAAATATTCACCATAGAAAAATCTTTTTTACCATTCACCACACACGAAAATAAAAAATAAATATATTAAATAAAAACAAAACAAAAAGCTGCACCAAAACGTCCCCCTCCTAAGATCCATGGAGTCAATCCTGCCTGCCTTAGTGCTTATTGAGCTTTGATTAAACAATTCCAGAATAACATACAATTACCTGGTTTGAAGCCTATGTTGAGGCAAAACAGACTCACTATTCCAACGACCAGGATAATTGACATTGGTATTAGTAATAGCACTATGATTGATGACAGTATTACCATGGACATTCTGAAAAGAGGAATTAAAAAACAAAACAAAAAAAACAATAGGAATATAGCAAATATCTGGAAATAACATCATCTGTGGCCCTGTTATTGTCCTTAATTATCACTAATCAAAAAACATGTATCTTAGAACTCACATTTTCTTTAAGTTAATGTCATGATACTAACCTCATTGATGCCTTGAAATCTTCCCATTTTAAAATGCTACATTTAAAGAAAAATGAATAGTGATCAGAAAATGAAATAGGCAAAGGGCAGACATTTACAGCAAAGGGATAATGAAAACAAAAGAAAGAATACATGTAGCAAATGATTCAATGCGACTATACTGGTATACATGATGTGTGGTAAAAAAACAATGTATCCAGATAAAGTTATACTGAAATGTTACTTTAAGTCACATAAAACCTTGACATAATGATTAAACACAAACAAAATAAGATGAATAGGTTCCCATTTAAATCTGTACTTTCCCATTTAAATCTGTACTTATGCAAATTTTGTTGATGTGTGCTAAACACACAGATCAACCAATAAGAGAAGTTCACTTCAGAAATAATATACTCTGATTGGTTGATCTGTGTGTTTAGCACACATCAGCACAATTTGCATAAGTACAGATTTAAATGGGAAACTGTTAATTATAGATACCTGTTAATATTCTCTAATCCTTTGGTCATCAGTTCAGTCAAAGCTTCCAGTTGAACCAACCTATAACCAACAAACAACAAAACAATCATCATTTAATAATTATAATTATATAAGACCTGTTAAAACTTAGTTAAATACAGAAATCACAAAATCAATTTGTACAAACTATATAGGGTATAAATTTTCCAACAAAATTGTTATTAATTAAAATTGTATCAATATAAAGTTAGAAATTTCCTATAAATAGTATTCACTTTTATTTGCAAATCACAAAGAAATAAAATAATTTTACAATCTGTGTCACAGGTCAACTACAGAATAATATAGATCTACAATTATAGTATCATCCATATGTCAACCATATAATTACCAAGCTAGGAGTACCACTACAAGAGTAAGTGACTTACAAAGTAATAAACTCTTTGATGTCTTCCTGGGTTTGCTTTTCCACAGTGGCTTTAACATTCTTTTAGGATAGGTGATAAACAAAAAAAGATGAGAACTTCCATTATGACCATTATCATCATCATAAATTAGATATAAGAGTGAATGGTCTGAACCCAGGTGTAATCGATATAGATGAGGCATATGATCATCCGGGGTGGTGTAGTATTGAGAAAGACTGATGGTGTTGATGTCTGACGTTTCAACAACCTGAGTGGAAGCCATCTTCACAGGCATCTTCGAAACGTCAGACATCAACACCATCAGTCTTTCTCAAGACTACACCACCCCGGACGATCATGCCTCATCTATATAAATTAGATAATTATTGACAGTTATTAGTCGACAGGGATAGCATCATTCTATGATCAAACATTATTGAGTCAATGTCACAGCATTCATTAATCAAAAGAAAATATTGAACAATAAAATGCTGTGATGTCACACTGGCTTTGTTTTGGTTTGGGAGTGGTAAAATGGTGGATAGATGGCAGGTTTGAAAACATTTAATGATCTTTTTTTTTGGAAAAATCTTTCCTCATTTATAAATTAGTTTTAGTCTGTGTAAATATTTTGAATGAATAATAAAACAATTATTGATTTCAGCTTTAATATGTTATAAAGAAATTACCAATTACTTATTGACGGAGTGGGAGGGCCGTACGGGAAAATATTTGGCTTGCAGTCATGATGTCATGACAAATGACCAAGAGTCAAATATTTTCCTGTACGGCCAGACCTAACTCAGTTAATAAGTTTTTTATCATATGACCCACTCTTTTGAATCTAGTTTGATTGAAGGAAGAAGCCATTTCGAGTAGCGGGCCCATACGTGTTTGTACTGACTAGGTGATAAAAGCCTTACGGAGGTCATATGATAAATTTAATTATGCAGATCTCGGAGAGTGTTATATATATCTGCCTTGGCATTGGCATTGGCCTTGGCATTATAACACCATGCTGGCTCTGTATAATTCTTCATAATCTAACTCAGCCACACTTAATAATTGATACTGGTAATGATGAACATAAATGAACAAATGTTAAACTATTTTCAAGGGATATTTGTTTTTTTGTTTATCCATCATAACCAAAGTTTTGCTCACCAAATCATTATTGTCTGCTTTCTTTTTAATGGTTCTCTGTAATGTTTTATTTCCACGTTTTCCTTTTTTCTTGATACCAGACAGAATCATGATGGTTAATGTGTAAACAAAAGGTAATATGATAAAGAAAACTGAAAGAGAAAAGTTTGAATTTTTCTCAGTAATTTTTTCAAGTAAGTAATGACTTACAGCACCTTACCCAATTATGCTCTAAGGTGCTGGATTGCAGAAACGCTATGCAAATTAGACAAATCGTTCGTTGTTTGTAAAGAAATGAATTGGCTATGCAAATTTTTCTGCAATCCCACACCTCACTCGAGAATGCGGCATTTCTAGGGATGAAGAGAACCCTGATAAAAAATCCCCAAACACTGTTGGAATGGTGATGTGTGGAGTTGCAACAGAATCATCATACCCATTTCCACAATGTAAAGTCACAAACTACATGCTGTAATAATATCAATAATTAATTAATATCATTTGTTAATTATCACTGACCTGGAGAAAAGGTGGCAATAATACAGGAAATTGTCAACCAGAACAGAGATACATATGGATACTTCCACCTGATATTTGCAATGAAAAATCATCAACATCATTGTCACAACACTTATCATATATAACCATGATCATCATCATCTACATCATGATCTTCGTCATCACCATTATGCATGATCACATCACTATCATAATTATTATACCATAAGATTGTGAACATCATATTTTTCTCTCATTACCACCATCATTTTGACTATATCATCATCAACATTGTATACACAATAGCAATGTTCATGCTGTGTCAATCAGATATCTATAATTTTTTGTTTCAATGGTTGGTAGATTTGAATCAGAAAAGATTACTGAAGTCACCATGATGGAAAACAGTTGAACATTGCATGCTATATAAAGTTAAAAATATTGTCTTCCGGTCCCCACCTTATAATACCAAGAACAGTATTCCATATCCTAACCCACGGGCCTAACAAAAGATGTATCTTTCTGTGATTATGCACAAATTCACCAATGTCAAACTTGACCAAACCATTTGGTTCTTCGTTATTCACTTCTTCTCCATTCTGATCTCGACTTTCTTCTTCAAGATTTTCAGCTTGGCCTTTTGTCTCGCCCATTCTGATCATAAAATTATCCTTTAAAATGGAGCAAAGTCACCACATCACTGTGCACTATCAGTGATTCAATTGTTTCTTTAATACACAGAAACGCTCTCACAGCGAGATCTTCCCTATGGTGTGAAATACATCTTGCTGTATAAATAGTTGTAGGACGTTCTTGCACTTCCTTTTCGAAATGCACGCTTGCAAACACGATCTTTCTTTGGAATAAAAGCTTGAAAATATCCTTTGAGTTGCTGCTGGCTTTCGTAGAGTTCAGTTTAGAACAAAGAATTAAATTATAAAATGATTTTCCTAATATATTTTGCGACAATCCCGATGATCGAGAATTTGTAAATAAAAACATCGATGGATATAGGTAGCCTGGCCTTACGCGAGGATTATGGGATTTCACGCAAGAAAACGATCACGTAACGCAGAAGGGGGCTTGGCGAACAAGTCAAATATTACGTAAAACGGGATGGATGGAGAGTTTGGTACCGGTTGACATATGAAACCATAAATAAACAGACAAACAAATTTTCTCAAACAAACAAATATACAAATAAATGAATGAATAAATGAATAAGCAGGAATAATAAATAAATAAATAAATAAATATAAGTTAAATAAAATAAAAAATAACAATTATATATAAAATTGAAGATCGAAATGAGCATGAGCTCCTGAAATGAGCTAATGACTGAATACAAAAAAATGTGAATTGAAGGTAGGATGTGAGGAAAAAGAAAGTTTTCATTCATATTTTATAGGCAGGGGGAAAAATAAATAGTCCAGTAAAACTGCTTCCAAGTGGCTTCAAACTCGGCCAAGTAATAAAAGACACAACAAGTTATCAAGGTGAGTCATTTTTATTATAACTAGACGCCATCTGGGCGATCACTGGGCTTCAAATGAGACATGATGTCATTCAGTGTTGCTAGGAACGCCTGGGAGCTGACCCTCCAATTTGAGGACCGTTTGAATTTTTTGGCTCGGGCTTTTCCGTACACGGAAGCCCGAGTAATAATATCTGTTTCCATCGTTCGTTATAAAAGTAAATTTTCATATCTTTTTAAAAAAAAGTATAAGTTAATATCTAATTAAGCTTTCTGGGATAATATTTCAGTCGTTCCGGCCTTTTTTATACTCATTTTTGATGTAAATGTCGACCCGACGTCGTGGAAGGCCTCGTCGACGTCTTCCCGGGCGACCTAAATGTCTAAGGATCAGAAGCTCTGTGTTCGAACCTATTCCGGGAGAGAATAATCGCACTTGACTTCGAAAGAAACGCTGATAGTGTATTTGTGGAAGTCCTACTGTATCGTGTAAACGTTGATACAAGGAATGAAGACTCAACTGCTATTATAATCCGAAATGTGTTTGTCATAGTGAAATGGGTTTTTAAACAACACTCCAGGCACAAAGCTATCAAAATGAAACAGTATCATATTCTTGAATGTATTGATGTATATGTAATCATTTTTTGTTTAGAAAGCGACTTTAAACAATAGATATTTTCAAAACTTAAACAAACGGCCGCATTGCACCTCGGATGCAAGAGGGATTTTAAGAAATGTTTGTTTTCATCCGGAGCGACTAGAAGATAAAGCAAAACTTAATCATGACTCGGTGTAACTGAAAGTTTCCAAAAGATTTTCTCAAAGCTTCATTCAACATGGCAAAGAAAGCTGGAATTTTTTTTTTTTTTGTGGTCGGGAATCATTTTCATATGATAACAAAACCATTTTCTTGCGATGGTATATCGAAGAAATTGCATCTGTCGACTTTTTTATAGCCTGCGTCACATCCAGAAATGTCCGGATGTGACGAAGGCTCCTTTTCTTTATGATAAACGGCAAAAATTGTTGAAAGTTTGTTTAGCATGACGTTTCGACTTAAACTACCACAGCTGCAGTCGAAACGCCATATAACTAAACAAACTTTTAGCATAAAAAAACTTAGTCAAAACACTTAGAAATTTAGTCAGTTTCCTAGGATACAGAATGTGAATGGAATACACTAAGGACACATATACAGTGATAAAGGCAAAAATTGGAACTGCATGACGCGGCCAGACTGAGTAAAAAGAGGACAAACTTATGATTCATCAGTACAGTCATAATGTTGTTCATACCAGGAAAGCCAGTCCCAGAAAATGGCCAATATATGTTTCTAATGAATCAGTGTTTTACAATCAAAAGAAATCGACGTAATGTAAAATAAAAGCAGGTGAAAAAAAAAAAAAAAAAAAAGTACTTCAAAAAACTCGTTAGATGTCGACCAACTTTTACATTCAAAGATCGAGGTTATCCGATGTCGTCAAAACATTACCTGGGCCATATGGAAAATGTTCATCAAGAAACTGCCGCCATATTGGATTCTCTTTTTCACAGAAATATCAGTTGGCTGTTATAATGTGATTAATATCTCTAAACTTGGCGCTTTAGTCCGAACAAGATATTAATTATCGTGAATATTTTTTATTAGAAGATGTTGGACCAGAATCTCATCAATTATATACGGCAAGTAAGTTCCACCGCCAGTCCCATAGAATAACCAAACCGTTGAAAACCAAACCGGAAAATGTTTCCAATGAATCACTCCGTGTCGTACAAGCAAAATAATTCTATATGTAATGTAAGCGAAAAACGATTGAAGAAACAAATCAAAAGAAAAACAAGATTGAAACAGTGAAAAAGAATCGGAAATCGTCAAAAAGGATGTTTTGCAGTGATTGAGATCAGTTTTGTACAGGGGAAGTATGAAAAGTTGAAAAGTTTTTAATGAGAATCATTAAAAGGACTAAAAATGATATCAGGACCTTCTCTTTCCTCTGGTTGCTATTCGAAGATATTCCAGTACTAACGCAAATAAACAGATCTATGGGGAAAAGATCTAAGATCTATGAAGTTGTTGATAAGAATGCAAATCGACTGCGGAGAATGTATTGGTCCGAGACATAAGAGAGAAAAACAGCAAGACTCGGAACAACTGTAGAAGCTTAAGGCTAGGAAAATAACAAACATTCTTTTAGTGTGTAGTCATTATGAAAGACCAAGGGTTTTGACAAGAATATTTTTCGAATGAATGCTGTAAACAAGTGACGAAGTGATGAGGTTGTATAGTACAAAAGGAACTGTTTGGGACCGGTCCAATACCACTGAAAAAACAATGTTTGGATTGCAACAGCGAAGAAGAAGAAGACGACGTCAACTATGTAAAGAAGTACTTTACGTTAGTGACCGGCTGAGATTTTCGGGCATGCACTTCTTGTGGATACGTATACCTTTCTTATGGACAAAACTTCATTCTCAACGCTATACTCGCCAATATACATCGACTTCTTGGTATTATCAATCACAATTAAACCGGAGTATATTCAAATTCAGCATAGTGTCGTCGAAACGTATTAAGGAACTGCCGCCATACTGGATCTTCGAGCTCGTTCTATAATTTTCATAACATGAGTAAGTAAGTAAGTATCTTTACAAATAACTGGACACAATCGAACAAGATATCATGTGAAAAGAAAAAAAATGTGTGATCATAAGATCCTGGACCAGGAACAGATAATTTAACAATTGATACGGGAATTATCGATAAGATGATTTCAAATCGAATACTGCTCATGTATAATTTATCATGCGTCGTTATTTATCAATCGATGTGGTCTGGGAACTAGTATACATTTTACAGTCAACTCCACGTGTGGAGAAAGTGCATCGCATCAGAACGCAATTTCTCCTTGGTATCATCATTTTGAAAGTTTGAAGCCTGTTATAATAGTTACAATTCGATATCTGTATGGCTTTTTACCACTTTCGACTAATGCACAGGCGAGGAAGGTATTGGATAATTGAGGAATGCAACAAATGAACCCCACCCTAAATCGATCGACGTTTGGGAATTGAAAAACCTTCTCGTTGACATTTGTTTTTTAAGATGTTTTCTTTTGGTTTCCACAGGCCTCTGGCTCTGTCAGATCCTCAAGTTCCAATGGTAAGTTATGTATGTTGTAACAGTTACACTAGAATATGATCAATTAGAACAAACTGCCGATAAAAGACTTAGTTGTGATCAACTCCCAAATAACTACTAACTTCTACTACGAGGTACAAATTAATATATATATAGCATGGTTATTCGTTTCATAAACGTCCAAGTGGTGGTTACTCAAATATATAACTGAGTAAATTGATTTACTCACTGTAACTGGAAAAACAACAGTGGTGGGACTTCTTTAGCTAAATTAAATGGATGCATCCAGTTACTCACTGCCAAAACGAATCTTTAATGCACGAAATAAATGACGTATCTAGGTGTGCGCCAGCACATATATAGGAAATGTTTTGATATAATACAATTACAGATTATGACTGAAAAAGAATTCTGTTGGAATGATTTCATGTAGCGTTCAGTTTCTACTTAAGGTTTAGAAGATGTTTTCTTTCTTAAGAACTTCGATGCTTTACGAGTTGGAATATAGGTCTGAGTGGATGGTTCTCTTGTTGTTTAACTTTAATTTCTTATAAATACTATTGTCTGATTGTACAATTAAGTGATCAGTAGTGGTGTAAAGAAGTGATGAATATCTTATTTTATAGCATCGTTTTAAAAAACGATCTATTATTACCAGATCAGATTTACTACTGCCATAAACAGAGATAGCGCATGTGATTTTTGGAAGGACAAGACTTTGAAAAAGGTGATCAACCTCCTCTTGTTGGTAACCGTCCTTCCTGAGATTTCTAACTGATAACATACAGACAAATAACTGCAAAACTGACAAATAGTATTTTTTTTAAATGCAATAAACTCTATTTGAAACTAACCTTGTAGTCAAACTATATCAGTCAACTGTACACCGTCTTTCACTGGCGTCGACATGATTTCATCTAAAACAGGCAGGCAAGCTTCCTTTTCTAACCAATGTAGATGGAGAACACAGAACAGAGTTTCTTTGAGAAGATCTAAAACAGGCAGGCAAGCTTCCTTTTCTAACCAATGTAGACGGGAGAACACAGAAAAGTATTTCTTTGAAAAGATCTAAAATAGGCAGGCAAGCTTCCTTTTCTAACCAATGTAGATGGAGAACACATATTAATTAATATATAGGAAAGTTATTCACCAACTGCAAAAACGACAGAATAATGGTTACTTGTAAATTATTAATTGCATAAATGAATCGATGCATTCAGTTATATTGATACTGCATGTGTTAACGTTTGCTTTTTTTCAAGGATGAAGAAGAACCGGTACGTATTGGCGAGGATGGAATTGACAGGGCAGGACCTGGTGTAGTTAGTATTAATTAGTATATATATAGTATATACGTTATTCAATATGACTTTCCTTTACAGGCATACATATTGGTATATGCCTGAAAAAAAAAAACAGATTAAACTGGCCAAATCTTTTTCACCCAATTGTTATTCTTTGATGCATTTCTTTGTCTAATTCTTTTCTTGGTCTTATCTACTTACCCAGATAGTGGTATTCACTTACTAATTCTTTCAGTTTCTCTTCATCTATAGCAATTGCTGAACTTGGATGCATATTCTTCCTATTTCGTTATATGACATGATATTTTATCTTCTTCTTCTTCTTCTTCTCCATTCCATGATTACTCAAAAACTGCTTAAACACTACTTACACAGAATGTCCCTTTTATTCATACAGGAGAGTGAACTGAATAATGTCTCTTCAAACTCGGTGAGGAAGATACCTGAAGAAAACGACGTGACTGAAGTAAGTTGACCAGGAGAACATTCCATGTACGGGGGGCTTCCTTTGTCCCAGTAGTAGGGATGATTGGTGGCCATTTTGCACCGATTTGTTAATCCATAACACTTTTTTATACAGATGCATGCCAGTCCACAGTTACTCACTGCAACTGAACGCTGCTTCTACACCGTTGATTTTGATACTGTGTTTACTTTTTTTACTTTTCTTTTTTTAAAGGATAACGATGAACCGGTACGTATGGAATTTGACACAGAGGATGGACTGAACTGTACCTGTTCCAATGTAAGTATTGATCAGATTAGTCTATAACAGAGTTATTCAATGTGAACTTTTTTTAAGGCGTATTGGTATATGCTTGTGCCTCTCAGAAACAGATTGTACTGGCCAAATATTTTCCACCCAATTGTTATTCTTTGATGCATTTCTCTGTCTAATTAATTTCTTGGTGCTATCAACTTACCCAGATATTGGTATTCACTTACTAATTCTTTCAGTTTCTCATCATCTACAACAATTCCTGAACTTGGTTGCATATTCTTCCTATTTCGTTACACATCATCTTTTTTCTCGTCTTCTAACTCTTCTCCATTCAACTATTACTCAGTCCAAAAACTGCTTAAACGCTACTTAAACAGCTAGAATGTCCCTTTTATTCATACAGGACAGTGAACTGAATAATGTCTCTTTAAACTTGGTGAGGAAGATACCTGAAGAAAACCACGAGACTGACGTAAGTTGACCAGGAGAACAGTCCATGTACGGAGGGCTTCCTTTGTCCAAATAGTAGGAGTGATTGGCGGTCATTTTGCACCAAGGTTTAAAACCATAACACCTTTTTGTGAAGATCCTAGTCAGTAAATTATGTATCGAAATTAAATGGATGCATCCACAGTTACTCACTTTAAATCAAAGCATCCAGATTTAAGTATTGCAAAACTGACATATACTATTTCATAAATAAATAATAATAAACTTTATTTGAAACTAACTTTTTAGTCATATAGACCATAATATGTTAGTGTATACATACGGAGAATAAATTCAAAGTATATATGTCAACTATGTACACCACACCCGACTGAGGTCGATATGATTCCATCACTCAGTGATTCAATGTAGTTGCACACATCACTTGCATATTTATCATCCTTGGAAACCCAGGGAATGCACATGATGCTATTCACCTATTTCAATAATCGTTGTCGCAATCTGATCATGCAAAGGATGTCGGTATTTCTTCACTCTTCTTGCATTTAATAAGTAATTTAGTAAGAAAGGAATAACGAAAGAAAGAGTTGAGTGGCTCTTCATTGATTCATTTCCCACTAAATTAGAAAACTCAGGATAACATTCTTGCTATTAGATGTATATTTGTTTATGATCAATTGATTTTGATACTATTTTTATATTTTTTTAGGATGGATCATCAACTTGAAAGTTATCAGTTACATAAGATGTAACTGATTAGTAATCAATATGTTGTAAAAATATTAATGTATTAATGTAGGCTAATAGGACACTTGAGTCTAGATAGAAAATTGCTGTGTTTAAAAAGTAGCTATATATAGAAAATACATTGTTTCTTATTTGTTATCTTATTGTATTTATTGTATTTTATTTTGTCTTATTATATATATATTTTATATATATATGTTTTTTTTATCATTTAATTTAATTTAGTTTTTATATTGGATTCAGTGTTAACCCTAGGGGTTGTTTATCAAACACCTTCCACCTTCCTATATTATCTTAATTTCTTGTTTGTAAATTTATTGTGTGGAAAACAACCATGAACCATGAACCATGTTTTTGTCTTTTTGTTTGTTGGGCTACCTGTGTAATATGTCTTGAGCCCGCGATTGTTCGACACGTGATTCTTTGTGTATTATGTGTATTTTCAGCAGTTGAATTTTGAACTGTATAATAAGTAGAGTACAAACACTAAAAGTGTGCAATACTTTGCACTATTTACCACTAAATAGTGTTGATTAAACAATAGAGAACAATAGAATTAGCATAATTTAGCAGTATTTAGTGGTATTTATGTTGCACACTTTTAATGTTTGTACTCTATCAGTGAATATGGAATAAAAATTATGAAATCTATGTTCACAATTACTACTGTAATGTTAGTATCGAGTATTAGAGCGAAATTATGGTGACATTTCAAGTGTACTGTGTTAATGATGTCGTTTTTCGTGACCGTGACTGCCCACTCTCCCAAGGACGAAAGATTACTCGGCATAAAGAGGAAGTGAATATGACGGACCGAGTTGCATGGTGTCTGTCAAATTCACTTCGTTAGTCGTATATCTTATGGTGACACATCCTCGGGAACCCAGGGGTATTCTTCTGTCGCTCGTTTCTCGCTTCCACAACATATACCCCTGGGAACGTAGTCTGTTGGAGCTTGTTCCGGAAGTCAAAATTCAGCTCTTTCCTGATTGGTCGACCTTATTAGGTCGACCAATGAAAATCAAGATAACCATTCAAAGAAAGTCGTTAAATAAGTTTGAATTTTGACTTCCGGAACAAGCTCCAACAGACTACGTTCCCAGGGGTATATGTTGTGGAAGTGAGAAACGAGCGACAGAAGAATACCCCTGGGTTCCCGAGGATGATGGTGACATGTATGACGTTTATTATAGAGAATAGATATTTCTAATTAAAACTAGACGCCATATCGGCGATCACTCGGGCTTCAAATGAGACATGACGTCATTGTATTTAAATTGTGACATGTGACGGCTTCACGGTAAAAGAGGACTACACGGAAGTAGTGTTGAAAAGCGTCTCAACGAATTTTCAACGCGTTGACAACAAATTCCATCGAAACACGAACGATAAATAACGTATTGATAATGTTTCTCAACGTTTCCCAAAACGAAATGATCAAAATTATAGCCTTTTCATTATATCTCGATTATATCAAAATCAGTTTACAGTGCGACTACTCCAACCAAGGCCACCCAAACAAATTTTTCACAAATTATTCAACCCCTATAAAAGATAATTCTGAGGTTTTTGTTGAAACTTTGATTGTATTTCGACAGTAAAATTTTCTGAATAATAAATTTCCTCTAATTCTATTGTTTAGATACTTGGACGTGATTGGATGATTTGTGAAAAATTTGTTTGGGTGGCCTTGGTTCAAGTAGTCGCACTGTAAAACTGACAAATGGCCAAAACTATTTAACTGACAACTGACATCTAATGTCAGACCCTCATGTATTAAATATGACAGATCAAAGGAATGTACTAGGTTTGTTCCTCCGTTGTGGCAGTGAAAGCGCAATGTTAGGTTTTAGCTGTTTCTTTGTAAAGTGTTTTATTCTATTCATGGTGATATATGGATGAGAACCGTGTGACAGATTGAAACGGAACACTTATTTTTAAGTTCAATGCTCTTCGACGATTTGAAACGGTTTAAAAATGCAAATTAACGGTTAGACTTGTGCCAATAAATATTTTATTGAAAGACTGGTCTGGGGTAGCCTGAGAAAACAGACGTTGTTTCGCTCCTTGTCCCCCCGTAGTTTCGCGGGGGGACGAGGAGCGAAACAACGTCTGTTTTCTCAGGCTAATTAAAGAATATGAGTTCATTTAATGTAATTCAAACCCATGACCAAATTGGAAGCTCTGAACTATTATCTATCTGTGACAAGTGGGCTACAAAGGATGTTGGTATTTCCATCATATAGTATTCATTACAATTTATTACAAGTAATAGATTTAATTTATTACAAGTATATTTTAAAGAAAATGAGTTCAGCTGTAATTCAAAAAGGGATCTCTATTATTTTTGGGGGTTGACAATTTTTGTTCTGGGTATTTTTTTGGGTCAAGAGATCGACCTACCATGTATCTTTTTAGGTCTTAAAAAGAAACACGTATCTTTTTGGGTTTTCACATCTCTGAATTCAATTTTTGTTTCGATCCGTGTATCAGAAAATTATTTGATTGAAATTCTTTTAAGCAAGTTAAGGCATGAATTCCCTGAAGAAACATACTGAGGTATTTAAGTCTTGTATTTTTGGGGTTTGAAATTTGAATGCCATGTATTTTTTTGGGTGTAAAATTTCAGGTTTGAGTAGTTTTGGGGGGTTGCAATATGAAGCGCCGTTGGACCCTTCCGTCATGTTACCCCCCGAGTACATCACCTGGGAACAGCTTGCCATGAAAATGTAGTCATAAACACATACAACCAACATATTGTTTGAAGAACCTCACATCCCTTACATCCTTAAAAGTGTTGACTGCAACGTTTTCATTATAACAATGAAATAAACACACACTCTCACCTGGATAGTAATTCAATCTGACATGAGTAAATCTCATTCTGTTGTAGACAGCAAAATAATTGTGTGCTGTGTGTGGGTATCCTGGTTTTAGAGTACTCATTGCAAGTAATTCAGTCCAATTCTGAAATAATGTAAACATTATGATGTTATAATGAGTTTCAATCAACAATAGAATAGCTTTTAAATTACTAACAGTTATATGCAAAATAATGTTCTTAAACAATGGATTCAAATTCAAGTCACAGCTCTGATCTCTTGGCCCACAAGCCTAAACTTAAATCTGTTGTTCAAAATCATTTGCACATATTTAACATTACTATAATGCACCTATCAATGTCTTGCTCCAACGGGGGGAGTGCGGGCATTACCCAGGGGCTATTGACATTTTTCATATCTTTTTGTCAATAGCCTGTATCCTGGGGACATCAAATTCATATACTTACTCATATATTTACTGTTGTGGCCACAGAAACTTTTGTATTGTATTGTCAAAAAACATTGAGCAGCGCAAGGTATGGGCAAAGTTTATGTTCAATAGCCCGACTTTGCCAGCACTCCTCCTGTTGGGGCAAGACATTGATAGGTGCATAACTTACAACAGCTATTATACTATATTAAGGAGGCTCGAAATGGTTTCTGTATATATCTATATACCTACTTTATATTGCATGTTATGCAGCATTATTGTGAAGCTATACAGTTAACTGATATATCATTTTAAAGCTTATGGATCTAGGATATCAATTTGTTTGAAATTATTGCGTTTGACGTTGTCATGACAACAGCAGGCCGCTGTAAAAAGGACCTTAAATTCCTTTATTAAAGCTGATATCTCCAAATCCTTTAGGTGAAAGTTTTTTTGAACTTTTTCATTACAGATTTTTCTTAAAATAGATCTAATAAATCTAAACCTTAATTGGAACAAAATTGCCAAAAAATAAAAAAAATCTACCATTTCATTGTGTTGTTATTAATAAAAATACATTTTGTACGCATCAGAGGGGTCTTGTAAAATTGGCGATATTGCGCGCGCGTGCACAGTCAAAAAACCATTTCAAGCCTCCTTAAATTACACCATTTCCAAGAAAGTTTGTCACTTATGACAAAACTAAAACCTTATGGCACAAATTAAATTAAGGATCATAGTCAGTTCAAAACCTTTTTGCCTAATCTTATAAGTTAAAATAGCCATTTCTCAACAACATGTGTAGATTTGACAATTGTTGTAATTAATAATATCTGTAGATTACCCATAGCCCCCTGCAATACTAGCTTGTTGGTTTTTCACCTTAATGGTGACAATGTTTCTCAGGAAAGGGAATATAAGCAAGACTCACTTGAAATTTGATCTGATTGATTTGTTCCCATTGATCGTCTGTAGCACATGTACCCCACAATCTGATCAGGTGGTCTATATTTGCTTGCAATGACAAGTGGCTTACAGTTCTTATGGTTAATTTGTACAGATTCATTTTCATTCTTTAGGTCATTCCTCTCCTCAAAAGCAGCAACACCAAACACCAACTTTAGATATTTGGTCTTTTCTTATACATGTGTAGCCTGGAATATGTGGAAAACACATATAACAGATGAAAAATTCAACAATTTCAATTTGGTGAAAAAATTGAAATTTTCGATGCTAGGGGGTAGAGGAAAAATTCTCAATTTTCAATATTTTTCTAAACATGCCTAAAACTATCTGATTGAAGTGTATATGTTATCTGATCAATCCTAGAATGATTACCAATCAAAATAGATGAAAAATTCAACAATTTCAATTTGGTGAAAAAATTGAAATTTTCGATGCGAGGGGGTAGAGGAAAAATTCTCAATTTTGATCAATTTTCAATATTTTTGTAAACATGCCTAAAACTATCTGATTGAAGTCTATATGTTATCTGATCAATCCTAGAATGATTACCAATCAAAATAGATGAAAAATTCAACAATTTCAATTTGGTGAAAAAATTGAAATTTTCGATGCTAGGGGGTAGAGGAAAAATTCTCAATTTTGATCAATTTTCAATATTTTTGTAAACATGCCTAAAGCTATCTGATTGAAGTCTATTTGTTATCTGATCAATCCTAGAATGATTACCAATCAAAATAGATGAAAAATTCAACAATTTCAATTTGGTGAAAAAATTGAAATTTTCGATGCTAGGGGGTAGAGGAAAAATTCTCAATTTTGATCAATTTTCAATATTTTTGTAAACATGCCTAAAACTATCTGATTGAAGTCTATATGTTATCTGATCAATCCTAGAATGATTACCAATCAAAATAGATGAAAAATTCAACAATTTCAATTTGGTGAAAAAATTGAAATTTTCGAAGCTAGGGGGTAGAGGAAAAATTCTCAATTTTGATCAATTTTCAATATTTTTCAAAACATGCCTAAAACTATTTGATTGATGTCGATATATATGGATCATCTATGTCTGGTTCTTTTGTTCTTAAGCTCAAAAGTAATTGAAAACTCCGGGTGGCCCCGGTTGAATTAGCAGCACTGTAACATAAAATGTGATTTCATTCTGTTATCAATAACGTCTGCGAAGACGAATATTCCCACAGAAATTCTATTATTAACCTCCTATTGCGACGTAGCAATCAATCCGCAACCAATCAGTTTGAAGGATTTTAATGAAACATGTGCAGTGCAAAAATACACTGATTCTGGGTTTCCAGTTTTGAGTATGCCAGAGCCAAGATAGCTCGTCGAGCCTGAACATGCGCAGTAAGAGCTAGCGGCGAATGGGGACGATATTGATTTTGAGGGGGGATACAAAAAGTTTTTACCAATCCCTTTTACCCAATTACTGCCCCTCCCCATAAATAATGAACAGTCCCTAAGTATGCTAAATTAACCTTCAGGGGATTCTCTGCCACAGCAAACAAGTTTCAGTTGCAAACAGAATTTTGCCACCAACCTAAATTTAAAACAAGAAAAACAGATAGAAAAAATAACATTTTTGTTAAGGACGGACCATGGGATATTTGATGGGGGAGGGGATGGGGCAATTTATACTTGCTGTCGAGGCTGTGCAGGATATTTGGAGAGTTCTTATTATTAATGCCAAAACATTATAATTGTCAGCGAGAGTGTTCAATCTTTTTTATCAATTAGTGAACGTTTTGAGTAATTCAGTTCAATAATGCTTGATCATACAATTATACCAAGAATTTCGCCAGTTGATTTCAACCAATCACAAACAAAGAAATATTTTGAATGAATTAAAAAAATATTTAAGTTGAAGATTTAAATCTCGCATTAATCAATACAATTTAAGGGGCATGCGTTAATTACAAATACCGAAGGCAAAAGCTACCAGATATGGGATTAAATCCTTCACATATCTAGCCACTAAACTGTGGAATTCGCTTAGTGACTCCAAGCGAGTTGAAACATCTGTAGCTCGGTTTACGGCTAGTGCGAGAAAAAGAACCTTCTCGAGCTCCAACTAATATATATATATATATATTCCATCGGTTTTATCCTTCTATATTATTATAATTATTATATTTATTTATTTATTGATCTTGTAAATTATTTTTCTTTACCATTCGAAGATACTAGTGTAAAGCTAATCTACAATTCGAATTCAAATAAAGTTTATGTATGTATGTACACCTACTTGCAGTAAGGTTGTCATACAAAAATATACATTTGTTATAAAGAAAAATAGAACATTTGTGATTTAGTACGATAGGAATTGATTAAAAGACAAAAGAAGATCACTCAAGCTGAACTCTCTGTTTTGTCTTTTAATTAATTCCTTTCGCAATAAATCACAAATGTTCTATTTTGTTTGTGACAAATGTTCTATTTTGTATGACAACCTTACTGCAAGTATGTGTATGTATGTATGTAATTATATAAATGCTAAATATATATTCCATAATTCAAGATATTTATTTGCTAAATTCACACAAGCAAAGTAAATTTGATTTTATATAATTGGAAATACGGAAAACGTGTTACAATTAATTACTATGTATTTAATAAAATTAATTGAAATATGAAATCGATTTATATTAAATTCTTGTAAATTTGACCACAGGTAGCCCAAGCTATGCATTTGTACGTAGCAATATGGCGAAATATTTAAAATGCAATAAAAATAAACATGTCTACCTGTGTGTTGTGTTTTTCTTTGTAATTAAAAGACGAATAACGGCAGAGGCTAAACTTAGCATGATAAAAATGAATATATTGTGTAAAATGTAAAATGTTAAATGTAAAAATTTTACATTTAACATTTTACACAATATATCCATTTTTATATAATATAATATAATAAAAATATAATATAATAGTAATCATTCTAATAACAATTTATCTTTACCTCTGCAGCAGCAAGATTATTTAATTTTATAAAATCTGGATTTTTAATCGGGACAGTGTTGTCGAACGTCGCCGTCCTCATCGGGGGCAGGGGATATGGGTTCCCCTCGATCGCCGCCATATTCAATCGTGTCCGGGAAAGTCCAATGGAACCCAGTCCCCGTAGAGTATGGCAGAGTCTCTTCGTAGTTGAATAGACAGGGAGGGGAGAGAAGGGAATACTTTAGTATTAAAAAATAATGTGTTGAATGAACAAAAATATTGATATAAAATTAAAATGTTTTGAAAGCATTATTACATTATTATTTCAAGTTTCTGGTATATCTTTGTGTTATTTGAGTGACAGACAATAGTTTGTGATCTTTATTGCATCGCCACAATTTACTAGCTTAATCTCCCTCGCAGCCGTTCTTAGTGTCGGGCTTCCTGTCCCTCCCATACAATTTCCTTTAATACTCCAGTTTCACGTTATCTATCACCGCTGTACTATTTGACAAAAGGCGCATTTGCACAGGCTAAGCCTCGATTTGTTGTCAAAATATTCACAAATCCCAAGCAAAGCACGAAAAAATGTTACCGCTTAACAAAAGAAAACACATTTGCATTTACTCTGAATTGAGGCTAAGCCTGTGCAAATGCGCCTTTTGTCAAATAGTACAGCGGTGCTAAATAACACGAAACTGGTCTATTGCCGATTTACACGATACGATTTTGACCTACGACTGTAGTATACGATTTGCCTACAACATGTAGTAGGTATCATTCACACGCGCACGACTAGTCGTATACGATTCGTATACGCCATCAGCTAAAATCGTGAGTGATTGGACGAAATACTAGTTCCAGTCCTAATATGGAACAAATCACGTCATTTTCCTACGACTAGCCGTAGGGTTTTGATCCTTGGCTCAAAATCCTACTACAAGTTGTAGGTCGCGTGCGTCAGTCGTAGGCAAGTCGTAGGGGCATTTACACGGCACGATTTGGAGCTCATTTGAGTCGTATACTACAAGTCGCACACGACAATCGTGCCGTGTAAATCGGCCTTTAAAAATATTCGAGCTCCGATCGAACGTTCGATTTGGTTTTAATTGTTGTCAATGCCCTGCTGCTACATTCAACTAGTTATGAATAACTATCTTTGAGATCCTGTTTAGGTTCCCGTTGATAGAGAAATTACGTTTTTTCAGTCATCTCAATAAGTATTTCAGCGAGTTGACTGTCGGTTGGCATATTGTAGTTGTTTTTAACAAGACCGGTTTCGATAACTGCTATATAGCTATCCTTGTCAGTTGCTTTTGGGTTGGTAATGAGGGGGGTGTTGGAAACCGCAAAACCGTGAAAAAAATGAACCAAAACCGCGTTGAAATTTACTGAAAAACCGTAACCGCACCAAGAGGATATCTAAACATTGTGAAAAACCGCACAGCTTTGTAAAACCGTAAAACCGCAGGTTATAATTCTTAAAAACCGCAAAACCGCTCAAAATAGAAGGCTAAACCGTGTAACCGCAAACCCTTATTAATACGCCCCCCTCGGGGGGGGGGGGGGGGGGGGGGGTTAAATACCATTTATTTCAACCTGATTGGTTGATTAGATACAGTATGGATCAATTGATTAACCAATAGAAGAGCATAATCACCTCCTTGCGCATTTTTTGTAATAGAGTAGTTACTAACTAATAGTTTCTATTTAGTGACTATTAGTCACTATCACTCAACTGGAACAGCTTTAGTAACAATATATACACAATGAATAAAGTATTAACTTTCTATGATTTTGGGTATTTGATTTCCCTTGTGTATTGTTACTAAAGCTGTTCCAATTGAGTGACAGTGACTGATAGTCACTAAATAAAAACATATAAGATAGGAACTATTTAGATTCTATTTCATGGACATAGTGTAAGCACTCTAGTATGTACATTAAATACATTTACATTTTATGGGGCTTTACACAAGACTGCATTTGCTACTTTGACCGAAATCTTTAATAAAGTCAAACAACACGTCTATAGTTATACATTTATTCATATATAATGGTTTCAGGCCAAGGGATGCCAAGTTTATCTGTCGCGACGACCGTGCTCATTTTGCGCAAAGTTGTTGGTCCAGTGCGAGATGTTGAAGGTTTATTACCTTCCCCTCGAGCCAGAGTGGAACGATCCCGACGACGTTCACAGAGTTGACAATATATTCAAGGTAAGAATGTATTTATTTAGCTATGGAATTATATCCCTACATTCAGTTATTACAAGAATAACAGGACACACATGATGTTGAGTTTTGCTGAGGTTATATGGCTTGCACTTTGACTGTCACATGTTTATGGCCCTGATTCAGGCCCCATATTTCTGAGCAGGTTAAACCCAATTAAGTATTATTGATCTACACCTATTTCAAAAATCGTTGTCGCAGCCGAAGCTACAGTCCACACTCAAAAGCCTGCAAAGGATGTCGGTTACATGGACTTCATTTGTGATTCATTGCATGATTTTTTAAAAGAAATAGTTGTATTTGTATCTACCACAACAACAACTTGTTATGGTCATATAACACAAACATGTACAACAAACATATGCTATGAACAAATCGATAACAAGAGACGAAATACCGACATCCCTTGCAGGCTTCAGAGTGTGGACTGTGGCTTTGTTTGCGACAACGATTTTTGAAATAGGTGTATATATATAGGTGCCACATCAAACAATTTTTAGTTGATGTTTTCATTCATCCAGAACCTTCCTACATTTTGCTGCTTGGAAAGCCAAAAAGCCTCAGCCTGCTAATCCCACCATCTGGGAAGATAGTTAGTCGTACATGGGTTATAATACCACAGTCTTGTATAGCATCGGTGAAGAAATGACGTTTGTGAGCAGAGAGCTGTAAGGATACAAAATAACAACAGCATAATTAAGAATAATTTGTACAAGGACATAACATTATATATAGGAACTGTTTCTCCATAAACTGGCTATACTGTGTCTTCTCTCTAAATAAACATACTTTTTTTTACTTATCTACTAGATTTTTCATATACTCATATCCTCCCTCCCTCCCTCCCTCCCTCCCTCCCTCCCTCCCTCCCTCCCTCCCTCCCTCCCTCCCTCCTTCCTTCCTTCCTTCCTTCCTTCCTTCCTTCCTTCCTTCCTTCCTTCCTTCCTTCCTTCCTTCCTTCCTTCCTTCCTTCCTTCCTTCCTTCCTTCCTTCCTTCCTTCCTTCCTTCCTTCCTTCCTTCCTTCCTTCCTTCCTTCCTTCCTTCCTTCCTTATTTATTGTTCATGGTGTTTCGTGTTGCTCGTTCCCAGTCTCTTGCTCTTTTTGCATAGGGTGTATATATATATACATATATTTTTTTCATTCAAATTTGAACAGCATCATCTTGTTTTATTGACTACCTTAATTGATGACAAAAGAGGCCTCCACTGTACCCTGGAACTATCAGGGCTTTTGCAGAATTTCTTTTCAGTTTGCTCTGTCATCGCACATCCTTGTGAAAAATAAATGAATAAAGAATATTTTCAAAGATATGTCGGGTCTCTTAATGTGCATGGCGAATGCCCTATTTAGATCAAGTTCAGATGCTCCTCTAACCAATAAGCTACCTACTGGAGAACAGTGGATTGTGTTACATTTCTTTATTATGATAAAATTACTTACAAAAATAAGGCTCAAATAAGATTTTTTTTTATTTGGAAAAAAATTGTTTACCTTCGATAGTACATGAATCAGGGAAGTTTCCTTTAAAATGGTTTGTATCTACTTCAATCTAGAAACAATCATTAGAGACAGCATTAGACAATTTTTTTCTCAGAAGAAAAAGAGATAAGAAAAAACATGAAAATTTAGAAAGAAGGAAAATGAGGAAAGAAGAAAGAAAAGAAGAGAAGAAAGAACGGAAAGGAAAGGAGGGAAAAAAGAAAGGAAAGAAAGAAAGAAAGAAAGAAAGAAAGAAAGAAAGAAAGAAAGAAAGAAAGAAAGAAAGAAAGAAAGAAAGAAAGAAGGAAAGGAAGAAAGAAAGAAAGACAAAAAGAAAAACAAAAAGAAAGACAAAAAGAAAGAAAGAAAGAAAGAAAGAAAGAAGGAAGGAAAGGAAGAAAGAAAGGAAAAAGGAGAGAAAAGAAAAGAAAGAAATGAAGGAAGAAAGAATGAAAGAAAGAAAGAAAGAAAGGAAGAAAGAAAAGAGGAAAGAAAGATGGAAGGAAAGTAGGGAAGAGAAATGAGAGGGAAGTTGGCAAGAAAAGAGAAGAGGGCTAGAGTTAATTTATTAACCTTTGTTATGACACCAGGATGACCTAGCTTTAACACTGCCCAGTCACTTCCTGGAATTAACAATGATGATGATTGATATGATTGGAATGATAATAATCATGATGATAATGATTATTACTAATGATAATGATAATGATGACCAATTATGATAACAATTTAAGATAATGATTGTAATAAGGATACTAATAATGATAGCAATGATTATGATAATAATAGTAATAATAATTTATTAAGCAAAATACAAAGTTTCAATGCTTTACAATAATCACACTACAGTGGTACCTCTATTAAGCGGTCACCCATTAAGCGGTCACCTTCTATTAGGCGGCCACAATAAAGAGTCCCAAATCTATTAGGCAGAGGGTGACCACTTAATAGAAGTACAACTGTATCAGTACTAAGGGACTGGTCATGAAGTATAGGGAGGGGGATGGGCTGGAAAATTCAGAATTCCCAAGGAATGACTTTTATTGGCCCACCCTTTAGTCTATGCATAGTTACACGTAGCCCACCCCTATACAATGCACCACAATTACCACCAAATACCCCCAGTGTATTGCTTAATTTTTCATGACCCACCCCTTTTTTCATGCTCAAAAATTATGGCCCACCCCACTATTTTTTCCGGCCCACCCCCCCCCCCCTATACTTTATCACCACCACCATCATCACCACCACCATCATCATCACCACCATCATCACAACTACTACCACCACCAAAATCACCACCACCACCACAACACCCACCACCACCATCATCACCACCATTATTATCACCACCACCACCATCATCATATCATTACCACCACCATCATCACAACTACCAAAACTACCATAACACCCACCATTATCATCATTAACACCACCACCATCATCATAATCATCATTATCATCATGATATCATTACCACCACCATCATCACATATACCAAAGCCACCACAACAACCACCACCACTGTCACCATCACCATCATTAACACCACCACTATCATCATTATCATCATCACCATCATATCATTACCACCACCATCATCACAAATACCAAAGCCACCACAACAACCACCACCACTGTCACCATCACCATCATTAACACCACCACTATCATCATTATCATCATCACCATCATGATATCATTACCACCACCATCATCACAAATACCAAAGCCACCACAACAACCACCACCACTGTCACCATTATCATTATTAACACCACCACCAGAATCATCACCTTCCTAATCATAATCATCAACATCACCATGCAATGTCACCACCACCATCATCATCACCATTATCATCATCATCATCATGATCACCATCATCATTATCATCACCATATCAATCAATTCAACAAGTGTACCTTCTGTGAGGGAACTTTAGACCAGTCCTTTTCTGCATATCCATAAACTCTTAATCTTGCACAACCACCATCCCAAGGAATGACTTTTATTGGCCCACCCTTTAGTCTATGCATAGTTACACGTAGCCCACCCCTATACAATGCACCACAATTACCCCCAAATACCCCCAGTGTATTGCTTAATTTTTCATGACCCACCCCTTTTTTCATGCTCAAAAATTATGGCCCACCCCACTATTTTTTCCGGCCCACCCCCCCCCCCCCTATACTTTATGACCAGTCCCTAATCAAACTATTTACAATAAAGAATGATAATGATACTGATGATAACTGTAGACCCTTTTAATAAGTCCCGAAGTGTTGTGTTTTCCGAACTTGGCGTCAAATTTATTATTTTCAATTCCTTTCATATTATACAAATTTCAAAAGAATAAATTTGACGTCAATCGCAGAAAACACAACACCTCAGGACTTTTAAAAGGGTCTATAATGTTGATACTAATCAGCCTGATAAAAATGATAGAGATAATAACAAAGATGGTGAATGTTATTATAAATCATTACAAACACACCTGGAAAGTCTATACATCCATCAGCTTTCAGTCTAAGAATGGCTGGTCTGTCAAGACGACGTGCTGTCTCCCAGCCATTGCCCATATTAGGTGCTCGTCCAGGTGCTATTAGGTTTCTAGGATGGCCATAATGTTGGTTACTCCATACAAGGGCTTTTCCTCCATTTACCATGGCACCAAGGTCTATCAACTTATTTAAAAAATAATAAAAAAAACCCATTCAATTTAAAAATATTTAATTTAGTAACCATGGTCTCTATCAATATTATTATGGATATCATCACCACCATCATCACCACAACCATCATCACAACTACTACCACCACCAAAATCACCACCACCATCATCACCACCACCATGCATCATCACCATCATCACCACCACCAGCATCACCACCATCATCACAACTACCACTATTGGGAGGGTATGTGTGAAAAAGATGTGAAAAGTATGTGAAGAGTGTGTGAACATTTTCACACAGTTTTCACACAATGATGATGTGAAAAATGTGTGAAAGTTTCATGTGAAAACCATGTGAAACGATGTAGTCCTTTTCACATGGTAAAACATGTGAAATTCATGTGAAATATATAAGCACAAAAACCACTAGAACATGTGAAATATCATGAAACCATGTGAAATACATGTGAATATATAAGCACAAAAACCGCTAGAACATGTGAAATATCATGAAACCATGTGAAATACATGTGAAATCCTAAAAAGACCACATTTATTTGCATGTGAAAATACATTGGTAACCATGTGTAATACATGTGAAATCATCAAGGTAAAAGATCGCATAAGCAAGCTTAATTATTTAAAAAAGACTGGATGTGAAAATAAGTGGTTACTAGCTAGTATAGCAAGTGATCATGATCGTGAGATATTATATATACTTATCATTACCAACCAAGAACCCACTAAAAAGTTGTGATTTGTTTTCCATGGAAAATTGACTACATATATCAAGACTTGTTTCAAAATAAGACTTATTTTATTATGGCACATAACGACTATTACAATAACAGTTAGTTATAACATATTTGTGATGTTACATTTTGTTATGCAATTATCATTTGAAAGATGGATTTGGTCTGTAACTTCTTTTACATCTCAACATGTATTTTACCAGACACACACTCATCACTACCCCTACATTAAATTATAATTTTTATATAGCTAGCAGAGCACACAACTCTGCTTTATATCCCATTAGTTATAAGTCAGTTAAAATACCAGTTACATATAGTCTTCTTGAATTCAACCATGTTGTTGATCTATAAGCAAAGAATAGGTACAGTATATGAAATTAACTTTAATTATACTTGATAAGAAATGAAACCTAAGAAATATATAAGCCTTAGCAGTTTCAGCAATGTCTGTTTCTTACCTCTTCAAAGACAATAATTTAACCAAATCATTCAATTTAACCACATCAAACAGTTCCATCTACAGTTATAAAGTTCTCATAGGCGTTTTTGAGTCCTTTTCAAGAGTGTTAAGAAAGAAAATGCACATTTCTTGATGATGAAGTCCGTTGGAAGTTTACAAACGGCAGCCAAAACTGAACTAGATTCTAGTCCTCTCTCGGCTGAACTAACCACAGGGAGCCCAAACTATTGATTTGAGGTCATTTTAAAAACAAGGAGTATATGGGAGATTATAAAATTTTGTTAAAAAATAAATTAAATAAAAGTCCTTTCTTGTCTGTTTTTGGTATGATAAGATGAGGACATCAAACATAATCTTCAAACTTATATTTTGTTTGTTATTTGTCATTCTACATATCAAAAAATCTCGGAAGACTGGCATAAAAAGCTGTGGATATGTTCACTAAGTATATGAAAATATATAACTATTTGCAATTATCTGAATATTAAATTAAAAATTTTATAAATATTATAAATATTGATAATTTTCTGGGTAATTATTTTTCTCACAAAATAAATTGTGAAATTTTGATGTAAAATCTCATAAAATGTATTTCACATGTTTTTGATGGTTCACTGTTATTCACATGCATGTGAAATTTTGATGTAAATCTCTTATATGTATTTCACATGTTTTGATGGTTCACTGTTATTCACATGCATGTGAAATGTTGATGTAAGTCCCTTATATGTATTTCACATGCTTTTGATATGGATGTGAAAAATTTTCAGGTAAATTTTCACACACCTTTTCACATGGTTTTGCAAGAGAATCAAATATTCACATGCATGTGAATTTTTGTTTTTATATTTTCACATGTTTTTTACATGGTCATCCTAAAAGATGACTTATTCACATGCATGTGAAAATGTTCTAATATTTTTCACATGCTATTTCGCACTATTTAATATTTCACATGGAATTTTTCACATGCTATTTCACATGTAGAAAGTTTTCACATGGTTTTCACATACTTTTCACATCTATTTCACACATACCCTCCCAATAGTGTACTGCCACCACCAAAATCACCACCACCACCACCATCACAACCATTATTATCACCACCACCATCATCATATCATTACCACCACCATCATCACAACTACCAAAACTACCATAACACCCACCACCACTGTCACCATTATCATCATTAACACCACCACCATCATCATTATCATCATTATCATCATCACCATCATCATTATCATCATCACCATCATGATATCATTACCACCACCATCATCACAAATACCAAAGCCACCACAACAACCACCACCACTGTCACCATCACCATCATCATCATTAACACCACCACCATCATCATTTTAAGAAATAGAAGACGATTTTCCGTGTTATATAGCCTGATCTAAACACGCGTGATGTTGGGAGAACACGAGAGAGCGTAGGAAAAGCATGAGCCGTTAGGAGAGTGCTTTTCCAGCTCTCGAGTGTTCTCCCAACATCACAAGTGTTTAGATCAGGCTATATAACACAGAAAATCGTCTTCTATTGCTTTTATAAAATATTTTTTGAGGCTAAATCGGCATTTTAATTGCTGATAAGAATGGCAATTCTCAATACGCGCGCCATCAATATGTGCGCGCATGTTTAGATAGCCTCATCCAACACGGTTTTTGACCAATCAGAGCGCGCGTACTATCTAAATTATTTTATAAATCATCATTATCATCATCACCATCATGATATCATTACCACCACCATCATCACAAATACCAAAGCCACCACAACAACCACCTTAACACCACCACCATCATCATCATTATTATCATATCACCACCAGCATCATCACCTTCCTAATCATAATCATCAACATCACTATGCAATGTCACCACCACCATCATCATCACCATTATCATCATCATCATGATGATCACCATCATCATTATCATCACCATATCAATCAATTCAATAAGTGTACCTTCTGTGAAGGAACTTTAGACCAGTCCTTTTCTGCATATCCATAAACTCTCAATCTTGCACAACCACCATCTAACAAAATAATGAACTATCAATTAAAATTAAAATAATATACAACACAATATACCTATATTATTAAGCCATTGTCTGTGCATCGTTAGTTGTGCACGCACAGTCTTGATGACGTTTTTCTAAGATTCATTTACAGCTATTTCAAAAAACGTTGAATACTGAATAGTGCATTCCAAGACCAAAGGGCATTGTGGGTCTCATTGATTCATAGTAAATAATACATATACAGCGATAATTACCCCCTGTAACTAGCTTGTATATTGTTTTGAATGGAATGCACTAAGAATAAAATAACTAATTATCATTTATTTTACTTTCAACAATATTACATGACACAAAATGCATTTCGGTCTTGCAATGCACTATTCAGTATGCAGTATTCAGTATTCTACGTTTTTTGAAATAGCTGTATACCTTTTTAGCTATAATCTGGATACCGCTGACTTTATTTTTTTAAGATAACATTCATTCACTCATTTATTATTATTCCTGTTTCATCATTTTTCATCTCATTTTTTACTCTCCCTCTCTTCTCCCTCTCTCCTGCGGTTACTAATATACACTTAATGACTGGTCCCGAGGGGAACAGTTAGTTTTGTTTCCCAAGATTGTCAGTGCGGACCTCGGGAAACATTTAGATTCACGGGAAACAAATTAACTTGTTATATAGCTAATCATTTTGACTATATAACAAGCATTCTCATTGGTTGATAGATGCTCACGTGATACTAGTTAAATCTAACTGTATCCCGACCGGGATACAAGTGCCCAGCGCATTGAATAAAAATTCAAATTTTCTTAATTGACTTGTCTAAAATGAGTAGATATATAACAAAACGCTTAATGACTGATCCCTCAGGAAACCAGTTAGTTTTGTTTTCTTTGAAACTCGGCCGGAGCCTCGGGAAACATTGAGATTCTCGGGAAACAAAACTAACTGTTTCCCTTGGGACCAATCATTAAGTGTATAATATTTGACGCTGTGATTGTTGAGCTTCAGTTGCAACGTTTTCATTATAACAATGAAATAAACACACACTCTCACCTGGATAGTAATTCAATCTGACATGAGTAAATCTATCCCTGTGATTGACAGCAAAATAATTGTGTGCTGTGTCTGGGTATCCTGGTTTCAGAGTACTCATTGCAAGTAATTCAGTCCAATTCTGAAATAATGTAAAGATTATGATGTTATAAGGGGCCGACCATTTAACTTTTGAGGGGGGGGGGGGGGGGTGATTTGTTCCGTGCACAAATTTTTTTTTGCCAGCTGGCACGCGCACGGAATTTATTTGATAGAAATGCAAAGATTTGAGTGGCAATTTTGGCTTGCCCGAAATTTTTTTTCCGGGCCTTCGGGCCCTGCAGGAAATTTATTTTCAAAATCACCCACCCCACCCCCCCTCAAAAGTTAAATGGTCGGCCCCTAATGAGTCTCAACCAACATCAGAATTGTCTTTTATTATATTACGTAAATTATTATCAATTATAAAACTAACTTCAGATTTGATCGGATTGATTTGTTCCCATTGATCATCTGTAGCACATGTACCCATTTCTGAAACTCTTTCAGGAAATTCCACATCTACAGATAGGAGAAAAATTAAAAGACACATGTCTCAATGCAATCATTAAGCAAGCTTTATTAACATCTTTAAAAACATGTAAAAGATACTGAACTTTCAACTTCAAGGCAGACTACTAGGGCGGGTCGAGGGGGAAGGGGTGGGGAAATTGGGTCACTAATGTTACCCCTCTTTGTTGTTGAAAAATAAAAAGAATAACGGATAAGATAAGAAGTTAGAATCATTCTAGATCCACCACTGGAGTTTATCAAACAGTTTATCAAACTTCATTTATTAAGCAAACAGTTGCTACTTGTTATCCCCATCTTACCATCAGACAAACATGCTGCCTGGACAGACACCCTAGGTGGATAATTTCCAGTAAAATAAGAAGTATCTACATCCAGTCCTTCAATAATTCCTGGTACCCCTAATTTAATAATACACCAATCATGACCAGGCGTTCTCTTCCGTCTTGATTCCCATCCATCCATCCATTTCCCATATGATGTGAAAACTCCTTCTCTCCATTCTGCTGGTTCACTCTGAAACAATAACAAAATAAGAGCTTTTGATAGCTGACCTGGGGATTGGGAGGCAGAGGTGGATCCAGAACAATTTCACCTCTGACCAAGTTAAGCCTCAAGCAATCCAGCACCAAATCCAAACATCATTTAGTATTGATATAATAATAATAATAATATTTTATTATCATATGACCCGTATTTTGCCTGACGCGCGCTCTTAAGAAAACCTTCAGAAAAGATCACGTGATGGGGTCCGTACAGCTTTTTTCACCTGGTCCGTACAAACACGTACGGACCCGCTACTTGAAACATCACAACAAAAATGGCCTTTAAATTAAAAAGAGTGGGTCACATGATAAAAAACTTATTGACTGATTTAGGTCGGGCCGTACGGGAAGATATTTGGCTCTTGGTCATTTGTACGGACCTCACTGCGCTCGTTCCGTACGTCATGACCGCGAGCCAAATATTTTCCCGTACGGCCCTCCCACTCAGTCAATAAGTACTTAATATTTTCCACAGCAGATCCACATTGTGGTTATTCTTCTGCTGGCACTCACACTCACTACTTCTACATTAAATATTTTTCATACATCACTCCTCACATGTTGATTTTTGGTGAGGGAGGAAAACGGGAGAAAAACACAAACAAACTCAATTCACATATGATCCAGTGCCCGAGCTGGGAATTGAACCCAGATCACATCAGTGAAAGAGTGCGCTCACCACTCGGCCAACCATGCCACCCATATTGGTTTAAAAACAATAGTCTTTCCAAACAATTGCCGTCAACCTAACCAAATAAAAGTGGTACTGTATTAGAGGGCCAACAAAAGCACAGCTTTGACTGGTGCTGGATTACTGTAAGACCTTTTGGGAGTAATTTTCAAAATTTTGATGAGAAATAATGCCACTAAAGTTTTTTGTATAAAATTTTGTTTTTAGAAACATTTCCCCTGTATCTAATTTTGCTATCATATCCAGGGCATCTGAAAAAGTGTGGAAAAAAACCTTGGGAAAGTGGGGAAATTTTAGCAAATAGTGCGGAAAAGTGCAGAAATGCTAATTTGCATATTATTATTTTTTATTAATATCATTTTGATGCAAAATGAAGATTGGATGCTTTTTAGACCAATCAAAAGCGTTTATAGAATTAGAACATGAACTTACAGCGAGGAACGCCTGGTAGATTATTGTCAAATGGCGAAAGAAAACAAGGTTTTACAGTGGATTTCCAGCCCAAAATGTGATGAGTTTGATGAGCTTATTTGAAGAATTATTGCTTATTTAAGAACATTGTCAACAGGTTAGCAAGTTTTTTTGGAAAAAAGTGCAGAAAATGTTGAAAAGTGCGGAAAAAGATAAATAGTGTGATTCGGTGTGATTTTTTTGGGAAATAGTGCGGAATCGCACCCTCACACTTTTTCAGATGCCCTGCATATAGGTGAAAAAATAGACATTATTTAGCATCAAAGTAAGTATGCTAAATTAACCTTCAAGAGATTCTCTGCCACAGCAAACCAGTCATCAGTTGCAAACAGAATTTTGCCACCAACCTAAATTTAAATCAGGAAAATCAGAAGACAAAAATCATTATTACAGTATATTTAGTTTAGTAATACATTGTAGTTGAAAAGCCTTTTTAAGAAGCACAATAAAGTTTGTATGTATGTATGTAACATTTTTGTTAGGGATACCATAAGATATTCGATGGGGGAGGGGGGGGGGAATTTTTCGGTGCAGCACATTTGTACTTGCTGTCGTTGGCTGTGCCGGATATTTGAAGATTTTTTATGATCCATTTCAAAACAAAGCATATAATTGTCAGTGAGAGTGTTCAATAATTTTATTTCAATGAGTTCAATGTTTGATGATACAATTATCTCAAGAATTCGCCAGTTGATTTCAACCAATCAAAAACGAATGTTGCTAAATAAATATTCGTTTATTCAGAATGAATATTTAGAAAAAATTAAAACAAGCAAAGTAAATTCGATTATACAAAATTATAAACAAGAAAAACGTGTTACAATTAATTATTAAGTCTTTAGTCTCGCGCATGCAAACTTGTACAAATTCAACTGGTGAAGGCTAAAGACTTAGCCGAAACGTCTTATTAAATATCATCAAATTTAGTCAGAGACAACCTAATTCTTTTGTAATTATTATGTAGTTGGGCCATTCCACCGTGACGGACATTACATTCACAGACCTAACTAAGCTTGTGTTTCATACACAGTTGCATTATCTTACAATTTATTTTTTCACACAACTGTCTTAGAACCTTGTCTACAATTTGCATGAAAAAAGTTTTCAGAAATAATTTCCAACTTGTCAGTTTTTTGTCCAAAAGGACCGTGACAGACATTACAGCTAAAACTACCATTAATTCCAGTTGGGTAAATTAGAAGTGAAATTCCTGTGAATTGTGAAAAGTTTATAGCAAACAAATGCTTTTTAGCATTTGGTTATAGGTTAAGTTAGTTTTCTTACTGAAGACCTATATTGTTTAGTTGTTTTTTCAAATATAAGAAAATTGCCTAATTTGCTTAGTAAATATCACACAGAATAGATAATATTACAGTAAAATCACATTGAGAACCTACTTAGTCAGTTAACTCTCTTTTTGGAGCACGCTTTTTAATGTTGTCAAATTTTCATTATTTCAATGTCTCATGTGGAATGACCCAGTTATGTATAATATGATCGAAATATGAAATCAATTTTTCTATTCTTGTCAATTTGACTGTATAAAAACAATGCATGGAATATCTAGGGTGCCCAATATAACGGCATAATTTTAATGCCACTCGCATCACGAGTGCTTATTAGCTTTCAGTGTTTGTAGATGCAAAAGAACAATGGAGTGTAAATTGAAGCTCGTCTGGTTTAGCGTCTGCAAGTGTTTGCTATAAATATGTAGCTACCATGTTTGCAGTATGACACCTAACGTACATAAAATATAACAGTAATCATTCCAATAACAATTTATCTTTACCTCTGCAGCAGCAAGATTATTTAAGTTTGTAAAATCTGGAAGTTGCAAAGAGGCCGCCATATTGAATCGTGTCCGGGAATCGAACCCAGTCTCCGTAGAGTATGGCAGAGTCGGGTCGTTGAAAAGACAGGGAGGGGAAAGAAGGGAATATTTTAGTATGGAAAAATAATGCCGTTGAATGAACGAAAATATTGATATAAAATTAAAGTGTTTTGATATTATTATATACATTGTTATTTCAAGTTTCTGATATTTCTTTGAGTTATTTGAGTGACAGACAATAGGTTTTGCTTTTTATTGCATCGTCACAATTTCCTTTAATTCCTGGAATCATTAAAAAATAATCAAGTTCCGATCGAACGTTCGATTTGGTTTGTTTACCATGCCAAATATGGATTTTAAGTGAGCGAATACCCCAATAATTTCCACGAAAAATTATCTTTCGTAAGATCTGGATGAATATTTGGGAACCTGTTTCAACACAAATGTCTTTATTTACTTTATATTATAAAAAATCACGTCAAAATAAAAAACAATCACGCATAACGAACAAAGCACGTTCGATTTGGTTTGCTTGCCATGCCAAATATGGAACTTTAATGAGTGAATACCTCAAGCAATTCCACGAAAAATTATATTGATTTGGATGTTTACATATTTTCAAAATCAAGTTGAAATAAAAAGCAAAATCACACAGAAACAAACAAAGCATTATTGCAAACTGAATACTTGTACTATTTAATGTCGGCAAAAATAAACCCCAAAATCAGTTTTTCTTTTTTCTTCTTTTTTTAATAACTGATATAATTTTTGATTAATAGTTTCCCATCATGAGTGGCGCTCGTGGGTCTTCGATTTGTTTAAATAACAACAGTTTCCGGGAATCCCCGCCTGATGATAAATATCATGAAATATATATGAAATGAAACGCAAAATGGGAACGCGCCAAGACAGGTATGAAATCTAAAGTGAAAGTTTATATTTGCTGGCCATTTAAACTTCGCTCCATCTCATCATATGATTAATACTTGCAACGGCTTCGACTGTAACCATCCATTGAAGAGCGGTCGAAGACAAAAGACGAAAAATGGCTAGCAACCCGTCTTCAGACGACGACCGAGGGGAAAAAAGACATCCTCGAATTAACAAGCCAGATATGTTCATGAACGTTGCTCTTTGGATGGAAATGTCCCCTTTAGCTGAAAGTCCCGATAACTTTGGAGGTGTAACTCGCACAGAACCTCCTCCGAGTGAACAGAGAGATGACAACACAGGATCTGCAACAGAAGGTGGGAATGTTGTAAAGCAAGTTACTGTGCCCGAGCCTGTGGAACCAAAGAAACTTCACAAATCAGGTGCTGTTTTCGTTCTTCCAAACGATCGTGCGTTGTCAGTTGATTGTAGCAAGGCAGGCGTTCATGCGGCTATTAGTGGCCTCAACAAGTTTGGACAAGAAAGAGCCAAGGGATGCCAAGTTTATCTGTCGCGACGACCGTGCTCATTTTGCGCGAAGTTGTTGGTCCAGTGCGAGGTGTCGAAGGTTTACTATCTTCCCCTCGAGCCAGAGTGGAACGATCCCGACGACGTTCACAGAGTTGACAATATATTCAAGGTAAGAATGTATTTATTTAGCTATGGAATTATAAATTATATTTAATAAGACACATGTTGACAAATGCTAGATAAAATAGACCAAAGGGTAGTTCATGCATTAAAAAGTATCAATACCAATTTCTTGCCATTTCACATTTCCATAATTTCACTTTCACTTTCACAATGCGACGCAATCCGTGTAATACAAAACTAAATATAATTTAGTACAAAATAGTGCTACATTAAACAATAGTATTAGCAAAAAATTGTACTATTTTAAT
Organism: Metridium senile; assembly: GCA_949775045.1. Lineage (NCBI taxonomy): Eukaryota > Metazoa > Cnidaria > Anthozoa > Actiniaria > Metridiidae > Metridium > Metridium senile. Next base: position 3,965,980 of record OX459107.1, read on the forward strand.
AGTATTCTTATGTTTCAAAGAATCATATACTTAATTTACACATGATAAAAAATCAAAATTATTTGACTTGCTAAAAAAATGAATAAACAATATGTCTCTTATTTTAAATATACCACCACTATTTTTTTATTAATACTGAAAGTAAAAAGATAAAAGCTAGTTTACCAACATTAATGTAACCAGACTAACATGAATTAATGGTAGAAATAGTATACTAATATATAGCCATCAATTTCAGGAATTTCAGACTGTTTTAAATAAGCCCCACTTTGTCAACCTTTATACTTATGTCAGTTCCACTTTTGAATTTGAACTCAACTTATGTAAACATTTGGAAATATTACAGTTTTATGTCAGAAAGTATTCAAATTTTCATTAGTATTATTTCCCAATTCTTCATAATTTCACTTTCACTTTCATTTTTTGGGGGGGGGGGGTGGGCCGGAAAATTCAGAATTCCCAAGGAATTCCCCCTATACTATATGACCAGTCCCTTAATATGTGAAAATGGTTGGTACGCAATCACATTACCATGCAACACTTGTAAACACTATATGCACTCACCTATTAGAGCACAGACATTTAAGATATTAACAATTGTTTAATGTTTGACAGGCTTCATCAACGGGACTTTCAATCTTCATAACAAAAATAAAAGAGAATGTGATGACTGAACTCAAAGACAAAGCCTCTCCCTTTGCCAAGCTTGGTAAAGTGGACATTACTGAATACCGTCGTCAACTTGAGAATGAATATTGGAGCGATGACTGGATAAGAAATGCAAGTGAAGTGCTCCGATGGCATGCTTTTTGCGATACGATGAAAATTCAAACTGACCAAGATATGAAGAATTTGATTGAGTGGATTGCTAGAGCAACCTACGCCAATGTTCCAGATGGTATCAGTTTTGCACAGATTGATCCAATAACTAAGAAGGCCAAGAGACAGAGGAGAGCCACTGGTGAAGATGCAGAAATTGCAAATGGAGAGAGAAGCCATCCAGGTATACACCAAATCGAAATATGGCGTCCAATTTAAATAACAATTGTTCTTGACTCACTAGCCTCCCTCTCATTCATGTGAAAAATCCATTGTATTCCATCATGAACACGAGGCTAGTCAGTCAAGAACTATAACAGCTGGTCGCCATATTTCGATTCTGTCTATAATCATGATCATTGATTGACAATCATGATCATTATCATCATATATTACATAATCACCACTATATTACTACTGATCATCAATAGCATCATGACTACTTTTAACAATATTATCATCATAACACTAACCACCAATCATCATCGTAATGATCATCATTTTAATTGATCATAAAGGTTGGGTGACTTAAAAAAATCATGACCCCTTTTTCACACCTTCTGTCCTAATTCCTGGATCAGTAGCTGCTTTGATTATTATTCATTATCATTATTGGTGTAATTTAGTAATAATTTAATCATAACTGTCATTTTGTTATTCATATTTTAACAATGATTATCATCAATAGGTACCCCACAAGTTCCCACAACTTCTGATGATAACTGGCAAATCCATGCACTGCACATGTGCAGAATGGCCCAAATGCTCTCCCAGAGAAGTGATGACCCCACAAATAGAGTTGGATGCATACTAATACTGCACAATGAAGTTGTTGCAATTGGTTGGAATGGGTTTCCTGCCAAGACACTCTATGGTGAATTCCCTCGAGCAACGGCATCTAACCAAGCAGCCGAGAGGAAAGAACACTATGTTATCCATGCCGAACAGAATGCCCTCCTGACAAGAAATAAGAGAAATTTGAAAGATGATTCATCCACCCTTTACACCAACAAGGTTCCAGCACGAGAGGTTGTCCCTATGCTGATTCAAGCTGGTGTGAAGAACATAGTTGTTCCTCAGGAGCCTTCAGACGAACCTGAAAATCATGCATTCTTCCAAGCACTGAAATCCAGGAAACTTGTTGGGTTTTGGCCAATTGAGACCAATCGAAACAGGGAGGCAAGTTCTGTTAAGCGGCGTCTTAGCAAAGAGCTATAAATTGATCAAGGAAATAGATGGCCACTAAAGGTTTAAAACCAACAAAGCTACTGAAAGATTTGCATGGACCTTCTTTTTTACCTAAAACCTAAGGAATTGAATCATAGATTCTTATTGATTGATAAAGTAGAATTGCTCTAGCTAAGCTACAGGGAGTTAACTGCTTGCGGTAATCAAATTGAATTTTAATATGCTTAAAAAGCAAATGTGCTCAATTCAATAATTGCATCAAAATATACACAATTAAATATAATAAGAATATAATTTCTATAAATGAACACCGGCCCGGGTCACTGGCTCAGATCAGATAATATCAATGAAAATATATTTTACAAAATTCACTTTTAAAATTATTCCAAATTTTAAAGACAGCCTTAAAGGCATTAAAAAAGGAATTTTTTAAATTAATTCATCCATAACTTAAATCACATCAATCATATTTATTTTGTAAATTTGTACAACTTTATTAGAGTTATATCAAAACAATCACAATGTACATCATTTAGTTCTCATATACAATTTGTTTTTGTGAAATTCTTTGGAGATATTTTTTAAATCAATTATTGCTTTTTAGATATAGAGAGCTGAAATTGTTTTTTGTGAATTGTTTTTTTTTCAGATTGAGAGCTATATTAAAATGAATCAAAATAAGACTTAGTTTGTTCTTTAATATTATGTTTTTACTTTTAATCATCTTTGAGTTGTTATAAAGTATTGAAGTTTGAAAGTTTGAGTCACAATCACTAGTCATAATTAACAATCTGCCACAGCTTGCCTGGTTGAAAAGAAAATTTGATAATTCAAAATAACATGTGTTGCATTTTTGTCTCTCCAACTTGTGCAATGACATCATAGGATGGCGAATGGAAAAACCTGAGACCCGCGGAGTCCCTAGATTTTAAAATCCTAGACTGAGACTTCAGGGTTTTTTTTGAAAAATATGTAGAGGGAGAATAGACAAAAATGTGCACAAACGAGATTTTGAGAGTCATCACAAAGCTTTCAGAGAATTTAAGGTCTGGTCAAACTTTGCTGAGACCCACATTTTCACCACCCCTCTATATGGCTTTCAAAAACATCTAAAACAGCATTGAAATTGACTCGTATTATACAAAGCTATGCTGTGAAACGAATAGGAATATACATAAAAGAGGAAGAAATTTATTTATTTATTGTAATTTACTTAAACGTTATAGAATTGCCACAAAAATAAACAAATCACATGTCACACGAAGCGTTGCGTGACAGTGAATCACCTTGGAATTTGAGTGCTTAATTAAATTCAACACAATTAACTCTTGAAAGTTGTATGAAAAAAATCTATGGAAAACATCTGAGTAATATGATAAAACAGAATTTGATGCAGAATATATCTGTGAGAAGTTCAATGAGCAATCTTGTGCATATATAAGTGCATAAGGGACTTAACGCAGTCTTTAACACTAGAGGGGGGTGGGAGAAAAGTAGAATGGGTCAAGGCTATTTTGAATTAGCAAAAGGGGGGGGGGCTTTTGTTTTTTTTAGGTACAAAGGGGGGGGGTCATCATTCAAAATTATAATATGATTAAATAAAGGGGGGTCATCTTAACAATTTCTTCAAATGGGAGGGGGGCTTTGACCAACCAAAAATATAGACCGTATTCATAAACAAGGATGGCCTTTGTTCTAGATCTTGTTAGAAAAGCATAAGATGGGGTTAAAATGAGGGTAGAAATCGCTCAGATAAATCGGTGTAATTCCGCAGAATGAAATATTCGCACAAATTCGAAAGTTGATGGCCAAAAATGCCTAAATATTCATACTAAAAAGTAAAATAGCCTTACTAGAAGCATTTTGGTTTTCGGTTTACGCTCGGTCAACATCGTGACTCATTGTGAGACTTTTCGTAGTGCAAGTACTTGGTTTCCCATCATGCTTTGTGGTCTTATTGTCTTATTGTGGGCTAATAACAGTTTCCGGGAATCCACAGTTTCCGGGAATCCACGTCCAAGAATCAATAACAGTTTTCGGGAATCCATTAAATATATTAAATATTTAGTCTACTGCGCAGACGTTTTTAGTGTCGGTTAATTACATTATGGCATATAAAATCTAAAAAACTTACGTTGAAATAAAAAAAAATCACACAGAAACGAAAGCAAAGCATGATTGGAAACTGAGTACTTGTGCTATTTTATGTCAACTAAAATAAACCCCAAAATAAGTTGTTCTTTTTTCTTTTGAAATATTAATATTAAAATAAATAATTTTGGATTTATAGTTTTCCATCATGCTTTGAACTAAACTAGACGCCCTCGTGGTGCGTGCACTCGTGCCCTAGATGCAAGGTGATGAGCGTAGGACAGCTGGAACTAGTTTATAAATTTGAATGACAGAAATGCATTTAAGACAGTTGTCACTGAATGCACACAATTTGTGTACAATGTTAAGAAGTTGCTGATCAGAATATGAAACTAGTGCTACTGGAGTAAATGGATTCTTAGCTGCAGAAGGGATGAAATACTATTTCATTTGTAAGTGATCGAGACCTGAGCTACACTTCACAGTTTGAATACATCTCCAGTTTTATTGTTAATTTGCATCTTTTGTTTGTTTAATTTAAATTTCCTTAGAGTATTGTCTTTCCTTATCACTGGATATGATACTGAGAACAAGAAAGAGAATAAAGTACATATTTTGCATCACATTGGGAACTTTGTTCTTTTATGTCACAAAATGTTTTGATAAGACAGTTGCCATCAGTTATGTTGTAAGTTGTTTTATTTTGTTGAATAATACAGTTTATAGAATAACCAAAGAAACAAAACATGAAACCGGTTGTTTTGATATTAATATTTTCTATAATGCACTTCTTGAGGAATGTTTTACTTTATTTAAAATTACTTGATGTTCAGTAAATTAGCTAGATTTATGTGCATTCTAGGTCATTAATGGTATCATATATCTTTAAAACATCTTGTAATTAACCGGCATCATTTTGTACAAAACCATTACAAATATTGTACAGCTTAGCATGATCATTGATGGCATCTAATGTTACATAATTCAAATATCCACTGGATTTTTTAACACAGAAACATATTGCATATGCTACAATAAGAAAATATGGTTTACTCCCAGCAGTATAATTGAAGTGAGAGTTGATGCATGTTATCACTGCAACCATCAGATTCATTTATAAATGTTAAAGAATTAATTATCCAAAAAGTCAAACACAATGTTCTTCATCCGCATGACCAATATTTATTGTAGTATAATTAATTTCTGCATATAGAGGACTAATCAAATTAATTAAATGGTGCAAAGCCCTCATTTGATCACCTGCACAGCCAACATCTAGCAATTATAAAACCTTGTTCAGCTAATCTAGACTGCAATAATACCACTGGGGGAATTCTTGGAACAGTTTCCACAATATTATCTAGAGTTTGAGGGCTAGGATTTGATTCAATGTCACGTGAAATAAGTAATTTTCGTGGAGAAATACAATAGCTCTTATTTTTGAGTACAACATTTTATTGAATAAATGCATTTGGTGTCATTACAATTTAATAAACTTCGTCCTTGTTTTACTACAATAAGATTTACTATTGAAAAGATTATTAAGACTTACTCATGCTATTGATTTGTGGCTGTTTTTCATTGTATTAGAGATTTGTTTTGCCGGTTTTTCGACATAGCTGTAGTCTCTTTGTTCTTCGCTGCTAGGACAGTTTCCTCACGAATAATAATAATAATAATAATTTATATAATAATAATAATAATAATTCTCGATGCCCTTACAATTGATATAAAAATACATGTTGATATAAATATAGGAAGATATAAATTGATATAAATAGATATTTACAAATAAGTAATGCTCATACAGATGTACCAGTAATTAATTTCAAAGGATGTTTGAGTTGAATAAATAGGTTTTCAGTTGATTTTTAAAATGTTCTGTGTTGGCACAGGTTTTGACGCAAGGCGGGAGTTGATTCCACAGCCTTGGTGGCGCTGTAGAAAACGCAGGTTTACCATACGTTTCTGTTCTATACAGTTCAGATGTTAAGACTGTAGTATTGTCACTGTTGGAACGCAGCTGGCCTTTTGATTGTTATTAGATCACTGAGGTACGACGGAGCACATCCTTGAAGTATATTGTAGGTTATGAGTAGTAGCTTGAATATGATTCTTTTCTTCACTGGCAGCCAATGAAGTGAACGAAGAACAGGGGTGATGTGTTCATGCTTTTTTGTTGTTGTGACTAACCTCGCAGCTGAGTTTTGAATACGTTGTAACCTGCTCAAGTCATTATCCGTTAGTCCGTATAACAAGCTGTTGCAGTAATCCAATTTGGATGTAATGAAGGCATGTACAAGTTTTTCAGTCGAGGCACGATCAAGGTATCTTCGGATCTGACCGATACGACGTCTCAGTGAATTTGAGGCTGATTTGCAAATATTGTTAACCTGAGATGACCATATGAAGCGACCATATGGTTGCTGATTTCTTCGTTTGTTGGAGCTAAGACAGCTTCCTTACGAAATGAAAGCGTGTTGATGTCCATTTTGCCATTTTGCTTATAGCGTTCGTAAAATGGCCGCCGGCCTTGAATCGTTGAATATTCAGCTTGTGTGTCGCAAAGAATGCTGGGTGTTAGAGCCTCGCTTTCAAAAACTTCGACGTCCTTAGGCAGAAATCAGACTCGTGCCGGCCAAAGGCCTGGGCACGAGTAAAAATGGTGCTCGTACGTGATTGGTCTTCGATTTGTTAAAATAACAACAGTTTCCGGGAATCCCCGTCTCATGATAAATATCATGAAATATACAGTCCGGAATATAGTCTTATTTGGCGAGATACGTCACGTGATATTTCCTTTGTCTAAGCGAAAATAGAGAAAAATACGCAAAAATAATCGATTTGTTTGTAAAAGTCGTCTCCAGCGCTTTCTCGGGTGAAATATCCGCGAACTTTTAGTTTGTTTGAAAGGACATGGACCTAAACATGGCTGACACATCGACTGGATGATGTAGAGTGAGAAGAAAGTACTTTAAATCGTCTTTTCATCGTGCTGGTTGTTCGCCATTTTGTTGATTTTCAATCGGTAAGTATGATTACTTTCCTTCATTGCCGTCGTATTTGAATTTTCCGGTGGAAAGTTCGATTTTTTGTGGGTTCTTGGATGTTCTCTCTAACTGTATGCAAAGTGTCAGCATGGTAGATATTTTTTTGTAGTGGTAGATTTAAGCTAAAGTTTGACATAATTTTTTGAAGATATTTGATACTTCGACGCGTGGCGCTCCAGGTTCGATCGGTCTACAGTTCATCCCAGAATTTGCATCTCTGATGAATTTAGGATCGCTTTGGAAGGCTATACTGTCATTTTGTATTAGCTAGCAACATCCAAGCTCACATGCACGCTCATAGTATGTCTTCATAACTAATATAAACATGATAATTAAGCTTAACATTCGATGTTGGAAGGGTGCAATACTTTGTAAATAAGGCCTGTGGAGTTATTAAATGAAAACAAAGTTGTTTCAATACAAGTGTAGGTATTTTTTATACAGAAATTTCGTAACATGTAAGGTTTGATTTGCACAGTATTGTAGACTATTCTTCTACTATCAATTATTAGGTAATATTAGAGTGGTTTTCATTAACCTGTGAAACACAGCTTCATATGCTTTATTACACTTTCACTTTGTGTTTTATAATTACTTGTTCAATAGCACTATTACACACTAAATAATATATATATGATTATATATATGGCTTGTATAGTGCTTATACATGTCTGTTTTAAACGCTTAAAATAACAAATGGATATGATAGCAATGAAAAAGCTAATTTAAACAAATGAGTTTTGATATTTGACTCTAAGAAAGATAGACTTGAAATGTCTTTAGTTGAAGGAGGTGGAGCCCGGGGGGTGTACTTCCTTTGTCCAAGTGGTAGGGGTGATCGGCGAAGGTTTTGAAAACGACCCCTAAAAGATACGCACAGATAAAAATAACTGATAAAGCCTTGTCGATTTCTACCCGAACAAAACAACAAAACAGAGTAAAAATGACTCTTTTAGGTATGAAATCATGTTACGTAACTGATTTTTGAGCCAGAACCCTAAAAGGACCCTAAACGGTACGCACAGGGAACATTTTTACCCTAAAAGGTACGCCGATTACCCCTACCACTTGGACAAAGGGAGTACCCCTCCCAGGAGGTGGAGAGTTCCAAAGTAGAGGAGCAGCATCTGAGATAAAGACCGTAGACCATATGACTTGATATTGTATGACTTTGAGGATATAAGCAACAAGTGAGAAGATGAGCAGATATTTCTTGCAGGTTTGTGAATAGGGAGTCCAAAGAGTACAGATTTACAGTTACCAAGTTTTGAAGTAAATTATGAACATTAAATACATTTTATTACTCTTTCCCTATTACACTTTTTTCATGGGCTAATGAAAACCACTCTATTATTATTATTATTATTATTATTATTATTATTATTATTATTATTATTATTATTATTATTATTATTATTATTATTATTATTATTATTATTATCATCATTATTAATATAATAATAACTTTTATTCAGAACTAATCAACAACATTTTAATGATAATAAAAATGATAATAATATTGACAAAAATAACACTTTATTTCAAAATTGTAATGAAACACTTTATGATACAAGAAAATTGAAATGGTTATCTTAGTACAGTACTGGATATAAAAAGTATCAAATATGGATTGAAGTACACATGCAATATGTAAATAGTTGCACAAAATATCCATATACTCAAAAGAAAACACAGTGGTACAACAACTATAAATGGCCACAATAAAAAGTCCCAAATCTAATCCTAGAGATACTTATTCTATATCTCTATTAATTAGCTGCCAACCTCTATTAAGCAGCCACTTTGGAAAGTCCTGAGGGTGACCGCTTAATAGAGGAACCACAGTAATAAAGTACAAACATGCAGTATGCTGATTCTAAGAGATAAAAATAAGAGATAAAAAAGGTTATAGGCCTTTCCAGTTTATCAGGATGAGTTATCAGTATAAATGATTTAAAAACAATGACAGTCACTGCCTTGTGTTCTTATTTGTCACTTTATTACCAATTCAATTGTATGTCCATTTGTTTTCAGATAAAACTGCTAGAATAGAATAGAATAGAATAGAATAGAATAGAATCTTTAGAATCTTTATTTGCTCTTATATACTAATTACAATATATTGTACATTATATTATACATTTTACATTTTTTCTTTCTATATTCGTTTGTATATGTTTGTATGAGTGTTTCTATTATGTATGTTTTATAGAATATAGAAATTGAGCATGGAGGCTAAGTAAACTGGGAAGTTATCGAGTTAGCCTCCATTTAGGTTTTTGTTTAATACATAATATTCAGGTATAAAGAGCGGTAAGATTATAAACAATTTAACAAAGAGAGAAAAAACGTTCAGAAAAGAAAAAAGAGAATAGAACAGGAAAACACTAATATATACAAAATAATATTAAATATAGTTTTTGTGAAGTAAGTAATATAAATATAGATTATGTTTCTTCATAAAGGTATATATATACTATGTATCATTGTGAGTTTTGAGTACTCATTAAGTATGCTTTCACTTTTTTATCAAATGAAAGTACACTTAATATTTTAAGTTCATATGGGAGGTCAGCCCATATATTAGAGCCAGTATAAGAGAGTGATTGTTTGCCAATGTTTGTTCTAACTCTAGGTTTATATAAATTTCCTTTGGTTGCATATCGTGTATTATAGGCGTGAACATTTTTTGCTTGTGTAAATATATTATTGAATGTATTTGGCAGTAGTCCTTTGTGCCACTTATGGACGAATTTCAAAATGTGTAATCGATATACATTTTGAACTGTATGTATATTTAGCAGGTTGATGAGCGGTTTGGCACTGTCAGTGTATTTCCCATAGAGAGTAGCAAAAAATATTATTCGTATAATATGGTTTTGTTTGCACTGGACTTTTTGGATGTTTGTTTTATAAGTACTACCCCATGCCTCAATAGCATAAGAGATATAAGGATAAATCAAATTATAATAAATTTGCCTTAGTTGTTTTAGTGACAGATAGTGCCTTAACCTTAAAATTACACCTGAATTACGTGAAATTCGTGAACATATGTAAGATATTTGATGTTTCCACGACAGGGAATCATCAAGTATAACTCCAAGGTACTTGACATAATTTCTCCTTTCAAGACAAAAGAAAGAACCGTCTTTATCAGGGATTTTTATAGTGATCGAAACATCCTTTTTCCTTTTAGATTTAACTATCATAAAATTTGTTTTTGTAAAGTTTAAAGAGAGCTTGTTGACATCTAGCCATACTTTGACTTTTGATAGTTCTATGTTCATTTTATTCTCAAGGGAGTTGATATTGCTATCAGACGTAAAGATATTTGTGTCGTCTGCAAAAATTTTAAAATTTAGTTTGTCAGAACAGTTTGGTAAATCATTAATGTATAACAAAAACAATAGAGGTCCCAATGTACTGTCTTGTGGTACTCCACAGGTAATTGTCTGGGAATCAGAGTATGTATCACCTAATGAGACGTATTGCTTTCGATTTTTAAGATAGCTAGAGAACCAATTTAGCGGTAGACCACGTATTCCGTAAGTTCTTAATTTGTTAAGCAATATTGAGTGATTAACGGTGTCGAATGCTTTTGATAGGTCTAAAAATACTCCACAGGTATAAAGATTGCTATCAATTGCCTTTTTTAAGTTGTCGGTGATTTCAGTTATAGCTTGCATGGTTGAATGACCTTTCCGAAAACCAAATTGATATTCATATAAAATGTTGTGTTTGTCAATATAATTGATTATCTGATTATAGACAAGTTTTTCAAATATTTGAGCAAATGTTGGTAGAGTAGAGATTGGTCTGAAATTTGATGGGTCAGTTGAATCTCCTCCTTTGTCAATAGGAGTGACTTTTGCTATTTTAAAGGCATCAGGGACAATTCCCTGATGTAAGGATATGTTAAAAATCGAAGCTAAAGGTTCAGCTATGTTGTTGCATGCTATTTTGATACATCTTCGTGGTACGCCTATCGTGGATTTGTTTTGATTTAAGTTCATGATGATATCTTCTACTTCGTGTGGGAGTATGCTTCGAAACATGAAACTGTTTTGAAAGTTTCTATTGATGTAAGTTGTTGGATCTGTAGTAACTTTCGGTAGTTTTTCTGTTAATTTTCTTCCGACATTAACAAAGTAAGAATTCAATTGATTTGCAATGCTATTTTTATCTGTGTAAGACTTATTATTATATATAAGCTTTGTAATTTTTTGTTGTTGTGTAGCACTCTGTTTTCGATTGAAAAGCAGTCCAATTAACTTCCAGGTCATTTTAAGATTTTGGCTATTAAGTTCAAACTTATCTTGAAAATATTTCTTTTTGGAGGCTTCTTTGATTTTGTTAAGTTTGTTGCTGTATGCTTTGTAAAATTTAGCTTTTCGGGGATCTTTACTTAAAAAGTGGCTACTAAACAACTTATGCCTATTTACAATTGAAGTAAGAATAGCTTTTGTGACCCACGGTTTTTTTGTTTGTTTACGTCTTTTATTTGACATTCGACGTATAGGAGCATGTTTATCAGTTATTATTTGAATAGCGTCATTAAATTTTGTCATGCTTTCATTGACGTTCATGCTAATGAGACTATCGAAATCCGCTTCTTCAATGTCTCGAAGGTATGCTTCATTATTAAATTTGGTAAAGTCTCGATAGTATTTAATGTTATCATTTCTTATAACAGTATTTGTTATTGAACAGAATATAGGTAGATGATCCGTTATGTCTGCCAAACATATCCCAGTTTTAGAAATTTTTTGAGGTACGTTAGTATATATATGATCTATTAAAGTTGATGTATGGTCGGCAAAACTTCGGTACCTGATTGGACAGTTCGCTAATTAGAAATCTCGCCAAATAAGACTATATTCCGGACTGATATATATGAAAAGCAAAATCGCCAACCATTGAAAAGCGGTCGAAGACAAAAGACGAAAAATGGCTAGCAAACCGGCCACAAACGACGATTCAGCGCAGAAACAAAGACTCTCTCGCATCTCCAAACAAGAAATGTACATGAACGTTGCTTTTTGGATGGAAATGTCGCCTTTAGCTGAATGTCCCGATGACTTTGAAGGCGTAACTCACACAGAACTCCCTTTGAATAAACCCAGAGATGACATCATATCTGAAACAGAAAGTGGTAATGTAGCGAAGCAAGATACACAAGAATCTCCACCCGAGAAGTCCCCCAAGCCGGTGGAACAAAAGAAATCAGGTGCTGTTTTCGTTCTTCCAAACGATCGTGCGTTGTCAGTTGATTGTAGCAAGGCAGGCGTTCATGCGGCGGTCTGTGCCCTCAACAAGTTTGGACAGGAGAAAGTGAAAGGATGTGAAGTTTATCTGTCGCGACGACCGTGCTCATTTTGTGCGGTGTTGTTGGTCCAGTGCGAGGTGTCGAAGGTTTACTATCTTCCCTTCGAGCCAGAGTGGAACGATTCCGACGACGTTCACAGAGTTGACAATATATTCAAGGTATTAATAAAGAATGTGTTTATTTAGCTATAAGATTATATATTATATATATTTAATAAGTTACATTGAAAAATGTTAGATAAAATAGACCAAAGGGTATAGTTTATTGAAAAGTATCAAAGAGAGTCGACAAGTTATTCAAGGTAAAAATATATCATTCAGCTATGAAATTTAATATACATATCTAATATTAAACTTAGGAAAAACATATTATTAGAACTTTAAAATTAAATATATTTTTAAAAGAAAATTCTGCTTTTTATATATAAGTAGACTCGCAAAGAAATTGCTATATAATTGCAATTGATATCATTTCGTCAGCAGTGCAAATTTATTTATTTTCCTATTCATTATTTCAATTTCCCATTTCAACTTTTGCATATCATTTTCAGTTTTAATAGCCACTTTTAATTTCACTTTCACAATGTAAAAACTTTCACTTTCAAAATGTAAAAAGAGCTTGAAAATAATTCAGCTGGACATTTTATTGAAAAATCAAAATCTGATTTAATTGTTCTTGCATTGAAATTCCACTTTTTTCTTAATAATGCTGAAAGTAAAAAGTTAACAATAATTCAACTAAATTATCTTGAGTAATGCAATGAGTATTTTTCAATTTCAGTAAAATTCAGAAATTTAGTAACATATCACCTCAAATTAGTCCCATTTAATTTCAACAGTTCTCTGCACCATTTTGAAAGGTGGCCATGCCTTTCCATCACTGCGAGATATGTACAAATGGTGAGCTCGCAGTGGTAGAGACATATTGATAATTGTCCAATTAAGCTAGGTGTTAAAAGTGTGTCTATCATTGCAAGCTCACTGTTTGTATCATTTCAATCAAAAGCATGCATGGCTACCATTCAAAATGGCAGTACTGCAGAGAACTGTAAGAGAGTCTATTACACATTTAGTTTCCCTGCTAGCAGAGTCTTCCATGACTCTGCTAGCAGGGAAACATTTAGTTTCTTAAAAGTATTTAAAGTTCTTATCACCTCTGGTGGTTAATAGCTTGAAAATTACTACTACACACTACTACCTTGATAGCAACTTGTCATTGTTTGTATAAAGCACTAATATTGTGAATTTATACGGTGTCATCAATCATGTGACATTTCTTTCAGTATTAAAGTGTTAATATCTTTTTGGTGAACAATGTTTAATGAAGCTGATTGTATATTAGCTCAGAAATTGCTATTACAGAGCAAACTTTTTTTAATTCTATTTCATGGATTTATGAATAATGTACTTTTGTTTAATGTTTGACAGGCTTATTCAACAGCACTTCAAATATTCACAACACAAGTAAAAGAGAATGTCATGGCTGAACTTAAAGACAAAGACTCTCCCTATGCCAAGGGCGGTAAAGTGGACATTACTGAATACCGTCGTCAACTTGAGAACGAATATTGGAGTGACGAGTGGAAACAACATGCAAGAGAAGTGCTCCAATGGCCTGCTTTTCAGGATGACATGATAGAAGACACTGATGAAGACATGACATACTTCTTTGAGTGGATTGCTAGAGCAACCTATGCTGATGTTCCAGATGGTATCATATTTGCAGAGATTGATCCAAAGACAAAGAAGGCCAAGGAACAGAAGACAGCAATTGGTGATTGTGAAGAAAGTGCAAATGGAGAAAGAAGTACTAGTGGTAAGATCATCATCAATGATTGACAGCCATGATCATCTCATTATCATACTACATAATCACCACTATATTACTACAATGTTCATACTGAAGACACAAACCAATGCAACTAATTAACAGATCTCAAGCTATAAGCCATGAATGGGCATATTGTATGTAATAAGATACTTTACAAATTTAGATTATTTGTTGTTATCAGATGTGCATTTGATTCGGCACGTTAGATGCGACATTCTATACATTACTATGTTGTTATCATTATTTTTATATTATCATTAATAGGTACCCTAAAATTAGAATTTCCCATACCATCTGATGAAAACTGGCAAAAACATGCATTGCACATGTGCAGAATTGCCCAAATGCTCTCCCAGAGAAGTGACGTGACAGAAGTGACAGATAGAAATGGCTGTGTTCTTATGCTGAAAGATGAAGTTGTTTCCATTGGTTGGAATGGATTTCCTGCAAAGTCACTCTATGGTGAATTCCCTCGGACATCAAAGTCGAGCAGGAAAAAAGAATCCTACATTATCTATGCAGAGATAAATGCCCTTTTGACAAGAAACAAGATGAATTTAGAAGATGGTCCATCCACCCTCTTTAGCAATAAGATTCCAGCACAGAAGTGTATCCCTTTGCTGATTCAAGCTGGTGTGAAAAACATCGTCGTTCCTCAGGAGCCTTCAGAGAAACCTGAAAATCGTGCATTCTTCAAAGCACTGGAATCTAAGAAACTGATTGGCTTTTGGCCAATTGAGGATCCTAAAAAAAAGGAGGCAAGTTCTGCTAAGCGAGTTCTGTTTGACCAAGGAAATAGATGAGCAAAAAAGGTTTTAAACCAACGAAGCCACTGAAAGATTTGCATGGACCTTCTAGGAACTGAATCATAGCTTTATTATTGATTGATAAAGTAGAATTGCTCTAGCTCTAACAAAAGTTAATTTGAAATTTCCAAATTTTGAAAGATAGCCTTAAAGGCATTAAAAAAACAATAGGTAATATAATGAAATTTAAAAAAATGTTATTTGTTAAATTAACCACAACTTCAAATCAATTATATTTTTTTGTAAATTTGACAGAAAAAATTAGTTACAGTCATTACAATTTGAGTGTCATATTTTCAGCTTAAGAGTGGGTCACACTGGTTCATAAATTATCGGCTTGCAGTTAAGAGCACAACAGCAATGTTATATTGAATTTGAGTGATACTAGCTCTATGTCCCTGCAAAAACGTTTTTATGAACAGTAACTTTGCAAAAATCAGAACTGATTTGAATTTATGTATAATGGCTGCAACAAAAAGGACAAGGCATTGTCAACATTGCTGTTATACGTACATAGTGACTCTTACCTGCAGTGACTTATCGTCCAGTTTCCTGTCTTTTTAACTTTCGCTGTATTGCAGTTGACCAAGTTAATAACACAATAGTGCATTATTTGAGTTCAATTATATCAAAATAATCACAATGTACATCAGTTAGTTCTCATATACAATGTGTTTTTGTCAAATTCTTTGGGGATATTTTTTTAAATCAATTATTGCTTTTTTAGATAGAGAGCTGAAATTAATATTTTTTGTTAATTGTTTTTTAGATTGAGAGCTATTAAAATGAATCAAAATGAAGACTTTGTTTGTTCTTATCTTTTACATTTCATAGTCTTTGAGTTTTTAGTATTGAAGCTTGAAACACAATCAGAAGTCATTGGCAATCTGCCAGAAAATTTAACAATTTGAAATGTCAAGTGCTGCATGTATATCTCTCCAACTTGCACAGTGACATCAATGATTGTTATAGCTGAAAATGTATCATCTTGCTATCTTGTATCATAATAATTATGACAAAAGAATAGAAATAGCTGTTATCATAAATAATTCCTTCTTCTGTTTACATTTTCAATATTTGGAGAGAAAAAACATTCATGATTGACTTTCTTGTAACTGACACATGGTGAAAATCTGTTTATTTTTCCAATATATCATTCGAATGACATCCTTATCATACATAGTTTAGTCAAATACTATCAATTTCTTTAATTTATCTACTTTGTCAAACTTGCTTACATGATCCATAGCTCAAATACTATATCATTGAATGAAGTACAAATATGTCTATTTTTCCATAATTCAAATGCCATCATTATGATATATAGTATAGTAGAATACATGTACTATCAATTTCTTAATGTACTTTGTCAAACTTGCTTACATGATCAATAGCTCAAATACAATGTCATTGTAAATTTGATCAATCAATTTATTTGCACTTTATTTTGGCTCATATATCATGTCATTGAATAAAGTGAAAACATGTTAATTTTTCCATAGTTCGTAAAGCATCACTAGATCTAGTATAGTAAAATACTTAAACTTCTTTGGACTTTGTCATAACTTGCTTAACATGATATATAGCTCAAATATCATGTCATTGAATGAAGTGAAAACATGTTAATTTTTCCATAGTTCGTACAGCATCACTATACTGTCATAGTATAGTAAAATACTTAAATCTCTTTGGACTCTGTGTCGTAACTTGCTTATCCTTAAAATGATCTTTAGCTCAAATACAAATGTACTAAGTCATTGAATATTGTGCAAATATGTTCACTTTTTCATTATTTGCATAACATCATCGTCATTCATAGTGTGATTAATACCAACCCTCTGGGGACTATATTTTGTGCTGGTTCCCCATACAAGAGCATATTTAAAGGTATCGACAATTGTTCTATGAACTCGATGACAAACATGTTCAACAGTGCACCCACGGCGTAGAATAAGCCCATCAGAAAAATCTGGAGGTTCTCCTCTTTTCTTGGTGTAAACGCGAATCAGGGCAAGATACTCCCAAATCTCTTCTAGAAGGTAATCCAAATTTAACTCGTAATTACAGCTGAGTACTATGGAGTCAGGCATTCTGGCCAGGCGGTCAACCTCTTCAAGCGAGATGCAATCAATCTTGTTATAGACATACAAGCATGGTAAGTATACCCTATTTCCACTGATGACATCAATCAGCTCGTCGTGTGTATAATCATCTCTAAATAACACCTCGGCATGGAATATCTTATACTCATGCAGTATCAACTGGACCATTTTATCGTCTACATGCGTCAGCTTGCATGTTGAATTAAACTTAATGCCACCAGCTTTCTTAATCTTGAAGTAGATCTCAGGTCTTTTAGTGTTGAGGCGTATGCCACATGTTTCCAACTCTTTCTCAAGTAGCCCCCTTTGGACCTCCCCCTTAGATGCATCAAGCATAATTATCACTAGATCTGCAGTACGAGCTACTGCAATAACCTGCCTGCCACGGCCTTTGCCCTGAGAAGCTCCCTCAATAATCCCTGGTAAGTCCAACAGTTGAATATTGGCGCCATTGTAGTTTATGACTCCTGGGATACAAGTCAATGTAGTAAACTCGTACGAGGCACTTGTACTTTGGGTCTTTGTCATCTTGTTGAGTAAAGTAGACTTTCCCACTGATGGAAATCCTATCAAGGCGCATCTAGCGTCTCCGGATTTCATGACATCAAAACCATCGCCTTTCGCACCGGCTCCTTTGGGAGGTTCGAGTAGCTGTGTCCGATATTTGGCTAATTTGGCTTTCAAAAGCCCCAAATGGTACTCTGTAGCTTTGTTCTTTTGAGTACGAGCAATTTCTTTCTCAATCTCGCTTATTTTCTCTAGAATCCCCATGATTTCAGTCGGCTAGATGAAGAAATATTGAAGATATCAAAACTAAAGTCGAGAAAAAAAATGTCGGCAAATGTACACGTTGTGCAAAGACTAGGTACTAGTTTACCACGGTCTGAATTCCACAGGAATACCGCAATCATTTCTAGCACATTTCTGCCTTCTTTGCCGGTGCTCCGTTTTTGGTAAAATCAGACAAAATCAAATTAATACATATATATAAACAATTGAAAAATTCATGAATAGCTAATGAGAATTTTCAAAAGAAATCACGTCTGTGATGAAGGTTGTATTTTAGATACAAGGGCATATGATATTTTTCTCTTTATCTGTATTTTAGATACAAAATCATCCTCATTTGCATAAGTTGTAACTTGAATTTCTAGACCAGATTTACTTTTTGGATTTTCATGAATACCTTCAAAAACTCATTAATAATTCATGAGAAATTTTCAAAAGAAATCGTAACCGTGACGAGTGTTTTAACTGAAGTTATAGATTCACCCTAATTTACATAAACTTTAACCTTAATTCTCTCTAATAAACTTTCACAAATCCTTGATTTTTTTTTACAAAAACACAAAATATAGGTTGGAGTTTTTGAAGTCGTTCAATAAACTCACAGATCGTGTTTTATCAGGTTTAAAACCACTTGGCTTCCCCGCGTGGTTTTAAATCCTGATAAAACACTCCTGCTTGTTTATTAAACATTACATAAATATTCGAGTCCGATCTGTATGAAATGTACAATGGCTTATATTTGACTCACCATGGATAGAGATTAGCTGCTCATATTGTATATATTACATCTGTTGTAGGTGCCCACTATAATTAACTCCAGCCTGAATTATCATGTATGTTTTCAGTCTATAGTTAAATTAGACAAAATCAAATGAATTAATATATAAATAAATATTGAATTGAAATTAGTCCAGTGTATGAAGAAAATAAAGATACATGAGAAAAATGTAAAATGCCCTTGGTGGGACTCGAAACCCGCAGCATCGGGCAAGAGCTATTGATAACTTTCTCATGTATCTTTATAAATAAATAAATGAGTTAACAAATAAATAAATATAAATTATTCTCAGCTGCCCTTAGAGTTCTACTTTTCAGTTTATTAATATTTTTTATTTACAAGAAAGTTTACAACAAAAAATGAAAGACAATAAAAAATTTCTAATGACATGACAATAGACAACAAAATTTCCTTATTCTATAGACACAGCGAGACATATTTATTGTATTTCAATTTCACATATATAATTATATAGCTTCAAAACCTTTCAAAAACTTCAATCCTTATTGTGATTTTTGTTTAATAGTTAACACCTTTCAAATACTTTATAAAGTTCTGTTAAGTCTGCAATTTGCAGTAATGTTCCATCTTCGGCAAACCTAGCAGGAGGAACAAGCCCCGCCCTTAACGCTGGCAATATGACATGCTCAGCGACCCACTGCCATGTTAGATTGTTGCCATCTTTATCATCTTTGCTATTTAGATTGCTGGTAGTTGAGGTGTTGTTTGGAAATGGTTTAAACGCATAGAGAGCACTTATCTCTCTAGCAAGGGTATCAAAACAATCTTGTTCAGTATCCCAATCAACCTGAGTAAGAATATAAATATAGAAATGAAATATCAATTGGATGAATGGATGGATGGATGGTGAATGGATGGATGAACAAATGGATGAAAGGATGGATGAATGAATTGATGGATGAAAGGATGAATGAATGGATGGATGAATGAATGGATGAATGGATGGATGAACAAATGGATGAATGGATGGAATGATGGATGAATGAATGGATGAATGAATGGATAGATGAACAAATGGATGAAAGGATGGATGAATGGATGGATGAATGAATGGATTAATAAACAGATGAATGAAAAAGGAAAAAAAGGGAGGAAAAGGAAAAGTACTATTATTTAGCGTTGGTAGTTCCTTCAGCTATAAGCAGTAAGCTGTAAGCTGTTCTCCCAGGATGCCAACGGAATGGAATATATAACGGAATGGAATATATAATTGGATGGAAACAAATTAAAGAATCAGAATACTAAATTGGTTGAATGAATGAGTGAGCATATGGATAGTTGGATAAACAAATACATAGTAAATTATGTGAATCATATAGTTGTAGTAAAATTAAGGAATGAATAAATACATGAAGTGGAAAACATGAACAGTAAGATAAATAATAATATGTATGTATTAAAAAACAACAACAAAAGATTAAGTGGATGAATGAATGAATGAATAACCTTACTAAGCCAACACAATCTTAACTCACTTCTGTTGCAAGTCGTAACACAAACATTGGAAGTCCAAAAAAGTTGGGAACATAGTTATCGACCAGCAGAGGCAACGAACAAAGATTCCCTTTATCATCAACTTCAATAGAGAAGTAATCCAGCAACATTTCTGCTTTCTTCTTTAAAAAGTCAGTAATATAACTTGCCAAGTCTTCTTTCGGTCCATCATCTCCTGTCCATCCACTCTCACTGCTGTCCAATGCCATCATAGCTAGCTCGTAGATAGGCGCTGACTCAGATAGCTTCAAGAATCCAAAATCTCCAAATCTGAACATGATGATTTGGTAAAATAGTTCTCTACTGAGAATATTGATGTTTGCCAAGTAGAGTTTTGTATTATGTTGCAATAGTACATGCGAGTGGTTCACACAGCCGACAAATTTATGATCTTCCAGTAAGTCCTTTAAACCATGGTGCTCTGCTTTGTCAATTTTTTTGCGTAAATTTTGTACGGTGATAAGTTGAATATCCCTTCTAGTTTTCTTGATGGCAAGTTTGGCTTTAGCTTGGCCATCCAGTTTAGGCTTTTTGCTTTCTGAAATAAATAAAAATATATATATATAAAAGATGTTGTGCTTACAGTGAGGATACTTGAACCATGAACACTTGACTTTTTCCATGTTATTATTTTCAGTGAACTTTCTACTGCTACAAAACCTCTAAAAATGAAGCAGTAGGTTCAAATACACTAAGTGTTCATATTAAACCTTATTTCTAATCTATTTGGTCAAGGGATGTGGGTTTAAAAAAGTAACAACAAAACTCAAAGTGTTGACGGTTCAAATGTCCTCACCGTTATTTCTCTTGACACTAGATGGTTTTGAGTTGAAAAACAATAATGTTTGAAGACAACAATATACACTTAATAGCAAGAATCTTATCTTGACTTTTGTAATATAGTGGGAAAGGAATAACAGCCAAACCTACAGAAGCATTCCTATCGAGGTTAGAAGGCTCGATTTATTTTTCCAAACTTGATTTTAAATTTGTTTTGAAATTTGCATAAATGAATCGAATCTTGTAAGTTTCAAATTGCAGACAACCGATAATGGTCCCGAAAACATGATCTGTGGTCAACAACTGATAATGCTATTGTAATAGAATAGTAAGTATTTATAACAATATTTCTGTAAGCAGACTAGGTTTAGCAAGTTTCCGTCCAAAAAAACATTGAAAGTAATGTTTTGATTTGAGGTGTTTTTGAAACTTACAAGTTTCGATTCATTTATGCAAATTTCAAAACAAATTTAAAATCAAGTTTGGAAGAATAAATCGAGCCTTCCAACCTCGATAGGAATGCTTTTGTAGGTTTGGCTGTAATTAAAAAACAAAAGGAAATCACTTAAGCTGAACACTTTCTTTTGTTATTCATTTCTTACTAAATTACTGATGATCTTTTTCATGCAACAACATTATTGTAACTAAGTGTTTAATAAAAAACACATGTAAGAAAACTTACCTGGAGGAGATATAGAACAAGCTTGATCATCCTTTGGTTTATTTTCACATTCATCAGATTTATTGTCAACCATTTCAATGTCTTGGCTATCTGTGTTTATGGTCTCAGGATTTTCACTTGAACTACAAATTAAATAGCATGACTCGCTGAGAGAGAATTTAAGCAGAACAAAGGCTACAATCTTGGATATAAATGTTGACACTGTTTTAAAACTTAGGCATTTTTTTGCATTTTCGCTGCTAAATATCACTAGAACGATCGCATTTTGATACCCCCCTCCCCTAATGCAATGTTGTGTTCCCTGAAGCTGTTTCTTTATCAGGAATATCAACATTGTTCAGGGGTGAGGGAGGGAGGGGAGAAAATGGTGATGAAATGGATAGTACCAAGCATTTACAGCAAGTGTCAACTATTTATGTCCAAGATTGTAGATGCAAAAACAATTGACAGCAATACATTCATTGATTGTATTATACATTTTTTAAAGTAAAAGTACAATTATAATCAGGCAAAAGATACAATAACAAGCAAATCTCGCTGACATTTTCACATCAACTCCCTGAGAACGGAGAGAGCCTGGGAACTTGACAGTGATAAATGCAGTATCTGCTACTGCTGCTAGCAGATACTGCATTTATCACTGTCAAGTTCACATGCTACTCAGATTTAGCCGTGTGCTCTCGGCCAATCAGATTCAATGTAGTTAGTAAAATGTATAATAATAGTTATAGTCTACCCATAGCCTTATGAAGACTAGCAGTATACCTTAGTAAGTTTTTAGGAGGAACAAAAGCATGCAGTGTTTGTTCTCTGTTGTCTGTCCGTACCATCTTGTGTGCATATACCTTAGTCGTATTATCAATGGGTTGTGTATTGTTGTTGTTACCTTAAAAACAGAAAAATATAGACAATATGATAATAAGTAATAATAATATATAAAGACAATACACAAACAACATGAATATGACTGTACATAAAAAGGATTAAATCAAACAAATGTTTGTAGGTTGGATTTTGATTCATAATAGTTTTTGTTGGCCCTCAACCTTTTTATTTTTAAAAACTTTTCCTAATCTTTCAGCCTTCGCGGCCATCTTCAGACAGAGAAATGAAGATGGCCGCGAAGGCCGAAAGCTTAGGAGAAGTTTCTAAAAATAAAAAGGTTGAGGACCAACAAATACTATTATGAATAACAAGCATTATTAACAATATCACCATCATCATCATATCACTACAATAATCATTTTAGACTATCATCACTACCATTTTTACGTGTGCCTAGCCAGCATTATAGTCATCAACATCGTCCTCACTACCAGCATCATCACTATCATTTACATTGTCACATCATCACTATCAACATCTCAAGCACCATCCCCATCATAACCATGACCACCATGACCATCATCACCATCACTACCATCCTCATCACCTCCATCACTATCACACCCATCATCACCACATTATAAACTTAACAAATTTACGAAGTCGAGTGGATCCACAATAATTTAGACAATGAGATGGCACCAACCGTGGTAAATAAGAGGACATACCACAAGAAACTATCGTGAAATTTTTTTTTACCACATTAAAAATATTTCAAAATAACAACTGTGGTATGTACTCTTATTTAGCACGGCTCTCGACCAATCAGAAAGCTAGAAAATTATCCAAAAAAGATAAAAATGTGGTAAAAAAGATCATCTACAATAGACCAAATCGGCAAATGTGTTGCTATGCACACTTTGATGCAATCCAAATCTTTTGGGAATAAAATTATTTGTCTTGTGTAATTCAATGCCAATAAGACTATTTTTGAGACAAAAGTTTTTACTCCCAGGATTTTTGAATTAGGACCAAACATACATAGCAACTCGTTAGCAAATTTGGTCTATGCTTCAGCGCAACAGTCTAACTTCCCACCACAGGAACCCCAACAAAATCAAGCCCACATCATTACCTTTAGTGACACTATCCACAGGTTCCGTTGCTCCGGGTAACAATGCTTGTGTATAATAAGTACGTGAACTATTACAACCCAACAGCTTCTCCTCCACAGTCTTCTGTATAGCTTCAATAATAGCCTCTTCATGAAGAAAATGGACTTCATGTTTCGTCGGATGAACATTGACGTCAACATTCGAAGGTGCAATTTCCAGACTCATATAAACAAATGGGTGCATACCCTTTGGAAGGTAAGCCTCGTAGACTGTTTCTAATGATTTCCGTAGCGCCGTTGAGTCAACAAGACGATGGTTGATGAAGAGAAGAAATTGGGTTTTCTTGACAGAATAATTGGCGTTGGTAATACAGCCATTCATTGTGAAACCATATCGTTGGTTGTCACATTTTACATCTAGAAGTTCTCTGGCTATTGCAGGGCCATATATCGTCCTTATATTGTCTTGTAAAGAGGCAGTGTTTATTGTACGCACATCTGCTTTACTGTCACCCTGCTTTTTCAATGTGAATGCTACTCCTGTGTTGTGGATAGCATATTTACTAACCACATCTGCAATTTTACTAAATTCCTCTGCAGGGCTTTTCAAGGCTTTACGTCTAGTAGCCACATTATAGAATAGATCCTCCACTGCAATTTGCGTGCCTTTGTTTCCAGCGCATGGTTTTGGATCAGCAGACATGCCAGGTCTTTGGGGGACTAGCTTGCCATCTGAATAACAAGCTTTAAAAGCGCAATTCGAAGTCGCTGTTTTCGTTGTAATTGTGACATGAGCTACATGGGTTATACTAGCTAAAGCCTCCCCTCGAAAACCATAAGTTGAAAT
Source organism: Metridium senile (assembly GCA_949775045.1). NCBI lineage: Eukaryota > Metazoa > Cnidaria > Anthozoa > Actiniaria > Metridiidae > Metridium > Metridium senile. The sequence goes on from OX459107.1 coordinate 3,990,522, forward strand.
ACTAGTCAAGTCTTCAAACTTCGACAGTTTACTGGTTGTAAAACGCTCACAAACTATGCCCATATCTTCTTTTTTGATTCCACAACCGTTGTCTTGAATTTGCAGCAGTTTCAAGCCGCCAGATTTTACGGTTACAGTTATTGAAGTAGATTTTGCATCAAGGCTGTTTTCTATCAACTCTTTGAGGGCATTGGCTGGTCGTTGAATTACTTCTCCGGCTGCTATTCGATTGATCACAGCTTCATCTAGCTTTCGTATGCTTGGAACGTCCGCCATCTTGCTTGTATAAAAATGGCGCGAAACGTTCTTCGTACCCAACCTACCTATGCCAAAGATGGAAGAGGTAGCGTATGATGATAAACAATGTTGATAAACAATGATTACAATGATGATGACGATAAAAATCTCAATAGTGAACATGTGTCTGTATTGTCCTCCATTCCCAGGGGCTGATCCAGAAATATGTCAGGGGGCTGTTCCAATACACCGATACAGTTAAAATCGAACGTAACATGAAAACGAGGCTTAATAGCCCCGGATCCAAGATGGCGGCCGTCTAGTTACAAGGCAATGATGATATCCAAATTTTACCAGACGATATTCCTGGTTCATCGTTTAATAATGAAGAAATTGGAAAACTTTCTGTAAAACAATTACAATTCTGGCTGAAATGCCGAAGAATTAAACAAAAAGGAAATAAGAAAGAGCTCGTCGAGAGGTATGTTTACATTCGAATATTATGTTGTAATAACTCGACTTTTAATCGTTATTCTTTTACTTCTATTTGGCTTCTAGGGTCCGAGAGGTATGAAATGCCAGAGATAAGAAACAAAGTTTATGATCCTGATCCATTAAAAGCATACACTAAGGCAAAAATCGCAAAACTCAAGGCTGATAGTGAAGGTGATAAACAAACTTTAAATTTGGCTGGAAAACACGACTTTCCTTCTGAAGATACCCAGTTTACGAAATACTTCTCTGTGTTACCGGACTTTGTACCAACTGACACTCTCGAACATCTAAAGAATTGTAGTGAAACTAGCGAAAAAAGTGTGGATGGTGATGCTTTAGTTGATTTATCAAGTAGAATAAGACTGAAGTTATTGCCATTCGTTCATGACCTTGAAGACCTTGAAGTTTGCAAATCCCCTGACTCGAGTGTAGTAGTGTTTGTGCGTGCTTTGTGATGGGCATATCTTAGTTAATGAAAATGAAAGTTTGATCAATGCCTTACAAAAGATGTCAATATATGTAACAAAGATGGAGATTTGATAGTGTCTCATAAATATTACTACCAAATACAACAACAACTTTATGTATAGTGAACAGACCATGGTGTGATTTTGTAGTTAGAGGAAGCAATGGTGAGCTATTACATGTATGTAAAAGGGTTGAATCTAATTTTGCATGGTGGAATGCAGTATTTCTTTGTCTCGAGTCATTTTATAATATACATCACTTGCCAGAATTAGCATATCCAAGGGCAAGAGATGGTCTTAAATGCTATAGTTTAGAATCTCGATCAACATGAATAAAGCTGTGCTAGCAATTAACCCATAAATGAAACAGCACAAGCTATTTAGTACTAACAAGTACTGTCAAAACAATATAAAACAAAGGATTTAGTACAAACTTGTGCTGTTTACCACTAAACAAAGTACAAGCAAGCTCTCATAAATCATAATAATGTTAACTAGAAATATACATATCAGTAAACAAGAAGTTCAAATTAATATATCATTAATTAATTATATTTTCTAAATGTTTTGTGTTCTTTGTAATTGATAATGTTTTGTATTAAAACCCACAACTACATGGTGGAAGAAAATTAAACAAACATTTAATAGTTCTCCATAGTGCCAGGGTTAGCTTGAATAATTCACTTGATAAGTACATGTATTTTGAAAGAGAATTAGTGTGTATTCCAATAAGTTACAAGACAGTAAGTTATAGAAATAATGGGATATATATTTATCATCTATATGGGTATTGAATAGTTTAGTTGACTTACATGTTGATATTAAGAAGGCAGGATAAATGAAATACAAAATGAGCATTTCATGTGTTTGCTTTTAGCCTTTAATAGCCTCATATTAAAGATTTTGATTGATTTATATAAGACATTATTTATTCATATATATTTTTGTAAGATAAAAACAACTCAATCAGCCTTTCTTGTTGTATATTGTCTCAACTATTTCATAAGTCTAACTGATGTCCAAAAGAACAACAAAGTACAATAATAATTTTGTAATGAGCCTAGCCAGTCCACATCTGGTTAACAACACCATTCATGCTCAATGGCACTTGGTCAAAAACATGCCAGCCCTTCACTTTTCGAGTTGCACATTCCACATGTATTCTCCCATTTGCTATTTGCTTAGTTTCAAACAGTTGATCTAGTGAAGATTGTCTCTTAGGGGGGGATGTAAATTGTGCTCTCTTTAAAGCCAAAAGATCTTTGATCTCAAAACCACGATCAGCCATTAAAAGGTCAGTCGGCTCCATAAAATAAATGAGGTGTGATTTCTATGTCTGAAATGTTTCGTTCTAAACCAAACTTTGAAATCGCCTCATTTTCTTCCAATATACGAATGCAAACTTTGCAAACTTTTAGTTGTTCTATTTCTTCATTTAGACTGTTTATATGATCTTCGAGTGTCAAAAGCCCATAAACAACTCCTTTTTCTTTACTTGGGAGCGTAAAAGATAAACTTTGCTGATATTGAAACGATAACCTTTCTCTTTCTTGGACCTCTTTGTGTTCTTTTCGTGCTGTAACCCGTTCGCTTCGCTCGCTGCATTTCTCAGCATCTTTCCACTCGAAAACAGAGGGAACAGTGCCCTTTATTATCTCTCTCCTGTGGCCTGTTAAGCTGAATTTGAGGTCTGAGGGCAAAAAGTGTTCAGAACAACAGAATTTGTTATTGATATGCTTGAATTCCTTGTCATCTTTCTTCATGACGACTTTCCATTTTCTTCGTATTTCTTCGTCTTTTTGGAATCAATGAAAGGATAAGTCGGGCCGATTATCACTTCTGTTATTACATCTCGCTGCCGAGCAGCATGTGTGACCGATTTTCCTTCTTTTTTTAGCTACATTATCGAAACCGAATTGCTCACTTTAAGTGAACTTCGACATTTCGTCCGCCATCTTGGATTTGGGGCTATTAAGCCTCGTTTCCATGTTACGTTCGATTTTAACTGTATCGGTGTATTGCAAATAAAGGTGTTATTGGGTGTCCGGTCCCTAAACCCTAAATTTGCGGCGCTATGGGGGTGTCTGTTTAGTTTAGTTTAGTTTATTTGTCACATAAATACAATTACAAAAATAATACTAATGAAATATATATAGATGTGACGGGAGTAGGAAACAAAGCTTACGCCCCAATTGAATATCCTAATCCTACTTAAAAAAATATATATACATAGATAAAAATAAAAATATAAATTTCAAAAAATTATAACGAATGCATCAAACTGAATACTAAGCTACTGTAAAAATAAACCATTTAAGTTTGGATTAGTAGAAGGAAGATGTTGTTTAAGGTCAGTTTGTATAAGGTCATTTCGAATTTTGTACAGTAGAACTAGATCAGTCATCTGTATTCCAAAGGCTGCATTCCAAGAATAAAGAGTCTTTCTTTGCCACTAGGGACACCCCCTTGGTCCGCCCCTGACCACTTACGATGGATATTTATCTTTGAAATGTAATATGCCGCATGCTTCTGACACTTGAACTAGAAGGGAGGACAAAACAAATCCATTGTGGTTTTATCTTTATTGTGATAAACAAGAGAATGGGCGATGTAAATATGGGAGAAAGGGCGAAGGGCGGTACTCCCATATGCTTGCATTAAAGAATAACATTTTTTTTTGTACTAAATGTTATTTGAAAAAACAAATCACTCACCTCATGTGCTTACAGAATACGGTGACAAATAAAATGTAATTTTGACAAATTCGTAATTTGGGGATTTACAACTACATGCTACAGTTACACAATAAGCTTAGTTAAATGTTGTAAGTGATACGAAAACAAAGAAATTTCACAATGATTATCACATCGAAGCAATAGACCCATTTCAAACCACTTGTTCATTCCCTTTGGAGTTAATCATTTGTTATGCATAAATATTTTAATACTTGACATAAAAGAACAACTCTCAGTGGAATGCCATGACGTGGTCTGAAATGTGCAATTTGCATACAGAACTAAAAAAAATTGCCATATGGTGTTAGCTTGACCCGGCGGAGTTCAGTTCATACTTGCGTATCAATTATCACAATTGAAAAGACTAGGGATGCGTGTAGTATGCTAATAAGTAGTTTAGTTTACGTGATTTGGACAACGCATATAATTCAGTGCAGTGAAGCTGATCCAGTCAAGGTGCACATTTACAGTGATAAGACAAAGGCAAAATCAAAAGGTAAACTGCTAGTTAAGTTTTACAATAACCTTCACCTTATAGTAATTACACTTCTACCTGTGACACAAATGAAACGAGATACTACTAAAGGCCCGGGCAAACGGCTTCAACATTTGCTTCAACATAGAGTCGATTTTGTTGAACGCTGTAGAATGGTTGTTAAACGATTTTGAACGCAGGAGGAGTCAAACATTTACTTCAACAGTGTAATGTTGAAACCACTTGTCAAAACCCTTTTCAACCGTGTTCAACAAATGTTGAAAGGGGGGGAGGGGGGCAACCGGCTTCAACATCCGTTCAATTTTGTGGAGTGGCAATGTTGAAGACGTTTGCCAACCCCTGTCAACATTGTTGAGCATGATTGAAAGGGGGTGGCAAACGGCTTTAAATTGTTATTCGACAAAATCGACCAGATGTTGAAACAAATGTTGAAGCCATTTGCCTGGGCCTTAGGGTGCACTTTAGCCTAATTCTGGTCTAATTCATTTGTTTAATATCATAGTACCTTAATTTCTTCTAGCTACCACGGTGAATATTATAGTCTACTAAATATCTACTAGTTTTCACTTTTATAGAGCTGCATGTCCTCACTAATCCGCGGTGAAACAAAGTGTATTAGTCAAAATGTAATAGTCAATTAACAGCCAAAGAACACAATGGAAGATGCATTAAAGAGTAATACACTAAAGTGCGTTTCACGGTGAGTGAGAACAGCTCTAGCGCATGCCTTTACTCTACTAAGTTGTACCAGTCCAATGTACTTCAGGGGTTCAAATGAGTTATCAGTGCCTTTACTCTAAGAATCTACTTAAATAGATGTTAAAATTCACCGACGTTTACCGACGTTAATCGTTTGTCGGAGTAAACCAAAAAAGACAATTACTTATTATATATTCATTATATATGCCTCAATTGAAACTCTAATTTGTACTTTTCAAAGTGGAAATAGTTACCTGTGGTCTGATATATTAACGTTATTGTAAAAAGGGCAGTGTGCATTCAAAGCTCACAACTTCATTTAAATGAAGTTTGAGAAACTTTTGCTTTAACTTTGATAATTAAATTGTCACTGAGGCAAGTGTTAATCCACCACAAAGATTATAATAAAACTCGTTAATCATAGGCCTTATATATGTAGACATACGGCATACGTAAACATTAGGACTGCATGAAATATCAATCACAAGGATTATTATCGGTGCTAAATAATATTCAGTGGTTCAAGTACGACCATGTTTCATATAAATGTTTAGTATCCTAGTATATTTAAGGACGATTTTTTTTGATAAATGAAAAGTAAAACACAAAGACGAAATTATTTAACTTTTAGCTAATGAAAACTGAATATTTACACTAATGACAGTTGACATAATTGATCCCCCTCCCCCCCGGGAAAAAGTCATCATAGGCACCTTAATGAAAAATCCTTTTATTGTTTGAAACGTCGATCATAGATTATAGATCGTAGGTCATAGAAGCGGCGCGGAGACTAAAGTAGTGGATGGTATTTCAATCAACCAAAACACATTCAATACCACTTCACTGAATAGTCTCGGTCTCCATGTTGAAAGTACCAGTATGATATACTTATTAAGGAAAAGTCTCATGCATACTAATGATTGAAATTCCAACCACTACCTCGGTCTATAATCTACGATCTATAATCTATACGTTCTATACTCTACGGTCTATAATCTACGATCTATAATCTACGATCTATAATCTACGATTCATGATCCACGATTTATAATCTACGATATATAATCTACGATTTATAATCTACGATTTATAATTTACGATCTATAATCTACGATCTATAATCCACGATCTATAATCTACGATCTATAATCTACGATCTATAATCTACGATCTATGATCTACGATCTATAATCTACAATCTATAATCTACGATCTATAATCTACGTTCTATAATCTACGATCTATAACCTACGATTCATGATCCACGATTTATCATCTACGATCTATCATCTACGATTATAATCTACGTTTCGAACACGACAAAGTTTTTCCCAATTAATTTGTTTTTTTTTTCCCGTAAAGGACCGTTCACATGCTAACATTATTCTTTCATATGGTCATGATAAAATATACAAATATTTGTTACAGCATAACGCGCCTTAACGTGGCCACCCAATTAAAGTTTTGTACAAGTTAGCTTAGCGTTCAAAAGTTTCTTTTTTCAAATTATTTGCTACACCTTTTCAAATTCAAACATCCTGGGAGGTTTTTCAGACACTTATAAACTTCACTCTTGTCTTCGCTTTGAATATTTCAAAGTGTTTACCGTTTGACACTCGGCGTGTCTTTTATATTAATCATTATCTCGTTTTCTGATTGGTTAATTTATACAAAACTTTAATTAGGTTGCCACGGTAAACGTCGCGCTGTAAATTGTAAAACTCATTTTCCACTATTTATTATACTAGCCTACCTATCAGTAGGTAATGCTGACTTTCAATATTGTCATTTTGTAACTATCTGAATGGTACCAGCTAGAAAGATGTTTTCTCCCAAAATTGGTATTCTGAGAGGCTGATACTGAGGTGATGATTGTTGTAATTTAGTTTCCAGAAATTGCAAACTAGTATCTTATCCACATGAAAAATTTACAGTATAAACACTAAAAATGAAACTGTTGCATTTTACTGCTAAACAGTCTTGATAACAAAAACAATGTAATTAGCAGATAATTTAGCAGTATTGAAGTTTCATACTTTTAGTATTTGAGTGAAATAGTACTAAGTCGTACAAAATAGCAAGGAGATTTTAAAACTGGCAAAAGTGCTTGATGTTATGAGCTTCAGGTGGACAATTTTAAATGAAATTTAGTTAGCTTTATATATACAAAAATTATAACAATCAATTCCAAGTCGAGTACAAACACTAAAAGTGTGCAATATTTTGTACTATTTACCACTAAATAGTGTTGATTAAACAATAGAGAACAAAAGAATTTGCATAATTTAGCAGTATTTAGTGGTATTTATGTTGCACACTTTTAGTGTTTGTACTCTATACATTATCGTTATTATATATTTCAAATTTTCATTGTTTTTGGACCAAGCAGCCTGTCAGTAAGAACCAGACATATCGTGGCAAAAGTCGATTCATCGATTTTGTTCAAATTTTGCAGTTCGATACCCTATCATGTTATAAGAACTCTTGTGAACTTAGTTTTTAAAAATTTGTTTTCGTTTGGGAGAAATTTGAATTATTATGCGAGAAGGCAAATATGCTAATTCGACGACTCTGAAATAGAGACCACTCGGCGATCTCGTGCACAAAATACAAACAATATTTAACCTTTATAACCTAGTAATCTTTAAATATGGTATCTCTATATGCCTCATAGCGTATTTCAGACTTGTAGCTTTAACGATGAATTTTTGGCAGAATTTTAGGACACAGTTTTCATGAGCTAAAAAATACCCTCAAAACAGCTGCGAATTAAACTATGTTCGATATAACGGAATAGTTTGATATTCACTGTGTGTGAAGTTAGGATAATTTCTTAAAACACTGCCGAAAAAAATTGCGAAGTTTTTATGTTTTGAAGTTGTTACAGTCGATCTAAGTTGGCTAAATTGGCTGTTTTTTTACGATCATTTTTGCATAATTAGCAACGATAATGAGCGTCAAAACAATAATACTTTTTGCATAAACCGTATTTAACATCAGCAATGAGTCAATTTGTATTCCTTATTGTAGTTAGAGCAATATTTAGTATTCCAACTCGATATAAATCATGTATTTTTGGGGTTTTGATCGTTTTGTTTATACGTTTTGTTTATACAAAGCCAATTATATCCGCGTGCGAGTGTTACTAAAAATAGATATGGCAAGACCTTTAGATACTGCCCTTTGAAATACTAAAATGAATCTGATAGAAGTCATAAAAATTATTATATAATGAGACTCACAACACAATTCTTTCAATATAGAAAAATTATATAATAGTAGAATAGAATAGTAGTAGTGTTTTTGGATAGAAGATAGATATACCGGTAGTTGTTCTTTGAGAGCAGATTGTCTATTATCCCATCTATAAAGTCTACAAAATGAAATTTACAAGATAATGACCGATTTTTGTCTGATAAAAAACTCCAGTATAAATGTTTTATTTTATATGTTTTGTAAGAAACGAAACACAGGTTTGAGTTTATTTTAGCAACTTGTCACATAATGCGATGCTTATATAAACAAATAATACAGTACTTCTATAAAATGATCGTTTTTGTTTGACACACGGGAGTAGGGTAAGTGTTGCTTTTTCTGCCGTGACCCGCCTTTGAAGTCATTTCTGTAACAGTGGTACCTCTATTAAGCGGACACAATAAAAAGTCCCATTGTTTTTCCTCACTAAATAACTGTAATTGGTTCCTCTTTTAAGAGTCAACCTCTATTACATGTAAACGTTTATTTTCAAAAAAAACCCTTTATTTTTTAAAAATTTATATTCCATTGTTCCAAACCTCCACTAAGCGGTCATGAAATGTTTTGTTTCAGTGTTTCTAATTGCTATATAATTGCAATATTGGTAGACTTGCTACAAGTCGACTAAACTCTCAGTAGGAATACTCTTTATTTTGACGAGTCGCGAGTAGATAAACGAGAGATACCAATACGAAAAAAAACGGACTTTGAGAAAGTCTAAACGGCAATGCTCAAAATTAATGAATTTTTTTTTATTTAAAAGACACAGATTTATTAAAATAACCGATAAGTAACGTACCCTGCCATTTCCATCCTTTATATGTAGATTTATGCCGGACCTTTATTCATCGGCCAACATCTATTAAGCGGCCACTTTGAAAAGTCCCTAGGGTGACCGTTTAAAAGAGATACCACTCAATCTCTTGAATATTGTACAAATTTCAACAAAAATAATATTAAATTTGACGTCAACGGCGGAAAACACAACACTTAGGGACTTATGAAAGGGTCTATTCTTGGTTTTCACCTATCACGTGACCATATTGAAAGTCCTTAAATCAGGGGCGGATTTAGGGGTGGGCCGAAGGGGCCGCGGCCCCCCCTTTTGTTGAATAAATGATCACTCAAAATGCTGGAAATCGCATCTCTAACGGTCTCAATTTCAAAATTTTCTGAGGGGCATGCCCCCAGACCCCGATAGATACTCCCGCCTTCGGCGGTCGATGGGACACTGAACCATTTTAATTGGCCGGCCCCCCCTTTCTCAATATCCTGGATCCGCCCCTGTAAATTGTCGCTTAAACTGTAAACAATCACTGAATTCATTAAACACATACTTTATTTAGCAGTGTTAGCAAATATGAGGTCAAAAGAATGAATATTGGCAGAGTTATAGTCAAGCTATTAGAAAAGATTTTTAGTAAGAAATGTATGGCAAAAGCATTTCCGGTTGTGTTGATTATATCATTAACCAGATCTTTTCTGCGATGCAAATAGCAACCTAGGCCACATTAGCTTAAAGCCAGATGACCGATTTATGATTTGCTCCAATTTGAGCTTAAATGGACTAATTGTGACCGATCGAATACGAAGCCAGTGAATATGCGCATTGATTACAGTGAAATGTATGGCGCCGCCATGTTGGTGTCCCAATAATGCATGGTCCATAATAATTATTATTAACATATTTCGATTCGCGTAGATGTCTGATTCGGAGATAAACGAGCCTGACTTTAAGTCAAGACGCAAAGCCTTGGGATTGGCCTATGCTGTGGATGATGATCCCCCATGGTACACGTGCATTCTGTTAGGATTTCAGGTATAACCATGAAATATTTGACTCAAATGATTGATGGAAAGATTTGTCAATAAATATCGATTGCATGATTCATTCTGGAATAATAGCGCAGCGCATGAATGCTAAACATAGCTCCAAGACTCGGACAAACATTGTTTTCAATTTTACCGTGTTGAGTAATATATGAACCGATCTTATGATTTCCTGCTGAAATTAGAATAACGTGATTAAACAAAGATTTGCTTCGATCGGCATTGAAAATAGTCTGCTGAAAGTTAAATAAAAGTTTGTTTGTCCAAGTTAGGCCTTAATTTGTCTCCATTTTTGTGACGTCATTCATGCGCTGCGCTATTGAGTTATTGGCGATCTGATTCATTTGGTACCGACTGTTGATTGAACTATTGCTTGAATGATTATAGATTGATCGAATTAGATTGATTGACAGGATAAATGAATAATTGACTGATTGTCTGCTCGATCAGATTTGGTCCTACCAGGGCCGGATCCAGAATGTTGTCAAAGTGTGTCCCAATTGCAAATGAAGGGCTCTTAAAGGCCAGTTCACACGGGCGATTTTTGCGGCGATTTGAGATGCGATTTTTACGGCAATTTTACGGCGATGCAAACGCGCGTGTGAACAACCGGCTATTTCATTGCAGCTTTTATAAACTTTTGCTACAAGTTTCTAAGAGTTTTATGAAGATTTGATCATTTTTTATCCATACTGCAATTAGAATCTCATCTTCTTCATCTTTCCATGACGGAAAGTAGCTACACAATTCCTATTGGGGAACTCCTAGTTCAAATTTTCACAGTATTCTGAAATAAATCGCAGCTGAATCGCGGTGAAATTTGAACATGTTCAAAACACCTGTGATATCGCGGCGACGTAAATTTCCAAAATCGCAGTAAAATCGCCGGTTGTTCACACGCGCGAATTTGCATCGCCGTAAAATCAACACATATTGGTCTTCCAAACCGTGTCCAGTTTTTTTGATAAAATCCTTAGTTTTATAGTTATGGCCCGTTTTGTTATTTAACTTGAAGTTTTAACAATGAGTCGACTTTGAAACACATTTATTCAAGAACGAAGCATTTTATCGAAAAAACTGGACACGGTTTTGAACATATGTATGTGCTGATTGACATAATGCAGAAATGACGGCAAAGGAGTTGGAACTTTTGGACTTATAATTTTTTTAATGAAAGTGCTCGATTTTTACAATTACAATTTTTAACTGAGAGCACCCCACGAACGTGGACGGTAACCTTAAGGTGGAGAGGGTGTCCGGTCCTTAAATGTCTTAAATAAAATAGGGGTAATTGCGAAAGAAACACCCCTTAGATACCCCTGCCTACTAAAAAACTTAGACGGGAGAAGCAATAACTTGCTGCGTAAATGTCCGATCTGATCGCTATGCTAATCATCATTTTCAGCATTACCTGACCATGGTCGGAGGGACTTTATCGATACCGTTCATTCTAAGTGGACCGATGTGCTTTGCAGACAAGCCCTTGGTGGTAGCCGAGGTCTTTAGTACAGTCATATTCTGCTCTGGTCTTGTCACGATTCTTCAGACAACATTTGGCGTCAGGTGAAATAAGTTTGCTGTCTTTGCGGATTGATAGTTGGAAGAATAATTAGCTTTTCAGATGGATGGTTGGATGGATGGATAATTGATTGGTAGTTTGGCTTTTTAGATTGTTGGTTGGATGTGGTTAATTGGTTGGGTAGTTGGTTGGATGGATGGATAATTGGTTGACTGTTGGAGGAATATTTAGTTTTTCAGAGTTTTGATGTGGTTAATTGGTTGAATGGATGGATAATTGATTAACAACTGGAGGAATACTTAGCTTTTCAGATGGTAAATTGTTTAATGGTTGATAACTATTATGTTCTACCACAAAACAAATTTCTGCATTTATAGATAATATCCTAATTTTAGGTTGCCAGTTCTCCAGGGCGGAACGTTCGCCTTCCTTGCACCGACTCTAGCTATCCTATCTTTACCGAAGTTTCAATGCCCAGCTACAGCATCAGGTATGTTTCACAATATAAAACGGTATATATATGCACACCCAATAGTCCCCTTCACAGTTCCCTGCGCCATCTTGAAAGGTAACCGGGCCTTTGCATCCAAGCGAGACGAACATTGAGCTTGCAATGATAGAGACACGTGAACAATTGTCCCATAAGGTGTCAAAAGGTCTCTATCATTGCAAGCTCAACGTTCGTATCGCTTCGATGCAAAGGCCCAGCTACCTTTCAAGATGGCGCGGGATCGAACTGTGAATGGAGAATCATTGTCGGGTTCCAAATCATAAAATTTAGAATCGGCTAAGACCGCAAGGACATCAAGAGTTACACTACAGCTATTTCCAAAAAGGTTGGCGAAAGTTGTGTTGCTTGTTGCCTATTGCATACCAAGCCCGAAATGCATGATATGAATTCAAGAAGTGAAAGGTCACAACAATATGGATCTTTTCTAAACGTTGTCTGCAGGTGTTTCCAACAAAATCTTCATCAACCTTTTTGGAAATAGTTGTATATCATGAATACAAATCGGGTTTTGAACAACAGGTCGTTGTTACGTTTGCCCAGAATGGGTCAAAAGAAGACGAAATTAAAAGTTTTTGAATTAAAACTGCGGCATTTCCGTATCAAAGATATGCCTATTGTTCTGTTGCAATCTCAACCTGTTAGAAGAAGTTCAAATCTCGCGCGCTTTTGTTACTTCTCACCTACAATACCATATATGGTAATAGCATTGTTTTCAAGATTGCATACGGTATTTCTGATACGGATATCTACTGCAGGATCATCTAACAGTACCAACCTGAATAGCAACATCACTGGTGGTGACGATGGGGAGATCTGGAAAATTCGAATGAGGGAGGTAGGTAAAGTAACCTCCACATTTTAAACATGAGTGACAAGGGTACATGCACATTTGCATGGTGCCGAGCGGTCCTGGTTCATACCCTGGCTGGGGACGTTGTGTTGTGTTCTTAGGCAAGATACTATCACAGTGCCTCTCTCCAACCAGGTGTATAAGTGGGTACCTGTGGGTACTTGTGGATTGTTGGGTTGAAAACCAGGCAAAAGCTGAGGGTAACCTACGAAAAAGTGGCATCCCATCCAGGGCAGGGGGAGTAGAAATGTTCCTTGTCGCTTCATGCTACAGAATCCGGAGTTAAGCGCTAGCCCGATAATACATGCTCTTATGGACCGAAACCTCATGTGTACTTTACAGACACGCGTCTAGCAATCATGAGAAGTTGATAGGTTGTATGTGTCAGTGGTTCCAGTTACTGAAGGTGGTGATGGCAACTGAGTCCGGCACTGATGGTAGTCACGGCCAGTGTTAATTGTCAATTCATTAGCATTTTACTATATATTTATCTCGACTTAGGAATTAATTAGGCACGCTTTCATCTCTGATTTGTTGCTTAGATCCAAGGCGCCATCTTGGTGTCATCGTTCTTCCAAATCCTCATTGGTTTTACTGGCCTTGTTGGATTCTTGTTACGATTCATTGGACCAATCACTGTTGCTCCTACCATTACACTCATTGGTCTGGCACTGTTCCATGTAGCCGCTGAACACGCAGGTAACCTTTGCCTTAAACTATTATAACTATTATTGGATCGATTTGGTTCTTAATTCTCCAGGCATTGACAGGCCCGTAGCAGGGTAAAGATATCTGGGTGGGATTGCAAAATCTTTATCGTTCCACCAAACATCTCCTAAGTTGCCCATTGTTTCCATGCTGGATGTTGAGGTTCATGGAAACCAGGACATCCTTGAGTACTTGTACGATTTCATCCTGCTGTTGTTTTCTCTATTATCTTCCTCCGACCAACAAATACAACTACAAGCTGTTTTCCCCCTGAAATATCCGCTGTTTTATCAGCCATTGTGGTATAAAACACCGCATTTAGGATATTTGACAGGCTTTAAATTTTTTAGATATTTAGTTGGCAGAAATCTGGAGGGGGCAACGGGGCCCATGGCCCCTCCCCAGCTACGGGCCTGATTTAGTAATAATCTTCTGGAAACCTTAACAAGTATTGTGTTACCTGAGAAATTGTTTTTACCATATGGGTTTTCAACGTTTTATTCGCCCAGGTTTGGCACTATATAAGTGCATCTTCAGGTCAACAGCTAGCTGGTGAAGTTGTAAGAACTTAGTGAATACGCTTGAGGAATAGATTATACCCACGTACAACACATTTTAGAGTATTACGTGAGGTAATAACTAGCTAATTATCTTCGTTTACTTTTCAGGCAATCATTGGGGGATATCTTTTACGTGAGTATGATGATGATAATACTAACTTCACCGTTATCGTTATTAGTTTCATTATTATTATCCATCAAGAATAGTCCCGTTTACAGTTCCCTGCGCCATCTTGAAAGGTAGCCGGGCCTTGCATCGAAACGAGACGAAAGTTGAGGTTGCAGTGATAGAGACACGTGAATAATTGTCTCGCATGGTGTTAAAAGGTCTCTATCACTGTAATCTCACCATCACCACCACCACCACCACCATGCAACACCATTATCATCATTGTTCGTTTCGCTTCGATGCAAAGGCCCGGCTACCTTTCAAGATGGCGCATGAAACTGTGAAGGGCACTTTGAGAGTGCTGATGATAGCAGTACTGATACTGAATTCATGTTTTTCTTTGTTTCTAATAGAACAATCTTCTTCATCACGTTGTTCTCCCAGTTCCTGTCTAATGTGAATGTACCTATTCCAGTCTGGAAAAAGTCTAAAGGATTCGAAATCAAACGCGTGCAATGCTTCAAACTATTTCCAGTAAGTGTGGATTTTACCAAATGCAAGGTTGTTTTAAAAAGACGATAGTTCATTCCAAGATGCATGTCATATAGCCATATACCTATTTCCAAAAGGTTGTCCATTCACTGACAGAAAATTAAAGGAATCATAGCGGACAAACACCAATTTCAAGAAGGCTGTCTGAGGTGTTAAGACATTGCAACAAGTAAAGGAATCATAGCCATACACCACTGCTCAGTCGGGTAGAGCACTCCAGTTATCCCAGAATTCATCAATTTGAATCCCGTTGAAGCCCAGTAAAAAAATGCCGGCTTTTTTTCGCAATTTAAACAAATTACCGCGCGTTGATCATCTCATCAATACAATTCTCTTTTGTTTTCGTCTAGATTATCATAGCCATCGTACTCTCTTGGTTAGTGTGTGGTATAGTCACTGCAGCTGATGGTTTCCCATCTGATCCCAAAGAACCTGGTTACAAAGCAAGAACTGATTGGAGGCTTATGGTGTTGAATGAGGCCAAATGGTTTCGCTTCCCATATCCAGGTATGGTATTAGCCTCCTCCGTAGGCAACCCTTTCCTTTCCCCTCTTATGGGATCCCTTTGTCATTCACTCGAGACAGGAAGCCCAATAAAAAAAAAGAAAACTGAGCGGAGAGGAGGTTATCCAGGTACAATAAAACTATCCTTATTTTACGTCGGTAGCTCATGACAGTCATTAATTGACTAAAAACGTATCAAAGATATGCCTATTGTTCTGTTGCAATCTCAATCTCTTAAAAAAAGAAAAAAATCTCGCGCGCTAATCAAAGTCTTTTGTTACTTCTTACCTACAATACCATATATGGTCATGGCATTATTTTCAAGATTGCATACGGTATTTCCGATGCGAAATTTGAGGACGTAGGTGCTCTCTCTAGCCTTCTCCGAAGGCAACTACTTTTCTCGAAATTTGCTTTATCTTGTTGATCGTGAGGAGACAGAGAACGAGAAAATGACCCCTCCCCCCTCGTTTTCACTTTATTGTATCTTCGTTCCCAGCCTCCTATACAGAGAGATTGCCTGCGGAAGAGGCTACTCTCTCCTGTTTCATTGCAATCCCATAATCATCATCATCACTATTGTTATCTTTCTAGGTCAATGGGGTTTGCCAACAGTCAGTGCGGCAGGGATTTTTGGGATGCTTGCGGGTGTACTTGCATCCATCATTGAATCTATAGGTGACTACTACGCATGTGCAAGACTATCAGGAGCCCCACCTCCGCCAAAGCATGCAATAAATCGTGGTATTGGCATGGAGGGAATAGGGTGCTTTCTTGCTGGTATAATAGGCAGTGGTAATGGTACGACGTCATATAGTGAGAATATTGGGGCTATTAGCATTACTAAGGTAAGTTATCGAAATTTTCCATGCGGACCAAAATTGTGTGCGTCCCCTTTTCAAAACAGACGACAATCATCCGACGTCGGATAATTCAAATATTCAGTATTAAACGCATATATTCTGGAAATACATTGAATGAATAACAAAAAAAATTATATTTTAAAAAGTTGGTTTTCGTAAGATATGAGAAACTATGCAGATCTCCGAGAGGTCATGTCATCTGCCTCGGCTTTATTAGTGAGTATTATTCAAATCCATCCTCGGGAACCCAGGAGTAATCTTCTTTCGCTCGTTTCTCGCTTCCAGAAAAAATACCCCAGGGAACGTAGTCTGTTGGAGCTTGTTCCGGAAGTCAAAATTCAGCTCTTTCCTGATTGGTCGACCTTATTAGGTCGACCAATAAAAATCAAGATAACCATTCAAAGAAAGTCGTAAAATAAGTTTGAATTTTGACTTCCTGGAACAAGTCCCAACAGACTACGTTCCCAGGGGTATTTATTCTGGGAGCGAGAAAAGACCGGCAGAAGATTACCCCTGGGTTCCCCAGGATGATTCAAATCATACCCAGTCTCATTCAATAATTTCTTCATATCCAAGGTTGGCAGTGTGCGCGTTCTACAGTTCGCTGGTCTTATCATGGTCCTAATAGGAATAATTGGTAAGATAGGTGCTTTATTCACCACTATTCCAGACCCTATTGTTGGTGGTGTGTTCATGGTCATGTTCGGCATCATAGCAGCTGTTGGTATATCAAACTTACAATTTGTCAACCTGAACTCATCGAGAAACATCTTTATCATTGGCTTGGCTCTTCTATCGGGTCTGGCTTTGCCTTATTATATGAACGCTCATCCAAAGGCTGTCAATACAGGTACGTAGGGACAAAACACTTTTTGATCTACCCGGACGTTAAATGGAAGCTAGCGAGTAAACTAGTATAGACTGCGTCAGTGTTTGATATAAACGATGGGTAATGGAATGAAACACTGTAAAAAAAGTTGACTTAACTTTACTGACGTTTAGAACTTTAGCCTTTCGTCGGAGTAAAAGAACCTGACGTTTAGAGACTTTACTTTTATTCCAAAACTTAATTAATAATCAGTGTGCAATGGATACATATTATAAATAAAAATATATATATATATATTACTAAAAAAACAAAATCAATTATTTTGCCTTTTTTAGTTACTCCACCTTTTACGTTACATTTCTACGTTTTGTATTAATTATATAATAGTTATTCTGTAATTAAAAACAAGCCACAATAAAAAAAACGTTAAAAAACAGGTAGGGAGAAGCAAATTATAAGTGAAATAGCACTGATGACGACGACGACGATGATTCAAATTTTCACAGTATTCTGAAATAAATCGCAGCTGAATCGCGGTGAAATTTGAACATGTTCAAAACACCTGTGATATCGCGGCGACGTAAATTTCCAAAATCGCAGTAAAATCGCCGGTTGTTCACACGCGCGAATTTGCATCGCCGTAAAATCAACACATATTGGTCTTCCAAACCGTGTCCAGTTTTTTTGATAAAATCCTTAGTTTTATAGTTATGGCCCGTTTTGTTATTTAACTTGAAGTTTTAACAATGAGTCGACTTTGAAACACATTTATTCAAGAACGAAGCATTTTATCGAAAAAACTGGACACGGTTTTGAACATATGTATGTGCTGATTGACATAATGCAGAAATGACGGCAAAGGAGTTGGAACTTTTGGACTTATAATTTTTTTAATGAAAGTGCTCGATTTTTACAATTACAATTTTTAACTGAGAGCACCCCACGAACGTGGACGGTAACCTTAAGGTGGAGAGGGTGTCCGGTCCTTAAATGTCTTAAATAAAATAGGGGTAATTGCGAAAGAAACACCCCTTAGATACCCCTGCCTACTAAAAAACTTAGACGGGAGAAGCAATAACTTGCTGCGTAAATGTCCGATCTGATCGCTATGCTAATCATCATTTTCAGCATTACCTGACCATGGTCGGAGGGACTTTATCGATACCGTTCATTCTAAGTGGACCGATGTGCTTTGCAGACAAGCCCTTGGTGGTAGCCGAGGTCTTTAGTACAGTCATATTCTGCTCTGGTCTTGTCACGATTCTTCAGACAACATTTGGCGTCAGGTGAAATAAGTTTGCTGTCTTTGCGGATTGATAGTTGGAAGAATAATTAGCTTTTCAGATGGATGGTTGGATGGATGGATAATTGATTGGTAGTTTGGCTTTTTAGATTGTTGGTTGGATGTGGTTAATTGGTTGGGTAGTTGGTTGGATGGATGGATAATTGGTTGACTGTTGGAGGAATATTTAGTTTTTCAGAGTTTTGATGTGGTTAATTGGTTGAATGGATGGATAATTGATTAACAACTGGAGGAATACTTAGCTTTTCAGATGGTAAATTGTTTAATGGTTGATAACTATTATGTTCTACCACAAAACAAATTTCTGCATTTATAGATAATATCCTAATTTTAGGTTGCCAGTTCTCCAGGGCGGAACGTTCGCCTTCCTTGCACCGACTCTAGCTATCCTATCTTTACCGAAGTTTCAATGCCCAGCTACAGCATCAGGTATGTTTCACAATATAAAACGGTATATATATGCACACCCAATAGTCCCCTTCACAGTTCCCTGCGCCATCTTGAAAGGTAACCGGGCCTTTGCATCCAAGCGAGACGAACATTGAGCTTGCAATGATAGAGACACGTGAACAATTGTCCCATAAGGTGTCAAAAGGTCTCTATCATTGCAAGCTCAACGTTCGTATCGCTTCGATGCAAAGGCCCAGCTACCTTTCAAGATGGCGCGGGATCGAACTGTGAATGGAGAATCATTGTCGGGTTCCAAATCATAAAATTTAGAATCGGCTAAGACCGCAAGGACATCAAGAGTTACACTACAGCTATTTCCAAAAAGGTTGGCGAAAGTTGTGTTGCTTGTTGCCTATTGCATACCAAGCCCGAAATGCATGATATGAATTCAAGAAGTGAAAGGTCACAACAATATGGATCTTTTCTAAACGTTGTCTGCAGGTGTTTCCAACAAAATCTTCATCAACCTTTTTGGAAATAGTTGTATATCATGAATACAAATCGGGTTTTGAACAACAGGTCGTTGTTACGTTTGCCCAGAATGGGTCAAAAGAAGACGAAATTAAAAGTTTTTGAATTAAAACTGCGGCATTTCCGTATCAAAGATATGCCTATTGTTCTGTTGCAATCTCAACCTGTTAGAAGAAGTTCAAATCTCGCGCGCTTTTGTTACTTCTCACCTACAATACCATATATGGTAATAGCATTGTTTTCAAGATTGCATACGGTATTTCTGATACGGATATCTACTGCAGGATCATCTAACAGTACCAACCTGAATAGCAACATCACTGGTGGTGACGATGGGGAGATCTGGAAAATTCGAATGAGGGAGGTAGGTAAAGTAACCTCCACATTTTAAACATGAGTGACAAGGGTACATGCACATTTGCATGGTGCCGAGCGGTCCTGGTTCATACCCTGGCTGGGGACGTTGTGTTGTGTTCTTAGGCAAGATACTATCACAGTGCCTCTCTCCAACCAGGTGTATAAGTGGGTACCTGTGGGTACTTGTGGATTGTTGGGTTGAAAACCAGGCAAAAGCTGAGGGTAACCTACGAAAAAGTGGCATCCCATCCAGGGCAGGGGGAGTAGAAATGTTCCTTGTCGCTTCATGCTACAGAATCCGGAGTTAAGCGCTAGCCCGATAATACATGCTCTTATGGACCGAAACCTCATGTGTACTTTACAGACACGCGTCTAGCAATCATGAGAAGTTGATAGGTTGTATGTGTCAGTGGTTCCAGTTACTGAAGGTGGTGATGGCAACTGAGTCCGGCACTGATGGTAGTCACGGCCAGTGTTAATTGTCAATTCATTAGCATTTTACTATATATTTATCTCGACTTAGGAATTAATTAGGCACGCTTTCATCTCTGATTTGTTGCTTAGATCCAAGGCGCCATCTTGGTGTCATCGTTCTTCCAAATCCTCATTGGTTTTACTGGCCTTGTTGGATTCTTGTTACGATTCATTGGACCAATCACTGTTGCTCCTACCATTACACTCATTGGTCTGGCACTGTTCCATGTAGCCGCTGAACACGCAGGTAACCTTTGCCTTAAACTATTATAACTATTATTGGATCGATTTGGTTCTTAATTCTCCAGGCATTGACAGGCCCGTAGCAGGGTAAAGATATCTGGGTGGGATTGCAAAATCTTTATCGTTCCACCAAACATCTCCTAAGTTGCCCATTGTTTCCATGCTGGATGTTGAGGTTCATGGAAACCAGGACATCCTTGAGTACTTGTACGATTTCATCCTGCTGTTGTTTTCTCTATTATCTTCCTCCGACCAACAAATACAACTACAAGCTGTTTTCCCCCTGAAATATCCGCTGTTTTATCAGCCATTGTGGTATAAAACACCGCATTTAGGATATTTGACAGGCTTTAAATTTTTTAGATATTTAGTTGGCAGAAATCTGGAGGGGGCAACGGGGCCCATGGCCCCTCCCCAGCTACGGGCCTGATTTAGTAATAATCTTCTGGAAACCTTAACAAGTATTGTGTTACCTGAGAAATTGTTTTTACCATATGGGTTTTCAACGTTTTATTCGCCCAGGTTTGGCACTATATAAGTGCATCTTCAGGTCAACAGCTAGCTGGTGAAGTTGTAAGAACTTAGTGAATACGCTTGAGGAATAGATTATACCCACGTACAACACATTTTAGAGTATTACGTGAGGTAATAACTAGCTAATTATCTTCGTTTACTTTTCAGGCAATCATTGGGGGATATCTTTTACGTGAGTATGATGATGATAATACTAACTTCACCGTTATCGTTATTAGTTTCATTATTATTATCCATCAAGAATAGTCCCGTTTACAGTTCCCTGCGCCATCTTGAAAGGTAGCCGGGCCTTGCATCGAAACGAGACGAAAGTTGAGGTTGCAGTGATAGAGACACGTGAATAATTGTCTCGCATGGTGTTAAAAGGTCTCTATCACTGTAATCTCACCATCACCACCACCACCACCACCATGCAACACCATTATCATCATTGTTCGTTTCGCTTCGATGCAAAGGCCCGGCTACCTTTCAAGATGGCGCATGAAACTGTGAAGGGCACTTTGAGAGTGCTGATGATAGCAGTACTGATACTGAATTCATGTTTTTCTTTGTTTCTAATAGAACAATCTTCTTCATCACGTTGTTCTCCCAGTTCCTGTCTAATGTGAATGTACCTATTCCAGTCTGGAAAAAGTCTAAAGGATTCGAAATCAAACGCGTGCAATGCTTCAAACTATTTCCAGTAAGTGTGGATTTTACCAAATGCAAGGTTGTTTTAAAAAGACGATAGTTCATTCCAAGATGCATGTCATATAGCCATATACCTATTTCCAAAAGGTTGTCCATTCACTGACAGAAAATTAAAGGAATCATAGCGGACAAACACCAATTTCAAGAAGGCTGTCTGAGGTGTTAAGACATTGCAACAAGTAAAGGAATCATAGCCATACACCACTGCTCAGTCGGGTAGAGCACTCCAGTTATCCCAGAATTCATCAATTTGAATCCCGTTGAAGCCCAGTAAAAAAATGCCGGCTTTTTTTCGCAATTTAAACAAATTACCGCGCGTTGATCATCTCATCAATACAATTCTCTTTTGTTTTCGTCTAGATTATCATAGCCATCGTACTCTCTTGGTTAGTGTGTGGTATAGTCACTGCAGCTGATGGTTTCCCATCTGATCCCAAAGAACCTGGTTACAAAGCAAGAACTGATTGGAGGCTTATGGTGTTGAATGAGGCCAAATGGTTTCGCTTCCCATATCCAGGTATGGTATTAGCCTCCTCCGTAGGCAACCCTTTCCTTTCCCCTCTTATGGGATCCCTTTGTCATTCACTCGAGACAGGAAGCCCAATAAAAAAAAAGAAAACTGAGCGGAGAGGAGGTTATCCAGGTACAATAAAACTATCCTTATTTTACGTCGGTAGCTCATGACAGTCATTAATTGACTAAAAACGTATCAAAGATATGCCTATTGTTCTGTTGCAATCTCAATCTCTTAAAAAAAGAAAAAAATCTCGCGCGCTAATCAAAGTCTTTTGTTACTTCTTACCTACAATACCATATATGGTCATGGCATTATTTTCAAGATTGCATACGGTATTTCCGATGCGAAATTTGAGGACGTAGGTGCTCTCTCTAGCCTTCTCCGAAGGCAACTACTTTTCTCGAAATTTGCTTTATCTTGTTGATCGTGAGGAGACAGAGAACGAGAAAATGACCCCTCCCCCCTCGTTTTCACTTTATTGTATCTTCGTTCCCAGCCTCCTATACAGAGAGATTGCCTGCGGAAGAGGCTACTCTCTCCTGTTTCATTGCAATCCCATAATCATCATCATCACTATTGTTATCTTTCTAGGTCAATGGGGTTTGCCAACAGTCAGTGCGGCAGGGATTTTTGGGATGCTTGCGGGTGTACTTGCATCCATCATTGAATCTATAGGTGACTACTACGCATGTGCAAGACTATCAGGAGCCCCACCTCCGCCAAAGCATGCAATAAATCGTGGTATTGGCATGGAGGGAATAGGGTGCTTTCTTGCTGGTATAATAGGCAGTGGTAATGGTACGACGTCATATAGTGAGAATATTGGGGCTATTAGCATTACTAAGGTAAGTTATCGAAATTTTCCATGCGGACCAAAATTGTGTGCGTCCCCTTTTCAAAACAGACGACAATCATCCGACGTCGGATAATTCAAATATTCAGTATTAAACGCATATATTCTGGAAATACATTGAATGAATAACAAAAAAAATTATATTTTAAAAAGTTGGTTTTCGTAAGATATGAGAAACTATGCAGATCTCCGAGAGGTCATGTCATCTGCCTCGGCTTTATTAGTGAGTATTATTCAAATCCATCCTCGGGAACCCAGGAGTAATCTTCTTTCGCTCGTTTCTCGCTTCCAGAAAAAATACCCCAGGGAACGTAGTCTGTTGGAGCTTGTTCCGGAAGTCAAAATTCAGCTCTTTCCTGATTGGTCGACCTTATTAGGTCGACCAATAAAAATCAAGATAACCATTCAAAGAAAGTCGTAAAATAAGTTTGAATTTTGACTTCCTGGAACAAGTCCCAACAGACTACGTTCCCAGGGGTATTTATTCTGGGAGCGAGAAAAGACCGGCAGAAGATTACCCCTGGGTTCCCCAGGATGATTCAAATCATACCCAGTCTCATTCAATAATTTCTTCATATCCAAGGTTGGCAGTGTGCGCGTTCTACAGTTCGCTGGTCTTATCATGGTCCTAATAGGAATAATTGGTAAGATAGGTGCTTTATTCACCACTATTCCAGACCCTATTGTTGGTGGTGTGTTCATGGTCATGTTCGGCATCATAGCAGCTGTTGGTATATCAAACTTACAATTTGTCAACCTGAACTCATCGAGAAACATCTTTATCATTGGCTTGGCTCTTCTATCGGGTCTGGCTTTGCCTTATTATATGAACGCTCATCCAAAGGCTGTCAATACAGGTACGTAGGGACAAAACACTTTTTGATCTACCCGGACGTTAAATGGAAGCTAGCGAGTAAACTAGTATAGACTGCGTCAGTGTTTGATATAAACGATGGGTAATGGAATGAAACACTGTAAAAAAAGTTGACTTAACTTTACTGACGTTTAGAACTTTAGCCTTTCGTCGGAGTAAAAGAACCTGACGTTTAGAGACTTTACTTTTATTCCAAAACTTAATTAATAATCAGTGTGCAATGGATACATATTATAAATAAAAATATATATATATATATTACTAAAAAAACAAAATCAATTATTTTGCCTTTTTTAGTTACTCCACCTTTTACGTTACATTTCTACGTTTTGTATTAATTATATAATAGTTATTCTGTAATTAAAAACAAGCCACAATAAAAAAAACGTTAAAAAACAGGTAGGGAGAAGCAAATTATAAGTGAAATAGCACTGATGACGACGACGACGATGATGATGGTTATTATTTTCATGATAACGACAACATCAACTGAAACGCTTCATAACATTTCGAGAATAGTCATGGAGGTACCATTTCAAATCCTTATCTGTCTAGATATTTTATCGTGGTAGTCTTAATTTCAAGCTCTATCTTTCGAGTCAATCTTTAATTCCCTTTTATTCCCATTAATTCCTTTCCCATTGGTCCCTCTATCTATTTCTCTTCATCCATTTATTCTTATCCCTTTAACTCCCAGGTGTCCAAGAGTTCGACCAAATCATCTCCGTTCTATTCAAGACAGGAATGGCAGTAGGTGGGTGTGTGGCGGTCATCCTGGACAACACAATTCCAGGAACACCAGAAGAACGTGGTCTTACTGTCTGGCGTAAAATGGCGAGCGACAAGGACAGTCCAGGAATCCAGAATTACGCACCAATGAGTATCTATGATCTTCCATTTGGATTAAATCGTCTGAGCTCGTTTAAGTTCGCTAAGTACATTCCTTGCTTACCATACTACCCGAAAAATACCAGGAATGATATCAAGAACAGTACCTTGAAAGAAAATCTTACATACAAAGATGTTGAAGAAAATGATGTTCACTCTAACCCTAATACTCTTAAGTCTGATTTTGAGCTTAAAACCCACTTTTAGAAAGTAAGAATAAGGGGCCGTTTACATGGAGATAGGGTAACCCTCCTAGCAGGGCTAACTCTTTTGTTTGAGAGTCCCCAGAGAAAAGAAAACTATAAGAGTTAGCCCTACACCTAGGGTAACCCTATCTCATGTAAACAGGTAGGGGGAGTCCAAGTGGTAGGAGTTGTGGGTGCTCCTTTTAGGGTTGAAAATATTTTGTGTGTGTACTTTCTAGCATGTTCTAGGATTCTGGCACAAACGCCAATGCCGTAACACGTTTCTGTACCTGTAAGAATAATGTTTTCTTGTCTTTTTATGAAAATAAGCTTAGCTGCCAAGCACATCATGTACCTTTTAGTATTATTACATATAATGATGATGATAATAATAATGATTGTGAAAACTGATGATGATGAAGAGGATATTGATGTTCAATTGGTGATGACGATCATTCATCATCATCACCATGATCATACATCATCACATATAATGATGATGATGATAATAATAATGATTGTGAAAACTGATGATGATGATGATGATGACATAGATGTTCAATTGATGACGACCATTCATCATCACCATAATCATTCATCATCATCATCATCATCACATATAATGATGATGATGATAATAACAATGATTGTGAAAACTGATGATGATGATGATGATGACATAGATGTTCAATTGATGACGATCATTCATCATCACCATAATCATTCATCATCATCATCATCATCACATATAATAATGATGATGATAATAATAATGATTGTGAAAACTGATGAAGATGATGATGACGTGATGACGATCATTCATCGTCATCTATGAATAGACAATATACGTTTTTAGATTTCTTCGATTATCGTTTCAATATCCATCATGTTTATTTCAAATTTAGGCTAGATATTGTTACTATCGTTACACAGTGTTATTTACAGCAGTATATAAGTTAAAATAGAAGGATTATTAAAACGTTATCTATATAGAACACCGAAAAATATATCTACCTAAACCTACTCAACATTTACACTATTCGTCAGACTCCACACAAAATGACTAACGGCAATAGAGAAGACAAGGTACAAAGGCCATCTCGCATTCGTTAAACTCTTTAAGAAAGGTACTCCATTAAAACTAGACCTCGGTTCAAAGAAGTTGTGAACGACAACCACTTTTTACGAACTTCTGTAATGCGACCGTCCACAATGGATTTTATAGTACTGTGTATAGTATAGGGACAACATCTATTATCCGACCACTGGTATTGAGAGTGGTCGGTTTATTTGGTACTATCAGCCCAAACTATCAATTAATCTTCTCCGACTTTCCAGTTACACTTACGACCATCGTCATAAAGTTGCTTTAAAACTTTCTTGAACTCTGATGGGTCTTTGTCAGTAGTTAGTTCGACGTACTTACGATACAGTTTCAGTGCGGTTAATGCGTCTTCTATACTGTCATGAGTCTCAGCCTGGATATTAAGACCTGCAGGGAAATAATGATTATATCTAATGTTTGAAGAATCGTACTTTCAGGCATGGAAAGGAGGACGAGGGGTAGGAAAGGAAAGGAAGAGGAGAGGAGGAAAGGAAGAGGAGGGGGAGGATCGAAAGATGAGGGGGAAGAGGAGGGGAGGAAAGGATTAGGAAAGGAAGTGAAAGAAAGAAGAAGAAAAGTGTGGAAAGAGCGGGTAAGAAAAGGGAGGAGGGAAGGAGTAGGAAGGGAGGAAAGGAGGTAAGAAGTGGGAAGAGATAAGGTAAAAAAGGAGGCAGGAAAAGTAAATGAATAATGACGATGAGTGCGATTGCCGATGATATACATTACTCAAGCATTGTAAAACAAAAAAAGACAACACTAAATGGCTTACCTAAGAAATACCAGGCTAGAAATCTAAGTGAAAGGTAACGTTGTCTTGGAATATGAAACAGTGCTACTGTATCAAATACTTGGTTCTTTGGGACCTAAAAAACATCACCTACTTAGCAAACTAGCCACGTAAATCTATCTAATAATCATCATTACCATTATTACCAGCATCATCATTATCGCCAGCATCATCATAACTATCATCATCGTCATCTTTATTAATACCATCATCACCATCATCATCAACATCATTGTCATCTTTAACAATACCATCATCATCATCACTATTCTAACACTATCATCATGATCCTCGTCATTGTCAGAATCATTATCTTCGTCATTATTACCACCATCATCATCATAACCAACATCATCGCCAGCATCATCATAACTATCATCATCATCATCGTCATCATTATCAACATCATCTTTATCAATAGCATCATCATCATCATATACATCATCATTATCGTTGTCATCATAAACATCATTGTCATCATCATCATCATTATCAACCATCATCACCATTTCATCATTATTCTTACCATGAGGTTGACAACACGGAAGTCTTTATCAATACCATCATCCTCATCATCATCATTATCAATCATCGTCATCATTATTCTTACCATAAGGTTGATAACACGGAAGTCTTTATCAATACCATCATCATCATCATCATCATTATCAATCATCGTCATCATTATTCTTACCATGAGGTTGATAACACGGAAGTCTTTATCAATACCATCATCATCATCATCATCATTATCAATCATCGTCATCATTATTCTTACCATAAGGTTGATAACAAGGAAGTCTTTATCAATACCATCATCGTCATCATCATCATTATCAATCATCGTCATCATTATTCTTACCATTAGGTTGATAACACGGAAGTCTTTGTCAATACCATCATCATCATCATCATCATCATTATTATCAATCATCGTCATCATTATTCTTACCATTAGGTTGATAACACGGAAGTCTTAATCAATACCATCATCCTCATCATCATCATTATCAATCATCGTCATCATTATTCTTACCATAAGGTTGATAACACGGAAGTCCTTCTTTAGTCCATGACCAACAAACTTAACCTTACGGTCAGCCAGGGATCGTATCTTAAGATAGGTTGTCTTTAGTGTCGTTAGATGTTTGGATGACATAGTAACATCAAGATCACCCGGTTTAATACCAGAGAACTTAGTAAGATAGTCTACCACCTTGACAAAAATACGAAGAAATATTATTAGTACTGTATTAGTACCACCGTTTATTATAACTGTCACCATATCTTGTGTATCAGAGCAAAAGCACTATATACATGAAAGAAAATCAAATAGTAATAGTTCTTATTTAGAAACTATAAATCACTATCAAAGACAAGTAAAGTTGTAATGAGGTATTGTTTCCCTTTGTATTTGATGTTTCTGGTTGAGTGATATACTGACTAAATAGTCACTAAATAAAAACTATTAGTTAGTAACTATTTTGTTCTTATTTCATGGTTTTATTGTTTTTGCTCTATCCAAACAATAAATATATTCTTGGTTTTCACCAAAGACCAAAGATCACGTGACCATATTGAAAGTCCTTAAATTGTCGCTTAAACTGTAAACAATCATTAGTCAAGCTATTACTAAAGATTTTTAGTAAGAAATGTATGGCAAAAGCATTTCCGGTTGTGTTGATTATATCATCAACCAGATCTTTTCTGCGATGCAAATAGCAACCTAGGCCATATTAGCTTAAAGCAAGATGACGAATTTATGATTTGCTCAAATTTGAGCTTAAATGGACTAATTGTGTCCGAATACGAAGCCAGTGAATATGCGCATTGATTACAGTGAAATATATGGCGCCGCCATGTTGGTGTCCTTCTCAGCGACACCAACATGGCGGCCAAAAGCCGAACTTTGCAAAACCCCCAAAATTCCTTAAATTTAGGGCAAAAATACCAGTAATTTAGCTTTCTAATGATAATTCTAAGGTTTTGAGCTCAATCAAACATCGATAAATACTAAACGGATATGAATCTAGCTTGATTTTCGACCACTAAAGATGCGTGACTAGAGTTGCGTGACACAAATTGTCTCGCTTATATTTCCATACCAAAACACAGCAAAGACACAAGATTTAGCACAAAAGTTCGTTTAGGGGAGCTCTAAAGAGTATAACTGCCAGAAGTAAATATAACTAATATTTCCGAAATAAAAAAAATGGATGACGTCACGTGAAAACCAAGAATTGATTAATTATCCAACTAGTCATGGGCTAGCCTCCTCCGCATGCAACCCTGCTGAGGAGTTTTCTCTCACCCTCACCTCCCTACCTTTTGTTCCGCCACAGGAAGCCCAAAGTCAACAAAGGAAGCCCAGAGTCAAGAGTTGCATGCGGAGGAGGCTAGTCATGGGCATTTATAACAGCGGCCATGTTTATTCCAATGAGAGTAAAAACCTATTGTCTCAACCAATATGGCGGCCCGTGATAAAAGCGAATAGATGAGTAAAAATTTCGCAGGAGTAGGACTGGATCGAGTGAAAGTATTCTTACCCTCCGATATTCGGAGGGCAAATGTTCACGTTTAGTCTGGTATCTACCCCTCTGACCTGTCCAATCATTGTCAATATTATCGTTACCATCATAATCTTAACATCAGTATAATGATCTTAACCACTAGTTGCTAACCTGTTCTGACGTGGAGATGTAATCGTCAATGAATGGTATCCCCTCTAGTGGTCCCGGCTCTCTGTCAAAATATAAAAACAACTACACATTAATTTATGTCACATGATATACAAAGATGATAACATAATCACACATATTAGCTTCAATAAAGTAACAAAACAAACGATGCTTCAAAGTCAGTATGCCTCTGAGAGCAGGGGACGTGACGAGGGATGTTTTCTCGTGATTGATCCCGATTTTTTAAACAAAAGTTTGATCCCTGAACTCAAAAGCTCGCTTTTTTATCCCTGATCCCACAAAAAATGTTCTGATCCCTGAAATTATTAATAGATCCCGATCACTTTTCTCTGATCCCTGATTCCAGCTGATTCGGCATATGTGATCCCTGACTCAAGGCATATGATCCCACATCCCGTCCCTCGTCACGACCCTGCTATCTTCAGGACATACACCTACTTGCAGTAAGGTTGTCATACAAAATAGAACATTTGTCAAAAAGAAAATAGAACATTTGTGATTTAGTGCGAAAGGAATTAATTAAAAGACAAAAGAGAGAGTTCAGCTTGAGTGATCTTCTTTTGTCTTTTAATCAATTCCTATCGTACTAAATCCTAATGCTCTATTTTCTTTATAACAAATGTATATTTTTATATGACAACCTTATTGCAAGTAGGTGTAAATAAAAGAATTGCTATTACTATGTGGTCATACTAGGATACACTGCAAAAACGACTGAGTAGATATAACTCAAAATATTGAGTACAACATTCAGGTTGACACTTTATAGTGATTAAATCCAACTCTTCATAAAGAGTTAATGTAAATGTAGATGTACCATTGAGAAAATGTAATCAATATATTGAGTTTAAACTTATATTTACTCTCTATAAAGTGTCATCCTGAATGCATGATTAACTCAATATACTGAGTTATATCTACTCAGCAGTTTTTGAAGTGTAAATGACTAAGATAATGACTAACATAAATGACTAAGATGAATCCTACAGGTGTTTTATTATACCGAGCAAATAATTTTTACAAAACACTTGGAGTGAAACATTAAAATGTTGCAGTCCAATAACGCAAAATAATGGATCGCCACGTGACTAAAATACGAAGATGTGATTAGAGGATTCTTTGTAAGGTATAATTAGGTTTAAGAAAAGTTTAATTGTAAATACTTCATAATTTAACTATATTTGTATACAATTTACTAATTTGTTTTTCTTTTGTATGTATATATATATTACTATAATACTGCAATTCACCGTCTATGGTGCGAAAGTATTTTCAATAAACCTTATTATATATTACATATAATAAATATGGAGTAAATGAATGTTATGAGACAGATGATGGAGGTGTCTTACCCTCGTATCACTGTAATACGCGCTGCACTCATCTGACTCGGTTTAATAGTGGACCGAGTACCATCACTACGTATTTCTGCTTCTTCCTGGAATCATGATTGGTAATTTATTAGCAAGGAATACGCAGACAGGACAAAAAAAAATAAGCAGACAATCAAATCGAGAGATATGTAAGCTTAAAGAACAGACAGACAAACAAACAGACAGACAGACTAGCAGAATAACAGACAGACACATAAACAAACAAACAAACAGACAGACAGACAGACCAGTAGAGTAACATATACAGACAGACAAACATACAAACAGGCAGGCTAACAGACAGACAGACAGACAGACAGACAGTAAATAAACAAACAGACAGACAGACAGAAAGACAGACAGACAGACAGTAAACAAACAAACAAACAAACAGACAGACATATAGACAGTCAGACAGACAGACAGACAGACAGACAGACAGACAGACAGACAGACAGACAGACAGACAGACAGACAGACAGACAGACAGAAGAAACAGATACGACATATCTTTCATCAATACTAGATGTAATGTAACTAGTTACCTGGTTCAATGTGACAAATTCAGCATCTAGAGCAACTAGAGCCCCTTCCCCTGGTAACTCATCAGGCGTAAGAGGGGTGAACATCTTTGACTTTCCTTGTTTTTCGGCCACTGAATGGTCTCTGAAGAATATGCTGCCATCGATATCCGTTGTAACTGAAGAGAAGAACGTAGATATTTCACAATCATATATTTAATTACAACCATCATTTTCCATCAGGGCTCATCCGGGGCTCTTCTACATTTAATAAGTGGACATACAGTGACGTACTAGTTTTGCCAACCAACCATTGATATTAGGAAAAAGTAAATTAAAAAATCCATTGTTAAATTGGTTGGCAAATTAGCATCACAATACCAACACTTGTAAACACTACGCTAACCTATATTTACAGCATACAACACTTTACTAATATATTGTTTTTTTGCGGAGGGAGGAAAACCGGATAACCTAGAGAAAAAACCCTCAGAACCAACTCACATATAATCCATGTCCGGAACGCGAACACCGACCACAGTGGTGAGAGTTGCGTTCGTTCACTGCATATTGCATATTTCTTACTGTATAACGCAGTCAATCAATCAATCAATCAATCAATCAATCAATCAATCAATCAATCAGTCAGTCAGTCAGTCAGTCAATCAATCAGTCAGTCAGTCAGTCAGTCAATCAATCAGTCAGTCAATCAATCAATCAATCAGTCAAACAATCAATCAGTCAATCAATCAATCAATCAATCAATCAATCAGTCAGTCAGTCAGTCAATCAACCACACTTACGTTTAAGGTCATGTCTGCTGTTCAAATCTCTTCTAATGAACATTATACTACATGGTAATTTCCATTCAAGATTAAACACTACAGCTTCAATCTGAAAAGAAACAAAACACTACATTAATAAAACAATACTAGCTTCTTTTGAAGATGGGTTTCCTGTGGTGTACTTGGACCAACACAGGAAACCCAAAATAACAAAGAAATAAAATGTCTTTCTTTGTGTTGTAAGATGTGTTGAATTCTGGTTTAGAATTCATTGTATTACAGGTATTGTTTCGACCTAAGGTCTTTGTTGTTGGCCATTGATTTATTGTGTCACATCCGGAATTTCCTAAGTTAAGTCCGGAGGAAATGTCCGGATATGACGTAGGCTAACACCAAGATGCTGGTGTGCTTCGTTGGGCGATGACTTGGCACAGGAAGACCAATATTAGTACTTACAGGTGCTATAGGTGTTATTGCAAAGTCGTTAAACAAGTACCACTGATCACAGGTTACACCCTGAAAAAAAATAGCATGTCAGTAACTCATGCACGATATAAAACAATTTCAAAAAGTGAAAAATGTTCTTTACAAGAAAAATATTTTAATATCATAATATCTTAATAGATCATTTCACAGTTCTTGTCCACAACCTCAGCCTAGATAACGTGCAATATATTCTTTAGAATTTGACTACAGCTTGCAGTAATTTAAGGAATGTACACATTATCAAACAATTGAAACACTTAAAAATTCCACGGGCTGTAGTCAAATTCTAAAGAATATATTACACGCTATCGAGGCTGAGGTTGTTCGATGAGAACCGTGAAAAGGCCCATTAATCACATGACAGCTTTCGGTTCAGTTATCACTGGTACTATCGTAAATCTAAAGAAATGCGACTGATTTATTCTTTAGGAACACAACAACCTTTCGGCATATAAATGATTCGCTTTCAATTAATTAACCAATTGTTCTTTCCCTCCTCATACCGTTTTCTATCACTTTCTGATTGGTCCATTACTTTTCCCGCCTCGTATATATATTTAGTACCTCTCTTAATCTATCTCTTTTACTCTGACGAAGGGCTAAGGCTCGAAATGTCAGTAAAGTTAAGTTAATATTTTTTACGGTGTTACAAATTTCATTCTATTTCCTATTGACGGTTTATATCAAACACCGACACAGCCTGTACTAGTTTAGTTGCTAGTTTCCATTTATATTGTAAAGACATACCTCTTTTCTACTATGATAGGTTGTTCCTACATGGACATGTGCCAATAGGTTACCACCTGCTTTAGGGTCTTGGATATACCCTACAGTAGCATGCAGGTCATAGATTATTTCATTCTCGCCACACTTGGCTTTCTTGCAATTCTCAGCCTTGAAGGAAGGAAGACAAAATATCAGATATAGAGAAAATAATTTAAAAAGACAGAAAACAGAGACACAAATGAAATAATTATTCAATAGATATCTCATCAATCAACAATTAATGAGGAAAGGAAGGAAGGAAGGAAGGAACGAAGAAAGGAAGGAAGGAAGGAAGGAAGGGAGGAAGGAAGGAAGGAAGGAAGGAAGGAAGAAAGGGAGGAAGGAAGGAAGGAAGGAAGGAAGGAAGGAAGGAAGGAAGGAAGGAAGGAAGGAAGGAAGGAAGGAAGGAAGGAAGGGAGGAAGGGAGGAAGGAAGGAAGGAAGGAAGGAAGGGAGGAAGGAAGGAAGGAAGGAAGGAAGGAAGAAAGGGAGGAAGGAAGGAAGGAAGGAAGGAAGGAAGGAAGGAAGGAAGGAAGGAAGGAAGGAAGGAAGGAAGGAAGGAAGGAAGGAAGGAAGGAAGGGAGGAAGGAAGGAAGGAAGGAAGGAAGGGAGGAAGGAAGGAAGTAAGTAAGTAAGTGAGGAAGGAAGGAAGTGAGGAAGGAAGGAAGGAAGGAAGGAACAAACGAACGAACGAACGAAGAAAGGAACAAAGAAAGGGAGGACGATGAGAAAGAAATACGATCGGAAGGAAGGAAATATGTTAGAAAATTTTCCCAACCTCTTCAACTTTGGATACTTCTATTTTTCCTTCTTCGCCAAAAGATATCTTTATGACTAAAGGAATCCATGACTTGGGTTCTTCCTCTTGCTCGATTATAACACTGAAATAAGAAATACCATGTTGCTACCCTTCTAGAACATACACTTACTTCAGAAAAAGTTGATGGAGTGAACAATGAATGACGAACGGCGATTGCACAACCAAAAGGAACTGTGGTCTTAACTATTTATTTTTTATGCATCTTTTGTGGCAGAAAACGAATTTACTGCAGAACACTAGCCCCATATAGTAAAGAAGTCCTTAGAAATTGATGAAACTGTGCTTAGCAATCCACGAAAACGCCAGGACAAGTTGTATGCGTAACCACAAATCTTTACGGTCGTGTAATCGCCGTTTGCCATTCGCCGTTAAGTTTGCCGTGTCAACCTTGTTTGAAATGAAGTGTATATCACCTAGTACAAATCAAACCATCAATTGTTCATTCCAAGAGGGAAATAAACGATGCCTCTGCATCTACACTTGAAAATGCAAGTGTCTGCAGTCCGATCCTTTTAGCCAAGAAGTTCTTGTTGTGATATGTAAAGGAAATCGCTAAAAAATCCCTACTTTTATAAGAATCCCCCTTAAAAAGATTAGTTAAAGATTGAACAAGTGAAGTGTTGTCCAAGAACATGTATGGAAGTTGTTGTTAAGATACTTACACATCATGGCGGAATTTGCATCCAGCTCTGGTACAGTTCTCTCCATATCGACATGCTTTAGTAGTTTGGACTGGTTTCTCCTCATGGTGGGGGACGCTAAGAAGCTAGGGAAAGAAATATTATTAATAATGATGATGGTTTTGTTGATATGATTATGATTATGATCCTAATGATGATGATAATAAAGATGAAAATGATAATATTGTGATGATTTGTAATGCCACTACTATGATGATAAGGATGATAATGATCTTGATTGTGTAATGATGTAATGATGACAACGACGTGATGGTTACAAAAAATGACTTTCATGAGTAAAATGACAAGCTTGGTAGTGGGAACAATGATAGTGATAATAATGATGTTGATTATGAAAATTAGATAATGAAGGGCAGGAAGATGACGATTATAGTAGTATTGAAAACAATGTTATGATGATGTTAATTTTGATGATGAAGATAATGTGATGGTGACAAGAAACTAATGTATGATGAGAATGGTAGTGATGATTTTGATGATGAATGATAACAAAGATGATGTTGATGACACTTAATTAAGACAATTAACTACCTTTTGTTGTATTTTCCATACATCTATCTCACTTGGTTGTTCTACATGACAGTTAAACGCCAAAACGTCTGGTAAACTGGTAACTTTGCGAGTTTGAACCTAAATACAAGTACAATATGTATACTTTTGGTTACAACAGGTAAAAAATCGTGCCGATAAATGTAAGAAATCTCAAAACTAAACCAATCCAGGGGCCGGTTGTACAAAGGGTAGATAAAGTTATCCGCAGATAAAAGATATCCACTGCATAGGGTTTTTTTTTTAGATTTTATCCGCTGGATAAGGATTTATCCGCTGGATAGCGCTATTCACCCTTCGTACAACCGGCCCCAGTCATCTATCTTCAGTTTTATTGTGGAAACTAAATAATTATTAAGTTTTCAAGAATATTCTTTGGAGTAATCTTTTTAAATGGCACAAGTAACCTAGTAAATTAGACAGCATTCGCGAAAAGCATTGGGAAGCATTTTTGGGCACTTAGATAAAATGTTAGTAGATTTGCAAGCTACATTCAAAAGTGTAAAAAAAAAAAAAAAACACACAAAGAAAACACATCCACTAAAGCTATCAGACAACATATAAGAACCGCAACTGCCAGCTAAAACATCTCTTTCAGTGTCAGGGTAAAAACGATTTCTATTCATTTTTAGAAAAATGTTCTGAAGATAGAATAGTTGGTCAGTCGGTTTTTTTTTATAGAACAAGAGGGGTATCTGAACTAAAATTTTGTTATGATTTGGCTAATATATAAAACTTAGTATTCAGCCTTTTTATTTTTGCACATCTCTTACCGTTGGTTGGTATCGCCCACATTTATCACACCATGCCTGCATTGACTGTTCGCGACATAACGTTGATTCGATTAACGATTCAAAAGTAACAGAAACATTCTCTGGCTTCCCTGTAAAGAAATAGACATCACAAATGATTACTCAGCTTCAAGAAGAAATTCAAATTTTAAAGCTCAGCTCGGTTTGCAGTGTTACGGTTTAAGCAAGCAAGCAAGCAAGCAAGCAAGCAAGCAAGCAAGCAAGCAAGCAAGCAAGCAAGCAAGCAAGCAAGCAAGCAAGCAAGCAAGCAAGCAAGCAAGCAAGCAAGCAAGCAAGCAAGCAAGCAAGCAAGCAAGCAAGCAAGCAAGCAAGCAAGCAAGCAAGCAAGCAAGCAAGCAAGCAAGCAAGCAAGCAAGCAAGCAAGCAAGCAAGGCAAGCAAATATGTAAGCAATCAAGTATGCAAATAAGTAAGTAGCAAGTAAATAATAACTTTGTTTCAAATGCATCAAAATGACTTTTAATTATTGTAAAACATAGACCATTTTACAGTACCTGACATCTGTGGATACTCCAAGTCGTAGATCAATGAAGACGACTTTCTTGCTGTATCTTTACCACATCTACATTTATTCCACTGCTCAACATCAGCACCAAAGAGTTTCTCAATGACAGAAGTATTATCTACTTTATCTGGGGCTCTGCAGGATAAATATAAAATCATGAATATAGCATTGACTAAATCAGAGTTTAACAATTAAATCATTATCAACAAAGTTAACAAAATGAGAACTAAAAAAAAAGTATACTAGTAAACTAAATAATAGACAATGAAAACATTAAACATATTTAGAAAGTCACAAATACTCACTGTTCTGGGCTTTCCTCAGGTTTAGCTTCTGGGGCCACTTTAGGTTCAAGGGTATCCTACATTATAATGATAGTTGTGAGCAGACGGGTTGTAACTGCACTGTACGTGAAATATATATAGCTTATTAAAGACCCATGGTCACATACTGGCTAGTCTCCTGCACAAACGTTTTTAGTGTCGGATATTGTTCCTCTAAGAGTGGCTGCGCAGTTGCCTACCTACTGGCATGCTTTGCAATGTCTGTGTTGAAAATCATTCAAAGTCAGACGTATTACAAGAAAACAAATAAAACAAAATGCTAAACGATTCAGTAAGAGTGTAAATACCCACTCACATCTTAAAATATATCAAAACATTTGAAAGTGCAATTTTCATGGTCCACAAAAACCAATCTTTTGCGCAATGCATGATGCACACAAAATGCTAAACGATTCAGTAAGAGTGTAAATATATACCCACTCACATTGTAAAGTCTTTTGCGCGGTGCATGCTGGTAAGTGACCATTGGTAGTTATTATAAATAAAGAATCAACAAAAATGGAAGTCATCTATCGATGTCTTAATACCTGGTGACACTGCTGTAAAACAAAACGAATCCAACTTTGAATCAATCGAGGGAAGTTTGCATTTCCTGTTGACTCTTCTATATCATTCATTACTAGTCCAAGGGCAGACGCTTGAGGAATGGTACGAAATGCTCTCAAGAAATTACTGGCCTGTGAAGACATAGATAATGAATTTATTATCGTTATTGATATCTAGTGATGATGATGGTGGTGGTGGTGAAGATAATGAAGATGATGATTACAATGATGGGGATGGCATGCCATGTTGATAAAAAATAATGATTATGATTATGATGATTGATGACAATGATATTGATTGATTGGGATGATGATGACTGATGATGATATAATATAGTTATAATAATAATAATGAGCATGACAATGACAACAAATGATGATTATGATGATTGATGATAATAATGTTGATTGATTGGGTTGATTATGGCGATGATGATGATAATAATAATGATGACGATGATAAAAATTGATGAAGATGGTGATGATGATAATGATGACTGATGATGATAATGATAATGTTGATGAATAATTTATAATGACGATAATAGGAATGAGAATAATAATGATGTCAACATTGCTGCAATGAATCAATATCAAATAGGATTATAAGCTGCTGCATGTTTACTATATCATGATTTTCTTGCCATTTCTGGAGTTAACTTCAACTTCACTTATTCTAAGTCATGTATTGAGATGTTACCTGACAAGGTGCGCCAGTAGATTGATCCAACATGTAAAATAAAAATCCAAGTTCACAGGCCATACAAAATTCCCTCTTGCAGATGTGATTCTGAAGACTGACTCTTAGTGGCTCCAGAAAATACAACACCTAGTACACAGATTAAAGGAAAAAAGACATGATTGAGAAAAAGTGTTTGTTAGTGAGTTACATTGAGTATCGGGTAGCTTACTGTTTTCACTAATATGTTATCCTTAAGGGCATTAAAATTGAAATTATATATTGATTTCATCATTGCTTGGTATCTTTTCTAAGGTTAAAAAAGGAAGAGCTGGCCCAGTTCATTTGTACACTTTTTTCATGTTATGTTTTAATGTAGTATCTCTTAGGGTTGATAATCAACTGTACCATGCCCTCCGAAAAGAACTTCAGGTATATTTATAATAAATTAATTTTATAATTATATTGATTTTGAAAATTCCTAACAAGCATACAAGATACATGATAACCCTGAGTCTCTTCTCCCGGGCAATTAAGATGGTAGCAAGCACAGAATATCAGATTATAACTCACCTGCAACATTGCATTGCAATATGCATTTGGGATGTGGATTTCTAATCCTGCAAACTTTGTTTTATTGTAGTGACCAAAGTCAAAATCTTCCAGACCTTTACAGAACAAAATTGAGAAAAATTAAATAAGAATATCAGATGGTATTTTTTTGAGTACAAATTAACGACTCACCTAGTTTGGAATATTTCATTTCAACTTTTCTGTATGCTTTTGGTATCAGAATGGAGGGATCGTCATCTATTTGTCAAATAAATGAATGAATGTTTTATTTAATAAATAAGAGAGAGATGGTCTAGTAGTTGGTGGATCGGATTCTGAGCCTAATGGTCTGGATTTATGTTGTGTCCTTAAGCAAGACACTTTCTTCTCTCAGTGCCTCATCTTCTTGGACAAGGACGTAAAGCTGGAGGTCCCATATACATACACTCTAATCCTATATACATGTACAAGGTATATTATGTTAAAGATCCTGTTGTGCTGTTCACAAACTAAAAGAAGGGGATTGTCTCCCTGTACAACAGTCAGGCCTCGGAGACATTCACTAACCACACTCATGACTGTAAACTGCTGGTTTACAGAAGTCCGATAAGTCCTATACATATATATTCATAATAGATTTGTAAACTTTAAGCATTATGAGCATTGTAAAAGCACTATATAAATGAGGCTTATTATTATTATTATTAAATAAATAATGAAATGAATAAATGAGTATATATACCTATTTCAAAAAACGTTGTCAGAAGGAGATCTGAATCTGCAATCTGAGACGTGGGAGTGTGTGGGGTACGGCAGTTTTTTTACATTGTGTGCACTTTCTGGCTTCAGATATGGAGACGGTAAATATCAATCTGAAGGTGCTAAGCACAAAAAAAAAAAAACAGGGCCAGGCTTGGTTTTTGCAGTATGCAATTTTCCTGAATTCATTTCGGTCTCAGATTGCAGATTCAGATCTCCTTCTGACAACGTTTTTTGAAATTGGTGTATATAAATGAATGTATGAACGAACAAACAAATGAACGAACAAAGAAATCAACTGATTGAACTTGTAAGTCATTTACCTCTACTCATAGGAGACTCTGGTATGTCACTGGTATCATCTTTCTTTCTATTTTGTGCTATATAATGACTGGGCTTGGCTTGGTATGGCCACTTAAGAAAGAGTACAAATATTAAAAGTGTGCATCATAAATAGTACTAAATAGTGATTTTTTAATGTGGTTAATATTAAGCAAAGTTAACTTGGAGCATTGTGCCGTTCAGCGGTTGTTGCTAGCGTGCGCATGCGCCAACCCGATGCATCGTGGTTGCTGCTCGCCATCTTGCTTTTGCTTGGATTGCTATTGCCCCGCCCACCCTCCT
This sequence comes from Metridium senile, assembly GCA_949775045.1. Lineage (NCBI taxonomy): Eukaryota > Metazoa > Cnidaria > Anthozoa > Actiniaria > Metridiidae > Metridium > Metridium senile. Next base: position 4,030,989 of record OX459107.1, read on the forward strand.
CTGGTTATTGATGGTAAGTATTGTATTCCACTGTTGTTCAGTGTGACAGGTGCCGAGGTTGACCTGTGGCTCGGTTGCCATGGTTACCTCTTGCCTATTGCTTCTTGCCTGTTGCCATTGCCAATTGCCATTGCTTATGGATATTGCATTGCTCAAGGCACCTACCCTCCATTATAGCAACAAGTTAATGCTAATTCTATTGTTCAATTAGCAGTATTTATAGCACTGTTTAGTACTACCGGTAATTAGTACTACTTGTTTCACGGGAATAACATTTACACTCTAGTAAACAAGTAATATTTCAACACAACATAATCAATTAGTGGCTCTTCATCTGCTGACACTCACACTCACTACCCCACATTAAATTTACTTTTCATACAAAACTGTTGATTTTTGCTATGGGAGGAAAACCAGTATTATCCGGAGAAGCATATACCACGGGTGTATTAGAGAACAACACATCAAACAAACTCAATTCAAATTATGATCTGGGTTTCAAACTGTGATTTGAACTCAGACCACGGCAATGAAAGGTCACTTCAAATCATTACCTGATTCCTTCTTTTGTTTCCAGGGTTGGGCGCATACCCTATGAAGTGCCTTACTACTGTGGTACGGAGGATTTCTGGGTCTATTTGCAGAGGGTTTCTGGAAAAAATGAGAATCTTTTTTATTTAAGGTGACTACCGGAAGCTAAATTTTCTAATAATTTTAAACTAGGATGAAATTTAATGCTGATTCCAAATATGAAGAGGAAAAAGTGATGTCCCAAACATGTTTTCAAGATAATCTGCTGCTTATTATTTACTTATACTCATCCACAAACCTGTCTTCTCTGACATAGTAATCTCTTGGCCAGTCAGAAAATGAGGGCCCACTGAAATTATAAGCACATAACATTATTCATTAACAATTATTTATGACAACAATGTAAATATTAAGGAATAGTAACTGTGATAAAGTCTTCATTTAAATTTACAAAATATATGAGATACTAAGCACGCTGATAGGCTAGCTACGTTATTTATATCAGAGAATAGAGACACTCTCATAAAAGTGATATAAAACATCTGCACTCAGTTTCAAACATCTGCACTCAGTTTCAAAAGTTTGTGATTGTACATGTATGAGTATGCCGATACATTACAGCCGCTCATGTTGTAAAGTACATGTCTTGACAATAAAAAAACAATACCAACCCCAACCCCCCTGGCGTCTATTAATTGCATGCAGTACTTACTTAGAGTATGGTAATGGGAATGATGACAAAGGAACAGAATACTCATCTATAGCTAAATGCTGTGATCTTGGTACCTACACAAGTATACATGTCAAACAAACAATAACTTAACTTCAAAAACTCATTAATAATTCATGAGAAATTTTCAAAACAAATCGTAACCGTGACGAGTGTTTTAACTGAAGTTATAGATTCACCCTAATTTACATAAACTTTAAAACACTCCTGCTCGTTTATTAAACATTAACTAATAACATCATTAAATTTATCAAGATTACAACGGTGCAATACATCACATACACAAATATTTTGCTTCATAAAAGAACAAAAACCTTTTTTTCTGCTTGAATGGATAATAAGTAAATTTATCATAATTATGACCCGTATTTTGCCTGGCGCTCGCTCCTAAGAAAACCTTTAATTAGAAAAAGTCATGTGATGGGGTCCGTACAGCTTTTTTCACACATTCAAACACTTACGGACCTGCAACTCAAAACATCACAAAAAATAGCCTTTTAATTAAAAAGAGTGAGTCATAATTGAAGGGCCAAGAATGAAAAGGTCCTATGTGACTTTTTTAGCTATTTTTCAAATTTTGCACAAATCATCCAAAAATACTCCAAACAACTGAAGGATGAAAATTAAAACAATCTAAATCACTTTTCAGTTAATTTTAATTTCAAACCTTGCTCAAATGAAGTTTTTTCCCGAGTCCATGTTTTGGGTAACCATGGTAGCTGCTGCTGTTTTGTAAAATCCAGGGCTCAAGTGTCTTCAAATCGGTTCAAGGCATCGTTTGAAGACTGCACTTGCTCAAAGGTGGCTTGAATCGGAATTTTGTTAAGTTAAGAGTCATTTTTTGCCTTTAGTTACTACTGGAAGAGCATCATTAAGCTTCAAGGTAGCAAAGAACTCACTTTCTGAAAGAAGTCAGCGAGGCGTTTCACTTTGTTCAGCGAAAAACGTTTTGTTGTTGTTTGAACTGGTTTTGGCCGCCATTGCAACGAAACAAAGTGAAGCTTGGAGTTCGACTATAGGCAAATTCTCGAACCTGCCAGGGCATTTTAACGAAGTTGTGACCATAGAGAAACACAACAATCGCAAAATTTTGGCAGAAATCCGAGGTGACTCGAGACTTAATATTAGTTTCTTATAGCACGATGCTATGAATGTCGCGCGGAAAGATGGCGGTGATCACCCATAGTCCTTTGCGGTCGTAAATTACGAAGCGCACGTGCTTATTTTGATGGTTCTAATCCAATTACCGTAGTTCTGTTCGGGAATTGAAATAAAGAGTAAAAATTTGCTTGAGTCATGGCACAACGATTGAATTTTGTTGTAAAAAAAGACTTTCTAGCTGATGAAAATTAATTTCGATAAAAATCCAAGGTCAAAAAGTGTGATTTTACTATAAAACAACGGTCATTTCTGACTTGTTTGCTAAACTTTAAATAACTTTTTTTTCGCTTTTTTTTTTTTGTGCTCAATCGAATCGCTGGTTTCTTGTGACTGATTTGATGGAAGATATTAATATCTTTTATTATTATTTTGAACAAAAAAGCGAAGTGTTTATTCGTTTGTTGACGCTAATCGAAGTTCACGGACGAATGATCGGTTGTTAAGCAAAACCATAACGTAACTATGGGCCAATTTTCTTCTTTTTTGACAAAAATCGTGGAAAGTAGATAGCAAACCTTAATATTTCAACTAAAACAAGTTGTTTGGTGTATTTTGGGATGATTTGGGCAAGGTTTAAAAATTAGCTTAAAAAGTCACTTAGGACCTTTTCATTCTTGGCCCTTCAATTTATTATAAAAAACTTATTGACTGAGTTAGGTCGGACCATACGGGAAAATATTTGGCTCGCTGCGCTCTGCCTGTACGTCATGACTGCAAGCCAAATATTTTCTGTCTACTAAGATATAACTTTTATACAATACCTCAGTAGCAAATTCCGTTGGTATTGAAAAATTATTGTAGCATACATCAGCAACTTTTGAATCTCCCCACAGATGCAAATATCCTGAAAACAAATTGAACAGTTATTGCAGTTACAACACAGGAAACAAAATTGACATTCTATTATGGTAGTAAATTTCCTAGTCTCCCCTGCAGCCATATTTAGCAGCATTGCATGACGAGGCTAAACATGGATGTGGAGATACTATAAGTTTCCTGGATTGATGATAGGGCATTTATGCTTTTGAACCCAACCATAAGTATTTTAGTGGCAATTTAAAGCACTACCAATAGACCTCTTTACTGTCCTTGTTTGTTGTCCCATTTCAGATCATGTGATGCTACCGTTGGGGATTGTTTCTTTCACATATAAATGATATAACACATTCATCATAAAAGAACAATTCTCAAGGGAATGACACATGGTCTGAATTGGGCAATTTGCATACAGAGGTAAAGAGGTTTATTAGTATATCCTGACCCCAAAGGTTGGATTTAAAATTAATTTTGTTGGAATTACAGATACATGAGAAAATATCATATGCCCTTGGCGGAAATTAAACGTACATCTGTCAATTATTAAATAAATAATTGTTGAGAAAGCTTTGAAAGAGAAATTTATGTTGAGAGAAGAGTAGTTTCTTACCACTAGAATCACCAAAGGACATAGCATGACAGTTAGAAGATACATCTACAGCGGTACACATCCCACCATGGGCATTGATGTTATAGACAAACATGGATGATGGAGTGACTAGACCACCAGGCTCAACAAACTGAAACTGACCACTCTACATACCACAACAAATACGAATGGATTAATTTAGATAATATATCCTAATGTATATTAATGTTAAAAAGATTATTTAAAAATGAAAAAAAAATACATTTATTTAAAAAATACTTTTATTATAATTATCAAATAATAAATATAGTAAACATTCAGTTATAATGACTGTCCCTTTCACAGTTCTCTGCAAGTTGAATGGTAAGCTTGCAACGATAGAGACTTATAAATAATTATTACTAAAGTTCTACAAAATTTACACACTCAGGTACATGTAGTACACACTTATATGATTACATACTACTTATTATTTTATTATTCGCTGCGCTCGGTCCGTACATAAAAGACCGAGGTCTGAGATTTCCCTGTAATGACCGAACGGACGAGGTTATATTAATAAGTTATTTATTATATGGCTATTTTAAAAAGAGAGACAAAGTAATATTTTTTTTGATATTTTACGACGCGCGTTGCTTTCAAATGGCTTCCCAGTAGTTTTACTGAAAAAGAGCGAGTTGTCAGACTAGATCAGAAACCGGTTTTAATTTCATTCAGCATTAGGTACGGCTGCCTCAACAAACTCACAGAAATTTTATTGACAAATTATTAGATATACTGCTGCTTTCCTCATCATTTCAAATCAAATATCGTCTAAAGACAACAGGTTTTGCTTATATCTTGTATTGCCCGTGGTCGTTACAGGAAAATTACGGCCCTCTCGCGAGAGCCGATTAGCCAATCAGAGCGCGCGGAATTTTGATGCCATATAATAATGTATGATAATATATATATTATCTTATTATATAATTTTCAGACATATATATATATCATGATAGAGTATTGATCATGTTTAGTATCATAATATATAAGTAAAGGTAGGAGGAAACAGTTCATATACTATCAAAACAGGTAGAGCTTCAATTGGGCCGTTAAAATTTCGAGCCCGCGGGAGCAAATTTTTGATCACGTGACGGGTTAAAAGTTATCACATGACGTACACGAGGGTAGCTTCCCGCGCTGTTTTCTGTGTTGGTTGTTATGTTAGTATCTTGAAATACGATTACCACCATTCTCTAAAATACAATCAATGATTTGCCCTCTAATTTCATGGCAAACTGGTTTCCCTTTTTCATAATAGCGTCCTTTCGCGTGTTTGCTGACTGCTCACGTGATAGTTTTTAACCCATCACATGATCAAAAATTCGCTTTCTTGGGATCGAAATTTCAGCGATCCAATTGAAACTCTACCTGTTTTGATAGTATTTTACCTGTGAGATGACTGCAAGTCTTGATGAGAAAGAAGGAAGAAACTTTAACATCATAGGTTCAAGGGAAACCTAAAATGATATTAATGAAACAGTGATAATGATGAATGCAATAATCAAGTTCTATATTTAAGGAATGAAAAACAAATTTTCTGAGTTCCTCTGATCTAGTGAGTGAACACGAGAGAACATAGGGAACCAAGAGACAAAGCCAGTACCATCATCACCAGCATAATCATTAACTATCATTGTCATTACTATAATCATTGTAAGTTATACACTGTCATCATAACCATCAGTCCCTTACCACCATTACTATCAACAGCATCCTCACAAGCAACAATATGTTAATTTTCATCATCATCTTGTCCATTGTCGTTATCATTACCATTATCATATCATCATCATCACATCATCACCACCACCACCATCATTGTTATTATCATCATCAACACCTTCCTTATCATCATAATCATAATCATCATTGTTATCACCATTACCATCATAAGATAGCAGCAGCATTCAAAGTTGTCATTATTTACATAACATTACCTGTATGGGAGAAAGAGCCCTCAGTGTCCGTAGGTCATAAACCATCAGAAGCCTATCAACTGCCAAATGACCATGCCTACAAAATAGTTATATTCATTATTTTTTGTATAATTTATCTATATGTAGGTTCAAACAACTCAAACGTCAGTCACTAACACCAACAGTCTCTGAGGACTACCATGGCTAATTTGAACAGACTACACACACACCTACCAGGACAAACACATTCACCATCATTTAATTTATGTGCATTTAATTACATGTAATATAGAAAATCACATGATCTTGAGGACAATAATTATTTGCAATTAATAGGGTGAAACTATTCACTCTGACTTTATTAGGTGTACCATAACATTTAGGCTAAATGCCTAATACAGCACATCCTCAGGAACACAGTGGTAATCTTCAGTTGCTCGTTTCTTGCTCCCAGAATAAATACCCCTGGGAACGTAGTCTGTTAGAGCTTGTTCTGGAATAAGTTTGAATTTTGACTTCCGGAACAAGCTCCAACAGACTATTTATTCTGGGAGCGAGAAACGAGTGACAGAAGATTACCACTGGGTTCCCGAGGATGAATACAGTAATGCCAAATTAAAACATAACTAGATCATATATACCTTGATGAAAAGCCACAAGTAACAACAAGGTTACCCGAAACATCAAAGTCTGACAGAGTTCCTGAATGAGTGTCCAAGACGTGCTCTGATTTAAGGGTGGCAGGGTCTCGTAGTGTTACCTTAGTGATAAAACAAACACAATATTACAGTGTGACTACTCCAACCAAGGCCACCCAAACAAATTTTTTCACAAATCATCCAATCACATTCAAGTATCTAAACAATAGACTTACAGGAAATTGATGATTCAGTAAATTTCACTGTCAAAATATAATGTCAAAGTGTCAACAAAAAAACATCAGAATTATCTTGTATAGTGATTGAATAATTTGTGACAAATTTTTTTGGGTGGCCTTGGTTTGAGTAGTCACACTGTAATTATCATTCTCCATGTGAAATATTAGAATAATAATTACAGCAATCCAGCACCAGTTGAAAGCAGAGTTTTTGTTGCCCCCTAATACAGGACCACTATTGTTTGGTTAGGTTTAGGGCAATTGTTTGGAAAGACTCTATTGTTTTTTAAAACCAATCCTAAACAATGTTTTGATTTGGTGCTGACTGTCTCAATAATTATACTTATATTATTACCACTGGTAATTAATGTATGCAAAACCAGTGAACTTTATTTAGCTACAATTATGTTTTGCTAAATGATTGATTACCTTTCCTTTAGTGTCCCCACAGCAAATATACCTTGATGACCATTTCATGACTACTGTACCAGGGTCAACCTCAACCTTGAATAGATTCAATTAAGATTATCAAGTGCAAAAAGTATATTTCCATGAAATATTTAGTAAATACCAAATAGTACAACTTTTGCTAATTCTATTGCTTTGTAGCACAAAATTGGTACTGTTTTTTTACATAATAGAACTATCTAGTATACTATAGTAACTATATAGCTTGTACTGTAGTACACAATGTACAATGAGCAATGCAAATTCAAATTCAATTGTGTTATATCTTAGTTACTGTTGCTACGTCTGACAAGCCAAATATTGTTCTGATTTAACTGATGATTTTAATGGGAGCTCTAATTATTGAATAAGGAAATAGGTAGAGAACAATGGACTGAGGGAGAAAAGGGGATTGGTTGCATGCCTCTTCCAAGACTGGATCAGTGTTGAGATCAAACTTAACTGCACTGCAGTGGTTGAGCAAAAGTAAGGAAAAGAGGAGGGGAGGGGAGTGTAGAGCAGTCAGATCTTTTAGGCACAATGTATTTCATACATTGGGACCTCTATTGTTTTTGTTATACATTAATGATTTACCAAACTGTTCTGACAAACTAAATTTTAAAATTTTTGCAGACGACACAAATATCTTTACGTCTGATAGCAATATCAACTCCCTTGAGAATAAAATGAACATAGAACTATCAAAAGTCAAAGTATGGCTAGATGTCAACAAGCTCTCTTTAAACTTTACAAAAACAAATTTTATGATAGTTAAATCTAAAAGGAAAAAGGATGTTTCGATCAATATAAAAATCCCTGATAAAGACGGTTCTTTCTTTTGTCTTGAAAGGAGAAATTATGTCAAGTACCTTGGAGTTATACTTGATGATTCCCTGTCGTGGAAACATCAAATATCTTACATATGTTCACGAATTTCACGTAATTCAGGTGTAATTTTAAGGTTAAGGCACTATCTGTCACTAAAACAACTAAGGCAAATTTATTATAATTTGATTTATCCTTATATCTCTTATGCTATTGAGGCATGGGGTAGTACTTATAAAACAAACATCCAAAAAGTCCAGTGCAAACAAAACCATATTATACGAATAATATTTTTTGCTACTCTCTATGGGAAATACACTGACAGTGCCAAACCGCTCATCAACCTGCTAAATATACATACAGTTCAAAATGTATATCGATTACACATTTTGAAATTCGTCCATAAGTGGCACAAAGGACTACTGCCAAATACATTCAATAATATATTTACACAAGCAAAAAATGTTCACGCCTATAATACACGATATGCAACCAAAGGAAATTTATATAAACCTAGAGTTAGAACAAACATTGGCAAACAATCACTCTCTTATACTGGCTCTAATATATGGGCTGACCTCCCATATGAACTTAAAATATTAAGTGTACTTTCATTTGATAAAAAAGTGAAAGCATACTTAATGAGTACTCAAAACTCACAATGATACATAGTATATATATACCTTTATGAAGAAACATAATCTATATTTATATTACTTACTTCACAAAAACTATATTTAATATTATTTTGTATATATTAGTGTTTTCCTGTTCTATTCTCTTTTTTCTTTTCTGAACGTTTTTTCTCTCTTTGTTAAATTGTTTATAATCTTACCGCTCTTTATACCTGAATATTATGTATTAAACAAAAACCTAAATGGAGGCTAACTCGATAACTTCCCAGTTTACTTAGCCTCCATGCTCAATTTCTATATTCTATAAAACATACATAATAGAAACACTCATACAAACATATACAAACGAATATAGAAAGAAAAAATGTAAAATGTATAATATAATGTACAATATATTGTAATTAGTATATAAGAGCAAATAAAGATTCTATTCTATTCTATATTCTATTCTATTCTATTCTATTCATACCTCTCCAGTGATTGTACCAGTCTTGAGGTCTACCTCTATCATACTTCCCTGGTGTCCAGCAAGCAGTAGATTACTATTGTCTCTCTGGAGCATACATTGCAGGTTGGACATACTAGGTTGACTGGAAAATACATTATATAACTAATAAGGCGTCATAAAATATTTGAGATACTGTGCACGTTCAGAGGACAGAAACACGCTCAGCAACAATCACATATATAATATGCTAACTGGAAAATGTTCGCATCTTATTCTGATAAACCCATCCACTGTGCCAACAAACAAATTCCATAAATGCTAAGAACAGGTAATTGTGGGTGCAATAGGGGGTAAATTGGAACAAGAAATTAATACTTGCAAAACTAGAAATCAAAGTCATCTTGCAGCGATCTCACCTCGGCCGCCATCTTGGATTATCATTGACACAGGGAGCCCAATCATTACAAAGAGCAGCCCAAGTGTTAGGAAAAGTAGAGAAATTTTCATGGGTACCCCGACTAGTATTTTATAAAGCAATATAAAATGTCCACTTGTGTCTATTAACTGTGATATAAACACTCTCGGAGCTGTAGAGCACTCAAGACGTCAAAGTTCATTTTAACTTCTCTCTTGCTCTACAGCCTCCATATACTGTCCATGTCACAGTATATAGACATTTTATATTCCTTAACTATGTTTGTTTTTTTATATTTTATTTTGCACTCTTTCATTTCTATACATATATAACAAAGATTTTAAGCAATTGGTGCTGCCAATATATACTTTACCTCAAACTAAATATTTGTACTCCAGTTCTCTTGCCATAGCGTAATTGGTTACATGATAAAGACAGAATGCCTCTATTATCTGCTAACATATGTCTTATTTCACTGTGGTGTGCTTGGAAAGCTGTGTATCTTTGCAGTTGTAGCCCATAGTATGAAGTGATGTGACCCTGAAAAAAAAAATAGTCACATTTAAAAATGATTTAGACTAGAAAAAAATAATTTGGTTTGAAAATCAAGTTTCTAGATTTTATGGCTTTTTACAGAAGCCCAGGTCTTAAAATCACTTTTATCAAGAAGAAACAGCAATGGTCCCAACACATTTCCTTGTGGAACACCACAGGAAATAGCATGAGACATACATAGAGACATTTTTTGTGTGAAATTATAATTGGTCCATTGGCTATAGAGAGCAAAATGACCTTTAAGCATGCTACCACAAGCTAAACCCTTTGTCTGCTTTTAAGTTTTCATGGTAATGATCAATGATAGTTTATATAAATAATAACTTATAATGATTATCATAAAATGCATCTAAACAAAAATATTAACAATAGCAAATACAGATACAACATATATTGGTTAAAATTGCTGAAGACAGAAATTCCAGTGAAAACTTAAAAATAAGAAAACTAAATATCAAAATATGTAAGCTTTAATACAAGGAAAAATTAATGTTTTTGTTAAAAAATAAAATAATAATTTTAGACTATCAAAATTCAACTTATTCGAAAAGCAAAATATCTATTTACATCTTTTAAACATAAAATACCTGATTTAAAAGTTAAAAACTAAAATAGAAGGCGGTAAAATATAGCAAAATTAGAATTCTTACATAATATTTCAGTAAAAGTTTAAGTATTTTTCACTAGCAAGTGGACAAAATGGCTGAACTTAAACACATTTTAACTTCGAAAATATCTCACCGATTGATTCCCAACCCAGATCAATTCTTCATAAGGGTCCACAACAACGTTTGTAAGGGAGTTAGGTTCTCTGCCATTGTTAAAAATGGATCTAATTTCTTGATATTCTTCCTTGAGTCCGCCATCGAGCTCCATGTTCACAACAAAGCAGTGTTCCACCACGCATGCGTTGAAAGCTAGATCGTTGGGCTCCCTGTTCTGGCGGGAAAATGACAACGCCTCCGCGCAGAAAGAACCTGAATGAATGAAAAAAAGAAAACAAATGACTGAATGAATTAACCAGTTAAGATCAAGCAAATGAATAAATGAATGGATGACCGAATTGCAATGGATCTTTTTATTCAGAACCAACGAAACTGAATGAACAAAGGAATGAATGAATGAACGAACGAACAAACGAAAAAAAGAATCAATTCACTATCTAATAAATTATATATGAATGAATGGATGGATGGATGGATGGATTAATGAACGAATGAAAGACAATAATAACTCGAAAACCGGATCCGGAACTCCAAAATATATTTCCCACCATCCCTTGCGGTATTATTTTGAAGAGGAAGCAAAATGGAGACAAAGTTCATTCAAATATGCACAATATTATTGATGTGTTTTTTACAATTATGCACAGGTATGTAACAAAACACCAAACAACATTTGCTCACAGGCTTATAGTCAATCAATTATGCTAAAGTAATGTTTTTTTCGTGATTTAATTTCAGGTTCGCACAAAATATACACAGCTAGCGATTTCATGCTATTTGAAAGCAACTCGCTGGTCTATTTTGAAATTTTAAATCCCGAAAAATTACGATATGTTTATAGAGTCCGTCCTGCTAAAGATTTTGGCTCTTTATTTGTAAGTATCACTTTGAAGTTTGTGGCAGATGTATATATTTTTAGCAGTTTTATAGTTTGTTGTCAGATAGCGTGATGAGTCATCACTATATTATATGATTTGTGTTTTCGTCTCGTTGCAGAAATTGCAGTTTGATCGTATTCGTCTTGTTGTAGCTGAACCTCAGGAGGCTTGCCAAACTTTAACCAACAGTTTAATGCTGGATGGTGCAATAGTTTTAGTCTACAGAGGGTAATTTAATAGAAGGACTGTTTTATTAAACGATTTTCTCAATCATACACCTGTTGCAAAAACGTTGACTCTGAAAAAGGTTGACGATGGTTGTGTCTGTGAAGGCCCGGGCAAACGGTTACAACATTTACTTCAACATCCGTTCGATTTTGTTGAATGGCAATGTTGGAGCCGTTTGCCACCCTATTTCAACATTGTTGAACACAGTTGAAAGGGATTTGACAAACAGTTTCAACATTACCATTCAAAATAATCGAACGGATGTTGATTTAGAAGTAGATATTGCAACCGTTTGAGAATTCAAATTCTTACACAGGCTCTTATCGGGTCCATAGATTTACTAATTCACAGAGGAACCTAACCATGGTTTTGTGCATGGCGGCACGCATTTTCTTTATGCACCTATTAATGTTATGTTTTTGGGTGGAGGGGGGGGGGGGGGGGGGGGGGGAGGGAGGTTGAGGTGAAGGAAGGGGAGGGGGGATGCGGGCATACCCAGGGGCTATTGACATTTTTCATATCTCTTTGTCAATAGCCCATACGTACCCTGGGGACGTCAAATTCATATACTTACTCATATATTGTTGTGTTGTGGATGGAGAAATTATTGTATTGTATTGTCAAAAAACATAGAGCAACCCTAGGTATTTGCAAAGTTTATGTTCAATAGCCCGACTTTGCCCGTACTCCCCCTGCTGGGGCAAGACATATTGATACATGTAGGTGCATTACTGACAGTGAATAATGTTTTGTTTCCACAGGGGATGTTCATTTGTTACAAAGTCTCAAAAAGCAGAACAAGCAGGTGCTATTGCAGTGTTTATTGCTGATAACACTCCTGATAATGCTGATGCAATGGTTGATATGGTGCATGATGGGACTGATCGGGTGGTTAATATACCTGTAGGGTACCTATTGGGGTCAGATGGGTAAGTATTGCCATGGTTATCGTACATGTTGAAAACAAGGGTTGCTTTCCATTACAGCCAATCCATCTGGTTGGAAATATTTATTTCCACAGTTCTCGCTGATCAACCTCAGCGTCAAAATCATGTAATATCTTTTTTTAAATTTGTCTGCAAACAAATCAAACCTTCCACAGGCTGTAGTCAAATTCTAAAGAATACATTACATGCTATCAAGGCTGGGGTTGTTCAACCAGAACTATAAAATGGTTTATTCATTTGCAAGGTAAACAATATTCTGAGCAAACAAACAAAGATGAATTTGAGTCAAACCCTTATCAAGAACAAGGATGAGTGAGATGAGTGTCCAGATTACCTTGGTCAATAATCAAGAATGATTTAATCCAACAATATGATGTAAACAAATCACCCAATAGTCGTTTTCACAGTTCCGTTCAGTAACCACGAGTAATAGTTCCAAGTCGAGGTTCCAGTTGCTGTGCATAGCAAAACTATAATTTATCATCCGCAGCAACTGGAACCTCGACTTGGAACTATCATTCGTGGTCACTGAACGGAACTGTGAAAAGGATTGTAAATACAATTTGGATTAAAAGCACCAAATTTGGCACAATCAGTATTCGATTCGCTGATCAACTCAAGTTATTGGCCCAGGGGTCACTTTATTTTCTCTTTCTTCCAGATATCATATAAGAGAAAGCATCAAGGATGCCAATGTCCCTTCAGCCATTATAACTATACCTGTAAATGTCACCACAACACCAGACCTATATACCAGACAGCCACCCTGGTCTTACTGGTAAAAAAGCATCAAGGATGCCCAATAATTATGTCCCCTCAGCCATTATAACTATACCTGTAAATGTCACCACAACACCAGACCTATATACCAGACTGCCACCTTGGTCTTACTGGTAAAAAAGCATCAAGGATGCCCATGTCCCTTCAGCCATTATATCTATACCTGTAAATGTCACCACAACACCAGACCTATATACCAGACAGCCACCCTGGTCTTACTGGTAAAGAATCTGGCCTAGATGATTAATAGTGAGAGCACTGTGAATAGTGCCTTGGAAAAAGTAATCCTAAAAGGTTTACATCACTAAAACTGACAATAGTCCCCTTCAGTTCCCTGCACCATCTTGAAAGGTAGCCAGGCCTTTTGCATCGATTTGCAACCGTCTTGGTTATTACTCACCGATATTCATCTTTGAGGAATAATTGTTAAAAAATTATAGTTAATTCCCATTGGTCACCACCATATTCCATTTTGGTTTATACAGACACTGAAGAAGAAGGAGAAGATTTAGAAGATATCGTTGAAGCGATAGCAAAAGAAATTGATGTGGGAATAGAATGTATTGATATCGATATAGTACATCGTCAAAGGTCAAAGATAAGTCCAAAACCAATATTAGTAAAATTCAAGAGTTATGATGACAAAAAGAGTCTTTACGAAGCAAGGTGGAAATTGAGAAACTACGAGGGAAGTAGAGGAAAAATCAACGGAGCAAAACAAATCTACATTAATGAGCATTTAACCCAAGAAAGAAAGAAACTATTTGCCGAAGTAAGGAAAAGAGCTAAACAATACAAGTGGTCAAAGGTGGCAACGAAAGATGGAAAAATATTTGTTAAGATGGAAAAAGGAGGCAAATCCTACATGATCTCAAGACAAGCTGATTTGGAAAGACTCTTTGTCACATGAATAATATTGACAGATAAGTGCATGATAAATTTAATGAACGGTGTTATTTAATCTAGAGCTGAACTATCTTTTTACTGTTTATTTTACTGTTCTTTTTTCTCTTCGACAAAATGTTATATCTTCTCATGCAAATATTATAATATTTTTGAAAAATCAATATGCAGGATCAAACCTGGAATTTAGTTGTTTAGTCCCAATGGCATCATCACATGTATTGTTCATTAACTATACATTCGTTAAGCGTTTTGTTCACTTTGTGTGTGCATATAGTGGGTATTGTTTTCGACTTTCTTTATGTCCAGAGAATATGGGCGTTATTATCAATACTCTAATTTATGTGCGTTCTATTGTTGTTACTGTTTTATGTTTTACTGTTGAATGTTTTGTTGTTGTAAGGGCTTGTGGTATCAATAGGCAATTAGCTTTATGGGATGTAGAATGGATTTGAATGTTAATTTAATTTCGCTCAATGTCCGAGGTATGCGAGATTTTAAGAAAAATAAAAAAATGTTGAATTGGCTTGTAAAACACGGAGGAAAAGTAGGAATCTCACTATTACAAGAAACACATAGTACACAGGATATAGAAGAAAAATGGAAACAGCGCTTTAGGGGAAATATTATTTATTCACACGGATCCACAAATAGCCGAGGAGTAGCCATACTGTTAGGAGAAAAACTGGATCATAAAGTAATATCTAAATCAACAGACGAGGAGGGGAGATTAATAATATTGTTATGCGAGATTCAAGGGAAAAACTGCTTGTTGATAAATTCATACTTTCCAAATGACGAAACCAACCAAATCAAATTTCTTAAAACGGTCCTTAAAAAAATCGAGGATATCAATATGCCAATAGATACGTCCATTATTTGGGGGGGAGACTTTAATTTTATACAAAATATAGACATGGAAGCGGCTGGTGGAAACCCAAAACTAAAAATTGGATCAATTGAACAATTACAAGTTTTACAACAAGAATTGGACTTATGCGATATTTGGCGGATAAGAAACCCCGAATCAAAACGGTTCACGTGGAGCGGATATGCTCAAGGAAAACTATCAAATAATAGTCAAAGACTATTTCGTCGTTTAGACTATTTTTATATATCAGATTCAATTCAACCTTCAGTTCATGACATAGATATAATACCAGCTCCAGCCACAGATCACTCCGCATTACTATTAAGTTTGAAGTCTTTACAGAAATACGCTCAAGGTCCATCTTTTTGGAAAATGAATAATTCCTTACTCCAAGACAAAAATTACATTCAAATGATTAAAAGATTAATAGAGGATAAGAAAAATGATTTCAAAGAAAATAGTATTAATAACTCTCATTCAAAATGGGAACTTATGAAATATGAAATTAGAAAAGAATCGATATCCTTCGCAAAAGCAAAGGCTAGAAAAAATAGGAACAGATATAAGGAACTTGAAAATGAAATAAAAGAAATAGAACAAATTAAGGACTGGCATTCCAGTGACATGTTACTAAAAAATAATGAAAAATTAAAGCAAGAGTTGAACTTGCTTAGTGATCATATAGCAAAGGGTTTAATAATGAGAGCTAAGGTAACATGGTTTGAATACGGTGAAAAAAGCAATAAATATTTTTTGACATTAGAGAAAAGACGGAAAACAAAAACACACGTGAGAAAGATCTTAGAAGATCAAGAAGAAATTATAGAACCATCTGCCGTATTAAAGAAACTTGAAAACTTCTATAGTAATACTTATTCTTCAAAAAATAATACGTCTGTTGAAGAGGTTTTACAGTTTTTGAAAGATATTGATACACCAAAGTTGGAAGAGGAAGAAAAAAGCCATTGTGGGGGGCCACTAACAAATAAAGAATGTTATGACAGTCTAAAAGAAATGGGTAATAACAAAACTCCTGGAATGGACGGATTAAGTAAGGAATTCTACCTAGCCTTCTGGAATGATTTAGGTCAAATGCTTGTTGATTGTTTGAATTATAGTTATGAAATAGGATCTTTGTCAACTACTCAAAATCAAGTGTGTGTTATGTTATTAGAAAAACCTGAAAAAGACGTAAGGTTCATTGAAAACTGGCGCCCAATAAGTTTGATAAACGTAGATGTAAAGATTTGTAGTAAAGCCCTTTGTAATAGAATAGTTAATTTTTTACCCTCCTTAATTCATCCTAATCAATCAGCGTTTGTAAAAGGAAGACATATAGATGATCCCATAAGGTTTATATCAGATTTGTTTGATTATTCTGAAAATGCAGTTAATCGATCATACATTCTATTTGTAGCTGACTTCCAAAAGGCTTTTGACTCGATTGAGCATAACTTTATTTTGGCAGTTTTACAACATTTCGGTTTTGGAAATGATTTCATTAACTGGATTAGAATTCTACTTTTAAACACCAGAAGCTGTATCTTGAATAATGGGTCAGTTTCCGATTTTTTTGATATAAAAAGGGGTACAAAGCAGGGAGATCCAATTTCTCCGTACCTGTTTATATTGACCATTGAAATAATGGCTCAACTAATCCGTGACAACGAGGAGATAAAAGGAATACAAATTAATAAGGAAATGGAACAGACTAAACTAGTTCTATTTGCAGATGATGCAACTTTTTGTTTAAGGGATACGAATTCCCTTAAGGAAATTTTAAAATGTCTCGATAATTTTAAGACCTTTTCTTCGCTTCAGCTTAATACGACAAAATCTGAAATTGGTTGGATTGGATTAAAAGATAAAGTTCTAACTCAGCATGAAGTAAGATCAATTAAAAAAATAGATTTCCATACTGATGGTGTGAAAATTTTAGGAATTTTTTTTTCTCATAATAAAATACTCATGCAAAATAACAACTTCTCTAGACAGTTTGAAAAGTTTAAGTCTATACTATCAATATGGAAAACAAGAAATTTAACAATTTATGGAAAAGTACATATTATCCGATCCTTAGCAATATCACAATTGTTATACATATCTTCAAAACTCCCTATTCATCGTGCATTTATTGCAAAAGTACAAAAAGAAATTATCGATTTCATATGGTATGGAAGGAAACCCAAAATTAAATACCGAACTTTAATAGGAGATATACGAGAAGGCGGAATAAGGCTCCCTGACCTCGAAACAATGATAGAAACAAGTCGAGTTAAATGGGCGTTAAAACTTCTGGATTGCAAAAATACGGTTTTTTGGAAATGCTTTGCGCAGAAAGTTTTTGAACCATATGGTGGGTTTGGAGTTATAGGAGAAAATTTAGACCATGCTCTTATCAATGATATACCTGAGTTTTATAAAGAAATTCTTTATAGCTGGAGTAAAGTAAGCAAATGTTATGTCGAAAAACCAGAGGAAATTATTTGTCAACCGATTTGGCTAAATAGGTTTATTAACCTAGATCTTTATCATTTTGATATCAAAAAGTTTGTAAAGAAGGAGATAATAATAATTAAGGACATTTGGGATTGTACAGACGGGCCGAGTTGGAACTCGGTTAAAGCCAAAGGAAAGTGGTGTGATTCCGACTATTTTACATGGAGAGGTATTATATCAGCTCTACCAGATAACTGGAAAACAATTCTAAAAAATGCTCAAAAAGAGAAACCCGTACTCTGTCCTAACGAGGCTGGCAAAGGTTTGAATATCTCTAACACTTATGTTCCTCTTTCTAAAGTGAAAACTAGAATGGTTTATTGGAAATTGATCGAAAATAAATTAACCAAACCGACAGCACAAAAACACATAGCTAATAAATTAAATAACCCAGACATTGAGTGGTCAGAAGTTTACAAAAAAATGTATCATGTTACTAATGACACTAAGTTACGAGCTTTGCAATATAAAATTTTAAATAATTCCCTCTTTCTGAATAAAGACCTTTTTAGATTTAAACTAATTGATTCACCGAGTTGTACTTTTTGTAAATCTTCCATTGAAACAATGGAACATCTTTTTATTGATTGTTATTTAACAAAGAATTATTTTATTGAAATAAGAAACTGGTTACATACGGGGAATATAAACCTACCAAAATTAAATATAAGTAATATTATCTTAGGAGGAGTTAACGATAAAATGGAAGAATTTCTATTTTTGTTATATAAATTCACAATAGTTAACTGTAGAACCAGAGGAATGGTTCCCAATATAGCAAATTTCAAATCAAAATTGCAAGAATACGAAAATATCGAATACGAAATTGCAAAAAGTCATGGAAAAATAGATATACATCTAAAAAAGTACAATAAATTGAAAAAACTATTGCCTTAGATAGAACAAGTCCTATGTAGCAGACGTAGAATTGTGTTGTAGTTGTGTTATATGTATGTTAATTAAATGCCATTAGTATAGTAATATATAGTTGTTGAGTGATTGTGTTTGTTTGTGTGTATATATATATAGTTAATTATAAACTTATTTCATTGAAACTTCAATTATTGTAAAAACTTTTATCTTCTCGTGAGTCACAATTATTGTGGCTCTCTTTACTTGTAAATATTTTTTGTGTGTGTCTTCTAGTGTGTCACATTTATTGCGACACTCTTTAAGTGTAAATTTTGTGTGTGTAGTTAATTAAAATAAAATCAAAAATTTAAAAAAAAAAAAAAAAAAAAAAAAAAGACACTGAGAATAGTGTCTATAATAAAGGGGTTCTTGCTGTTTTCTAATGTTTTATGGAGTAATTTATTAAATAAAAACAAGATTTCATACTGTTTTGCTGCATTTGATTTTGTTTAAAAATTATCATTATAATCATGTAACATATTTGTACTTATTTGTGGTTGGCATGAGTGGTCTCGTGGTGAGAGCGTTGGCCTTTCACCACTGTAACCTGGGTTCGATTCCTGGCTTGGGCGACAAGTGAATAGAGTTTGTTTGATGTGTTGTTCTCTTTCATGCCACAAGGGTTTTTCTCCGACTTATTCGGTTTTCCTTCCTCCATAAAGCAGAGCAGAGTTGTGTGTTGTAAATATTGAATGTAGTGGTAGTGAGTGTGAGTGAACCTCATGGAAGAGCCCTGACGGGGAGTGATGGTTGTAAAATATTTATATTTATTTACTTGCAACATACTAGTATAGGAAATCGCACGATCTCAAGTACAATTCATAATTAATAGGTACAAAAAAGGTACAAGTGATGTTTTGAAAGTTTTCAAAATTGGACAAGCCTTTTAGGTGAGTCCAATTTGATAACTTTCAAAACATGAGTTTCTATTTTCTATTTTTATAATAATATACTGTAAAACTTATTGGTACTCTGCAGAGTACAATTTACGATTTAATTGTACTTCTCTCCTCCAATCAGAATCAAGTAATTTTGTACAGTAAATTATAAGCGTGAAAACACTATATCAATGAAATAAAAACAAAATACAGTAACAAACAAAATTTAGTAACTATCATTCAACCAGAAACATCAAATACAAAAGAAACAATACTTCATTACAACTTTACTTATCTTGAAAAGTGACTATCGGTAAAAGCATCTAAATAAACACCAATGCACAATAACAATTTTATTTTGTTTCATGGATATATTAATGCTTTTGCTGTAGGCAAAGATATAAAAGAATTCCCCAGTCATAACAGACTATTACAAATTGTAAAAAGAACTTTGTTCACTATTTGACACCTTTATAATTCCAAATTAACCAGCTCCATAAAGATTAATAATAATATTGATTTTTTAAATTTTCTAACTATTATATAGGTACGCTTCTTTTAAAAATAGAAATTCATCTTTTTGTAAAATACCCCAAACAGAGGTCTGTTATAAATGTTCCTTTCATTCCTATTTCTCTTTTCCTTGATTTTTCCATCATCTCCTTCTCTGACTCTCTGTTTGAGTCTGTCTGTCTTTCTTGTATTCATTTACTTATATTTCTTGCTTGTAACTGTGTTACAAGCAGTAGATGCTTGTAACTGTGTTACAAGCAGTAGATTCTCATTTATATTGATATATTCAATTCTCGTTTCCAATTCTACAATAAAACTGAAACGTGGCTTCCAGCATTTGGTCTTTCTTAAATTTCCATCTTGTACATTAACTTTAAATGTCTTCTTTGTAGATTTCTCTCAGCACAAAGAGCGCTGTATCCTCTGACACCCTACACAGGAGAAAAAAAAACCAATGGATATTCATGATATGACACAGCAACAGGCCCTGGTCACATGACCTTATCAATAAAAAAATCTAAGAGTAGAGAGATAAAAGGCCAGCATTTTAGAGAGAATGTCAAAACACACATTATCTAAAAGTTTTATATTCTGGGAATTTTTAAATTTTCTTGAAATTATCAGAATTTGTATATGGTTGGTGAGCGTACATTGTAGTTTACTCACCAACCATACAAACTCTAGGGTGCTTACCATTTGTACAAAAAAAAAACACAATAATTTCTGTTGGACAACAAATGGAACAGTTAATTTTTCGGTATAAGGAATTTCTCGGAATTTCACAGGCCCAGTTCTCTCATTTGCACGTTCAGTTGTATAGTTGTACATAGTTGGTTTTAACTCTTCCATTACAACCATTCTTGTCTTGGTTTCATCAACCATTTTTTTCTGGACAAATGGAGAACCCCCCTAGTAATTCTGGAACATTTCAAAAACTTCCTAGAACTTCAGTTGTAAAGGTATGTTTATGTCCCATACTTACCAGTAACAGACATGACTGCTGAGGGCAAATAAATATTCATTTAGACTTTCAATGGGTTTTTCTTGTAGTACATAGTCTATCCTATCACCATTGTTAAGCTGACCAATCTTGATTGTTAGCTCATGGCGGGTTCTTTCATCTAAAACATTCAAAATATAGAATTATGAAATGAACAATTGACTGAATTGATGAATGAATAGCTGCATAAATGAATGAATAGCTGAATAAATGAATGAATAAATGAGCGAGTGCATGGATGGATGGATGAATCAATACTGAATGAATAAATGAATTTACAAATATGAATCAATTGGAGTATGTTATTTGTGTTGTCAATTAATATTCATGAATAAGACTCAGAATGAAGGGAAAGAATAAATGAATAGATGAATGAATGAGATGAATGAATAATTTGATAATTAAATGAATAAAATATGAATAAATGAGCAATCAAACAAATGACAAAACAAATGGATGAATAACTGAAGAAGTGAATGAACAAATAGCTTAGTTATTTGAAATTGAAGGTTCTCTAGAGCATTGATATCATTTAATTAGGATGCTTAACATTACTGCAAACTCAGACATTCAAACAGTTAGTTGTGGAATACCTTTTTGGCTGCCATCAATCAATAACATAAAGGTGCTGAATTTCACAACTAGCCGTTAGAATGTCTGAGTTTGCAGAGAGCTGAAAAACCGCAGTAATAGACCACTTTCATAAATACCATATGTAGCAGAAAATGAATTTTCAAGTAAGCAGATATGTTAATATTTTAGCACTGTCATATGAAAGAACCACCTGAAATAGGCATGTTTGAAAGGTTTTGATGCCTTGGCTAAAATACCAAAGAAGTTGTGCTCAATGAAAAATGTAGAGATTAGTATGTAATTTTCTGCTCAGGCCTTTGATGTCTCGTTTTGGTGTTTTTCTGATTTTTGAAACTCTTATAGCTTCTTTCAAATTTAATCGTTTTTTCTCAAAATTTCATAAGTTATTGTTATGGTAAACGTCATATGATAGCTTTCTTTTTCTTAAAACATCAATTTTAAAAATTATGATAATTAGTGGCGGCCATTCATGCAAGTCGTCTATCGCAATGATGTTCTTACCTTGAGATGATTCACTTGTAGTTGAATGTGCTGGTGATGGCGGGGCTTGCTGTACTTCTTGTGCAACTTCAACAGTTGTAGTGTGAGCCCTTGCAAACTCATTAATAGATTCTAATGTACTTTTAACAGAGTCATGCAAAGTTGATTTCAGCTGAGAACCAAACCGACTCAAGTTATCCCACAATTCTATAAGCATTAAAAAAATCATATTCAATTTATTAATTAACAATAATTATTAATTAACAATAAAATATTATTTACCAAAGGCAAGTTAAATATCGATAAGTAATAACTGAGACAAAGTAGAGGTGATTTTAAATTCAAATATATTCAATGAGCCTGAGTGGAATAATAGACTTCCTTGTTTGTTGTCCCATTTCAGATCACATGATGCTACCCTTGGGAATTGTTTCTTTCACATGTAAATGATATAACACGTTCATCATAAAAGAACAATTCTCAAAGGTATGATACATTGTCTGAAATGGGCAATTTGCATATGGAGGTAAAGAGGTCTATTGTTTTAGTATAAATACAAAAGTTAATATTTCAAGTACAAATAACCATGTTTTAATGGGAAAAAATTGTTCTGACATTTCTAATGTTTAAAACATGACTATCAAAAATTACCTTGACTACAAGAATAATTGTTAACAAAAATCATTAATAGCTTGGATAATTGTAGCATAATATAAATAAACCAAAAAAAATAAATCATATTACTCACCAAGATGCATACGCTTGCGTCCCTTGTGATGAGGTAGCATTACTGGCCGCAGTGCAAATGTTGAGTCAACCAAAGGCTCAACTCTGTATGCCACTGGATCATACTATTAGTACATTAAAAATCACACAATGTTACTTTTGTTGTCAACTCTTAAATGACATGCAAAACTCAAAATACGACTTTGTCTACATGTTCCTTGCATGTCATGATTGTCAACATATATTTTCTTTCCTTCTAAACTCTCAGATATAAAAATTATAGTCTGGGTTTTTTAAAGACTGTTTTAAAAGTTGCATTTCAGATACTATTAGATATATTGAATAAATTAGATATTTGTACAAAATTATGTGTACTACAACCTTTCTGCAAGTGTACATTCCATAAAAATATTTTTAAACAGGTTCCCATTTAAATCTGTACTTTCCATTTAAATCTGTACTTATGCAAATTGTGTTGATGTGTGCTAAACACACAGATCAACCAATTAGAGTATATTATTTCTGAAGTGAACTTGTCTGATTGGTTGATCTGTGTGTTTAGCACACATCGACAAAATTTGCATAAGTACAGATGTAAATGGGAAAGTACAGGTTTAAATGGGAACCTGTTTTTTGTAACAACATGAGCTGAAAATGTCTAATAAAGGGTGAACAAAGGTTCAAATAGAATGACCAAATATAGTTGATTAGTGATGAACTTACTGGATGGAAAATGTTGTAGAATTTCTGGCAAGTTGGAAGTTGATAGTCAGGTCCTACTTGATCCACACCTCTGGAACAGGCACAAAAAGAACAATATTATTATTCACATTTAGTTATTAAGCTAAAAGCCATTTTCTATTTTGATGTAGTTAATAGCTTCAAAGATTTTTGTTTAGAAAAAGATTTGGGATAGTATACACTGAATCGAAATATGGCGTCCAATTTTAATAACTATTGTTCTTGACTGACTAGCCTCTCATACATGTGAAAACGCCATTGTGTTTCAACATAAACAAGAGGCTAGTCAGTCAAGAACAATAGTTATTAAAATTAAACGCCATATTTCGATTCGGTGTATGCGCACATTGATTTGTCAAAAAGTACACACATGCCATTTTCAAACAAGCATGCTCACACAACAGTCTGTTCTTTCGATCTTTCGAATGCGCTTATTGGTCAGTATCAAAAATGACAATGTAATGGCAAATCCACAAAAGAATAAAAGGGCATTTTTCATTGTTTCGCATGATTGCTATTTTATAAAAGAAATGAAATATATCTTCTGTGTTTTTACAGGCTCAATACGTTTCATTTCTTAAATCAAGCACTCACCTGACGGTCATAAACATTCCTATAGGTGAACCCAGAGCAAACATTGCAAACGGTTTAAAATCTAGTTTAGGGTATATGACATTAGGCTGGCCAGTTCCAGCCATGCCCTGGTGGTATATCACTTCAACACTCTCAACCCCATCAATTGATGGACTGCTATCATTATCATCTTGCTCTATCTGTGATTCCCTCTTGGCTTTGGCTTCTGCTTTAGCTTTGGCTTTATCAGCTTTTTCTTTGGCTCGTTTTTCCTTAGATAAAGAAAATGAAAACATAAGATAGGATAAAAATATACTTTATCAGTTGTTTCCTGTTCCAAACCTCCCCTCTCACATCCTCGGGAACCCAGGGGTAATCTTCTGTCGCTCGCTTCTCGCTCCCAGAAAAAATTCCCCTGGGAACGTAGTCTGTTGGAGCTTGTTCCGGAAGTCAAAATTCAGCTCTTTCCTGATTGGTTGACCCACTGAGTCGACCAATGAAAATCAAGATAACCATTCAAACTATTATTTAATGACTTCCTTTGAATGGTTATCCCCTGGGTTCCGAGGATGCCCCTCTCAAGAAATGAGAGGGAAGTTTCGGAGGAATTGGAAGTGTGGTGACTGGGCAGTTTGTTTTGGTAGACAAGGGTTGCTTGAATAATTGACTGATTGATGAATTGATTGACTGACTCACTGATTGATTGTTTGATTGATGAATATTGACTGACTCTCTGATTGATTGTTTGATTGATTAATTAATTGATTTAAAATAAATATAAGCAAATTAATTTTACTTTTACAACGTTTCAAAGAAAAATTATTTCACTCATATTTATTTTAAATTGATTAATTGATTGTTTCCTTTTACTCCAACGAAAGGTTAAAGCTCAAACGTCAGTAAAGTTAAGTCAACATTTTTTATGATTAAATATGGAGGTGAAACCAGGATTGTACATAGTAGAATTTTGATGTTCTCTGGCTTTTATTTTTTAAGTTGGGCTTTCAACCTTTAGCACTAAGGTCTTTAACAGTAGTGAAGAACAAAAATTTATGTTTGTTCTTCACTACTGTTAAAGACCTTTATAGTGCTAAAGGTCGAAAGCTCAACTTAAAAAATAAAAGCCAGAGAACATCAAAATTCTACTATTTTTTATGATCACAGCGCCGATAATCCGACACAGTATATAAGACAACCATCATCCAGTCTACACCATCGCCTGATGAAGACTAGCAGATTGCAGTCGAAACGTCGCAGTATTTCTACCAATGACCTCAATCGTGAGACAATTGATTAAGTATCCTTTTAATTTCACATTCCACGATGAATAACCTATTTCCTTCTATTTTTTATGATGTTACAAATTTCAATATATTACCTATCATTTATATTAAACACCGATGCAGCCCATACTAGTTTACTTGGTAGTTTTCATTTATATTTTGATTGTTTAATTGATTGACTCATTGATTGATTGTTTTTTTCCATTGATTGTATAATTGATTGAATGATTGACTGTTTGATTACCTCTATTGCTACATGTTGCTTGAGATATCCAGTTAGTTTCTTTCTAGGTCCCATGGGCAATCCTATTTCTTTGATTTCTGAATCACTGAACATCAACTGAAAACAAGCAAACACTTAACAATGTTAGGGTCAAATGTTAGGGAATCTGGAATTCGTTTTAGGTCCACCCTGGATCATTAGATTCTGATAATTAGACGAATGTAATGTATTCGAAACTTGATTAAATAACAATGACAACAAAATCAAAATAATGCCTTTACAACTAACAATCACAATACGATAGAATTAGTAATTGAAGAAGGACATTTATTATCCAACTAGTCATAGACGAGTAAAAATATTGCAGGATTAGGACTGGATTGAGTAAAAATAACCAGTGATATTACACATCAAACTGTCTAATTTAGACTTACTAAAGTTTCTAGGTCAATCTTTTCTGTTTCAAACAAAGCTTCATAGTCGTGTAGGCTTAGCTGTGCAAGTACTTCACTAAGGGTAGGACTTGGTTCATCATCTTCTTCCTCGTCATCAGATGGCTCTGTGTTGAGTGTTTCACTAGTAAGAATAGAACAGATATTTATTGCCAGTTTAAAGTATATTCTAAAAGTCATCAGTATCATCATCAATACTAGCATTGCCATCATCCACCATCTCTATGACCATTAATACCATTATTATTATCATTATTATCATCACTATCCTCTTCAGCATCACCATTATCATCACCATCATTACCATCATCATCATCATTATCATCACCATCATCGACCATAAATTACTCAGGGTCTTTAAATAATTGAGAAGAAGTTGCTGCCTTTGTTTCTTTAAAATTTACAAATGGTTAGAACTTCACGTCCTCTCAGATAACGACGTAAAATGGAGGTCCCGTCTCTCAATACATAATAACATTGAGGGACGTAAAAGAACTCCGTGTTCAGACATGGGTTACAAGTATGGTGGTAGCTTAATGCGCCTTGATATACCTTCAACTCAAACACGTTGAGTAAACGCATTGAGCAGTTTTGGAAATGCGCTATATAATAACTAGCCATTATCATAAAAGGATTTTAATTAACACAATCTTTGGTCATCATTATTTTTTTACCATTTGTATTCATCATTATTACCATAACCAGCATCAATCATCATCATAACAATCATGAACAATGTCACCATTATAATAACTAGTAGTCGGGGTACCGTGAAAAATTCACAACTTTTCCTAATGCTTGGGCTGCTCTTTGTAATGTTGGGCTCCCTGTGTCTGTGCTCCCTGTGAGATCGCTGCGAGACGACTTTGATTTCTAGTTTTGCAAGCATTTAATTTCTCGTCCCAATTTTTTGTTTCCCCCTATGGCACCCATAATTACCAGTTCTTAGCATTTATGGAATTTGTTTGGTGGCACAGTGGATGGGTTTATTGGAATAATATGTGGACATTTTTCGCTTAGTGTATTACTATTATGATTACATCCAATTATGCAAAATGACAGCATTCATCAATACCTGTCACTATTTGGTTCAGGTTTTGGCTGTGGTAGTTTTGTTTCCTCTTGTTGATGAAACAGGATATCAAACATAATACTAGAGCCTGGCAAAAAAAAAAAAATCAGAACCAGGGACAGACTAACGCGTACTGTTGACTGGATGAATGAATGAATTGAATAAACAAATAGACTCACCTAGACTGTGTCCACAGACTGAAATCTTTCCTTTAAATAGAGGGTTTCTTTTCTTGAACATTTCTAATAGCCTTGACATTTCTGATCCAACAGTGTCAACAATAGTCTACAACAGAAAAATAGAGTACAAACACTAAAAGTGTGCAACATAAATA
The DNA here is from genome assembly GCA_949775045.1 of Metridium senile. NCBI lineage: Eukaryota > Metazoa > Cnidaria > Anthozoa > Actiniaria > Metridiidae > Metridium > Metridium senile. The sequence goes on from OX459107.1 coordinate 4,058,588, forward strand.
CCACTAAATACTGCTAAATTATACAAATTCTTTTGTTCTCTATTGTTTAATCAACACTATTTAGTGGTAAATAGTACAAAGTATTGCACACTTTTAGTGTTTGTACTCTAACATGATAATTTCCAACTATTATATTTTGTGTTTGTGATAGTGAATTGTAATCGTCTGGGTGTGTAGTCTAATGGTGTAAGTGTCTAATGATTTGAACCCAAGTGTAGGTGATAGTGGTGAAAGGAAAAAAACACAAATAAACAATAAATAAATAAGTAAAACAAACAAACAATTGAATACAAAAGCAAGCAAAACAACAAACACACAAGCAAACAAACATACACACAATCAAACAAACAAACACATACAAAAAAAAACCACATAAATTTATTAAAATAAAACACATTAAAAAAACACATACAAAAAAACAAACAAGAAAAAGCTTTTTTCACAGAAGGAAGAATAAGGTGTACCTGGCAATAAGTTGGACTTGTGTAGAATAATATGTCGAGTAATGTACTGTTCGTGAAGTCTCTTAGTTTGGTGATACTTTTGAGTGAAATAGAATGAAGTTTCCTGGAAATGAATATGAGAGATTGATGAATAGGTGTACTGGGAATGGAATCACAAACCAGCATACAATATTTATAAAAAATATGATCAGAAAATGAATAAAAGATAAGTGAATGAATAAAATGATAAATGAATGAATGAACGAACAAACGAATGAATGAACGAACAAATGAATGGATAGATTGATGAATGATGGAATAAATGAATGGATGGATGGATAAACAAATGAATGGATGGATGGATGAACAAATGAATGGATGGAAGGATGGATAAACAAATGAATGGATGGATGAACAAATGAATGGATGGATGAACAAATGAATGGATGGATGGATGAAAAAATGAATGGATGGAAGGATGAACAAATGAATGGATGGAAGGATGGATGAACAAATGAATGGATGGATGAACAAATGGATGGATGGATGGATGGATGATGGAATAAATAGAATGAATAGATGTATGAATGGATGAGAAAATGGATGGATGGATGGATGAATGAATGATTGGATGAATGGATGAATAAATGGTTAGATGAATCAAAAAAGAGGTAATGAATTAATTGAGTTTAACAGTTATTATTATGAAATATTAACTGTAAAATAGCTAATACGTACTGATCAACTCCAGTAGAGTCATTGTGTAGCTTTGAATGCCATTGTACAGGCAGATATTCTATCCGGCCAATACTACGCCCCTTGGCTAACTCGTCGTGATGCTCAGTCATCATAGATAATGTTACCATTCGAAGATCATCAACTACAGATAATAACAAACACATATAGTCAAAACTACGGGTTCGAATAAAAATAGATACGCATTGAGTGGGATTTAGGAGGCAATATCATATTGTTTCCTTAGAAACACCGATGTAGTCTTCGTGTCATTGTAAACGTTTTACTATTGTTTTCAAAGATTGATGTCATTACACAACAATAAAAACTAATGCCAAGAAGCTGATCCTTTGTGTATTCATTTGATGTATAGTATGATTAGAAGTAAGCCCTTCAGGTCATGGATTGCAATGAAATGGGAAGATACTAGTACATGAGCATTGAAAGGCAGTGTAATAACACAGGAGCCAGGTTTAGTTTGCTTGATGACTTGATACTCGAAACAGCATGAACAATGACAATGGAATTTAGGTTTAGATTACATTGAAAAGGCAAATTTCCTGGCGAGGTATTTGAAGTTCATAAAGATGAAAAATAAATACAAAAACTGAGAGCAACAAGAACACGTCTTGCCATCATGCTTGAACATATTGTATTCCAATCAGAAACAAAAATGGTATGCATAAAATATATATTAACAATATCTTTGTTGTCCATCACACAGTACAGTACCTACCACATTCTACTATATTCCTAAATCTCAAGTCAGCAATTGGTCCAATACCATGTACAATGAACACTAGATGGTCTATTTGTGCTGACTCGCCTGATTACAAACAATAATATTAGATATATATTAATAACAAATTAGTAGGACACTTGTGTCTGGCTAGAGGATTGGAGACATTTAATTAAGCGATTTATTTTATTTTCATCATTATCTTTATTATAAAGACATGTTCAGGGGTTATTGTCGTGTACAGGCTAACCAAGTATGTCATAGGTTTCCGAACACACAAGTGGGACTTTTTTTTTCAAATTTTTGAATTTGAATAGAATTCCCCTGACAATTCCTGTACATGACGTTACAACCCATGTTCAACACATAATAATAATAATTTAACAACGGTTTGTTAGCATAATCCAAACATTGGTTTTACAATGCTAAGTATTTAACTATCTAAAGACTAAGACAAAAACAAATAGAAAATGAATGAGATTGAAAGAAATGTGATAAACTAAAGAAAATCTATAGGAACACTTATAAAGTGTATCAAGCATAGTGGCGCAAAGACTATGACAATCTATTGTACCACATACCATCATCAATATTCTCTTCAATATCAAAGGTACCCCTCCGTACCACAACAGGTCTAGCTTTGATATCCTCTCCACTCCAATCTTGTGATTCGCTAGGTTTAAAATGCACCATGACATTGGTGTTGTGGATGATGACATACTCTCCCTCATTGAGGTCTATTCTTTTGGGCCAGAGATTGTATTGAACAGTTGATTGGAACTCATTCTAGAGGTGAATTAACAAGACATTATTGTTAATCACTTCCACATTCATCAATAACCATTTTATCCATGATAACAACATGCATATTATTCTTTTTTTACTCCTGGCTTTTTTATGTTTTTTTTTAGCAATTTTCTGGGTACATTAATTGTGTACTAATAATGTGTTCCAACCTCCAGTTTATCGGCAAGGGTTTCATCATATGGAACAAGCTTAGTTCCTCCTTCGCCTTTATAAAACCATGTACATCTTCTAACCACTGTGGCAGGCTCTTCCCAGTAGACTGATTCCCTTGTCCTCTTGTCTAGATTGACATCATAGCGGCCACCATCTGTCGGGACTATCTTGTCTTCACCAGTCTCAGGTGACCTGTGTTTATGATGATGATAGTGATTAAGATGATGCTGATAATAGCAATGATGATACTGATGATGTAGATTGCAATAATGTTGATTTATATTGATGACTAAAGATGATACAATTACAATAATGATCATCATTGATGGTGATGATGGTAATAAGTGATGATGATGAAGATGATGATTGATTGTACAAATGATAATGGTAATGAAAGTATTGATGATGAAGATGATGATGATTGATAGTACTGTCTAATGATGTAGGTTATGATCTAGTGTTGATGATGAAGATGATGATGATTGATAGTGCTATTGATGATAGTAATCATGATAGTGTTGATGACAATGATGATTGTGGTTGTAATAATGATGATGGCAATAATAGTGATAATGATGAAGATGATGATTATGATGACAATGATGATTATGAAATGATAATTATGACATGATGATTATTATACTGGGTATGATGATAACAGGTCCAGCTAGTAAGATGAATCAAGGAATAAAGAATGCAAAATGATGACGACAATGATGATAATATTGAAGGTATGAAGCTATAAATATCACAAGAATGTCCCTACCTATGTGCATGTTCTAGACTGTTTGAATCAATAAACGAAAACGGCATCCAAACCCTATCATCTTTCAAGTAGAACCAGTGTGGCTGTACAGGTGCAATTAACGTTGACGGCACAACACCCTCTCCTTGCTGTACTACTGGTAACACTGGGGCATCTCCAGGTGCAGGGTATGATGGGAATTGTTGTGTACTTTGTGGCATATATGGCTGGGTCTGTTGCTGTGGAATACTGGGAATCATTGGGCTTGATTGATATGCTGATTGGGCTGCCTGTGTGTTCAAAGGTGGAGTAGGAAACTGGGAAGTAGGTTGGTAAATTGATGAGCCAAGTGGTGCTGGAATGGAAGGTGCACTTGCTGTTGGATAATAAGGCTGGGTATAACTACTCTGGGGGTTCATCTCTGGATAAACCCTTCTTGATGTTATACCAGAATGACCTGTGGGAGGGTGGGCTGGAGAACCAGTTGTTGACTGCATTGGTGGTGCAAATGACATTGGAGGTCTTACTGGAGACTGAGTACTAGCCATAGATGATGGATTGAATAACATAGGTTGAGGATTTGCAAACTTTTGACCTGATGATGCATTTGGAGTAGATGACATTGGAGGTCTTACCCCAGTTTGCATGCCGCTACTCATCGGTGTTGTAGATTGTATTGGTGTAACCGACATCTGAGGCCTTGTCGGAGTCTGCGATAGAGTGGATGGTGTCATAAATGAAGTTGCGGCTTGAGTTGCTGGGTTCAAAAAGTTGTCATGTTCTTTTGTGTCACCTGACATAGTGAAGTGTCGCGGACCTGAGGAAGTGTTTGGAGTTGATGATGAGGATGGGAGGAATGACTGCATGGCTTGAGGTTTGGATGATGGAGTTTGAGAGGCTGGTGGGGAAGATTGCTGACCAAGAAAACTGTCAACTGCATCGTGATCAATAGGAAACAAACCTATAAAAGTTGGCATGAATGAAAATTGTCAATTGACTAAAAAAACAATTTCTACATAACTATACTGTAATGTTTTGAATTTTATAAAGGTCAATTTTTGATTTCATAATATATTACCTAAAGTTTAACTACACAAAAAAACTATATTAACTATATCATTTTACCTTAAAATCTATAATATAATAACTTTTACTCAAAAAACTAAGTTTTATTGATTTAATTTTTAGTAAATAAACTTCAAACGTCCAACGTTTACAATATTGACGTTGCAGGAATTTTCACAGAATTGTAATCAAAATGAATTAATTCAACCTGCAAGATTAAGCTTATTTGACCTACATATTAAAACAACTTGTTATCAACTCTTTATGTAAGAGGATACTTCTTTCCGTAAATAGAAAAAGTCTGTGATAGCGAGGATTTAACTTTGTTTTTATAATAAAACTATGAGAGAAGACGTTTTTGGGCAACATCTCTGGTCCGTATTAATAGCGAGTTGTCTTCATTAACAGGTGGTCCCTCGAGAATTGTCTGAATTAAACTTACAATATTAGTTCCAATCATCTAAAAAATGTTTTATATGCAGCTCAATTTAGTTTAAAGTTTGCAAATTAAGCAAAAATCTCCAACACATACCACTGTTTGGCGAAGAAGACGATGAAGTTGTAGTTGTCTGATTTGGTGTTGAAACAGTTCCCGATCCGCTTACAGGCTGCAGAGTAGGAACTAAAGCTGGACCAAAGTTAAAAGGCTCCGATAGATTCGTCAAGGAGACTCCTTGAGGGGAAGGACGAGAGTTGGAGGTCTTTGAGTGGGAAAATTCACTCCTTCGGTCCGCCATCTTGTCTTGACACGTCAGTGTGGTTATTGGGCAACTCCGCTGATCAATAAATGTATGCGACGTGGAAAGAAAAATAATATCGATCGATAGCATCACTAAACATTCTTTTTATTGTCATTCATTCATCTCTATATATCTATTCCGTTTTGTATCCATTAATTGATTATTCATCGTCCATTCCTCAATACATTCATTCTATATTTCTTCATTCATCATATATTAATCATCACACACTTTTTGATTGATTGATTGATTGATTGATTGATTGATTGATTGTTGGATGGATTCATTCATTCATTCATTCATTCATTCATTCATTCATTCATTCATTCATTCATTCATTCATTCATTCATTCATTCATTCATTCATTCATTCATTCATTCATTCATTCATTCATTCATTCATATATTCATTCATTCATTCATTCATTTATCCATCCATCCATCTATTTATTTCATTAATTCAAAAATGTGTGCAGACGCAATGTCGTTTGAATACATTTTCTTATACTTCAGTATCCACAGACGGCATAGCTGACTTTGGGGGAGGGGGAGAAGAGGCCGGTGAAGTCCTCCTCACCCTTCCCTCTCCCTCCCCCTCCCCCTCCCCTTGAGATACATTCAGGTTTCCTTGAAAGGACTCGGCCTTCACTAGTTTAATTAACCGATCAGGTTATCGTATATACCTATTTCAAAAATCGTTGTCGCAGCCAAAGCTACAGTCCACGCTCTGAGGCCTGCAAAGGTTGTCGGTATTGTGAATATAATTTGTGATTTATAAGACGTTTTTTAAAGAAATATCAGTGTTTCATCATCTACGACTGTAACAGTGTTATGTTATGGTCAAACAACACAAACACGTCCATCCAAAAAATGCTAAGAATGAATTGATAACAAAAGAAGAAATACCGACATCCTTTGCAGGGTTCACTGAGTGTATGGACTGTAGCTTTGGCTACGACAACGATTTTTGAAATAGGTGTATATTTTACTTAACTGTTTCTGAAAATAAGAATACACTCTAAATAACTTTAAACGTTAGTGATTTCATTTGATTGTGTGTACGTTTTACGTCCTGTCTTGAATGGCCATCGCCCTTGTAAGTCGCATTAAACCCTGTATGAATCAAAGGTCAACAAGCCTTAGCACTATTAAATCGTCATCACCGTTTTTATTCACGCTGGGGGTTGAATGTATATTTTTAGCCTTTATTCTATTTCTATTTCTTTATTTTATTTTTACTCTCTTTATAAAAAAGTTATATTTTACTAAATGAAAACAATTAGTCAAATTGATTTTTGACACATCCCACATTTAGTGGTAAGTGTCGGAGCAGGAGAATGACTCATGACGTTCAAAATGTCAGTAGCTACTCTGTTTACGATCAAAAACTATTTTAAATCATTTTCAAATGTCATCTTTTTTATTTGTAACACCATAAAAATATTTATCATATGACCCGTATTTTGCCCGGCGCGCGCTCTTAAGAAAACCTTCGGAAAAAGTCACGTGATGGGGGCCGTACGGCTTTTTTCACCTGGTCCGTACAAACACGTATACGGACCAGCTACTTTAAACATCACAAAAAATGGCCTTTAAATTAAAAAGAGTGGGTCATATGATAAAAAAAACTTATTGACTGAGTTAGGTCGGGCAGTACGGGAAAAAATTTGGCTCGCGGTCATGAAGTACGGACCGAGCGCAACGGCCCTCCCACTCAGTCAATAAGTTCATAATACAACTTAACTGACACTTATTCTAGGCTATTTTTAATCATGATTAATAGAACACTGCATTGGTTTTTCTACAGTTTCTATGGAACTTCATTTTATAATAAGTTTATAAATAGTAACATTTACTCCCACGAAGGATTTTAGTACTTCTTCAAAAAGTATCAAAAAGTACACGTCCCCATTTGAGCCATTTTGATAGGCCTTTCAAAAATTCATAGATCCACTATCCATTGTGTTCTATCTTAGTTACTGTTGCTACGTCCAGCAAGCCAAATACGTTTTTCTCAATATACAGCACGAATATACGTAGATTGCAGAAAACGTTATAAGTCTGTCTTGGAAGTTATGTATTCTAAAAAAACAGTAAATGCGGTAAATCTTTCTAAAATCTACGATGTTTGTCGGACATTCTATATTCCAGTGGGAATACTGCGCAATTGTTTCATTAATTGTTCAATCAAGCAAATTGTGGATCTATGAATTAAACGGTACACATTCTTAATTGCACTGAGAAGAAAAACTATAATCTGTATGAAGCATAAAAACTAAAATAAACACAAAACAAACCATTTAAAGTAAAATATAATAAAATAGTAGTTTTCCAAAATACTTCAAATTCTGATAGTTTGGTAAACAAACATTGAATGAGGGATGTATAGTCAAATTCTTATGTCAACAGCGTTAAACCCTGGTAATCCAAGACTATGGGGCTATAAAATTCACTTAAACTCTAGTGCTGATGATATAAGAAGCGAAGGTCATACAAAGATAATATACTATATATTTAGTGCTCCAATGTAATCAATATTATTTGTTAAAACGTTCCTTAATGTGGCGGTAGTGTGTTTAATTATTTTACGCATAAGTTATACATAAATTTGTTATATCTATATATTTTTATTTATATAATTTATCATATTCAATAGAGTTTTACTTAATGACGTTTTTAAAAGCCGTTTTATTATAATCAGTTGTCAGAGTAAATGTGCAATGTATATGTGTGCGGTCTTAAATTTGAAATATTCAGCTTAACCAGAATTAGTCAATGACAAGAAGACTGGGTCAGTACTTCGAAGGAACAATTTGGAGTTCGAAAAGCTGTTTAAACAAACGGTATAAATTGTTTAAACGGTAAAGTTTAAAACGCAGTTTTTCGCTCTGTCATATCGTTATGCAGTAAGTATGTTATGCAGTTTTCGTCTTGTTTTTTTTTTTGCTGACTTTTTAATTTTTTTGGGAGGTTTTAAAGCTTTTAGCCACTGGCTAGAGAGACTTCGCAACAAATCCTCGAATCGCGAAGTAAAATGCGATTTATGAATTTATAAATTAATTCACCTTTAATTGATTATCAAACAAACTTCCTCCAAAACAATAGCATTTTGTGATCTCAAGTTCAGCTAATCTAATCACAAGGTGCCGAAATTCGCAGTACATTAATTGACCAAACTTGTAAATGGGTTTTACACGGCGTCTTGGGTGTTAGATACAATTGACCTTTAAATATTTTGGCCATGCTTTCCTTAACAATTTTGAAGGCTGTCACTTTCACGATGACAGGATAGCCTTACTGAATGTCAAGGAATGATGATGGTTTGAATACGGGGTTTGTTTGCTTGTAATCCCACGGGACGTATGAAGGCTCACCGCACCGCAACATACCACAACGTCATAAACTCTGACCGTCCACAGTTACAGAAGCCGCTTTGGTTCAATTTACAGCAACACGCGAAAAATGAGCGGCAAAGAACTCGAGAAAAAGTCGTCTATAGATTATACGTTGTGGAATGACTCAGACGGCTCCGAGAGGTCAAGTTCCGATCGCGTATACAGTTCCTACGACTATGCTATTTTAGAGCGTCTACAGTTTCTAACACAACGAGTTCAATACTTAGAGAACAAGCTTGATAACTCTTTATCGAACCGAAGCGACGACTTAACCTTTGGTTTAAGCGTAAACAACAAGAACAATATACCAAATGTGGATATCAAAGTTCTGTCTGGGCACCGAGATGAAGGAGAACAAATCCTGGATGGCTGGGAAGATTCCGTTGTCGAACGCAATACCTCTTTTCTTATCATCCCTGTCGGTGAAGAGCAAGATTTGCAAGCTGATCCAAATATGATAAAACAAACGCTTGATCTTTCTCTAACGCCGTCGGTATCGCCTCGTCGTGCTCTGGGCTGTACAGACATGTATAAGGACGACCTTATAAATTCTAATAGTCCTAAAGAGACAAGTCACGAAGAACCGACGAAAATTAACTCAATATCAATGCAAGTTCGTCCTCCGCCGGTAAAAACATTTGCCCACCCATCAGCTCAAAGTTCGAGTTATTTGGTTGATAAAATGAAAGAAAGTTCGCTTGATATGGACAATGTTTCGACAGAGAGGAACACGTCACATGCTGAGATTTTAAAAAAGGACCAGGAACTAAACACAGTAACAAAGAATTTGTCAAAGTTGACAACGAGTTCACAGAAAGACTTCAATAATAATGACCTCCAATATGGGTATACTATTAGTGTATCGAGAAGTCCCGTCAATACCAGTGACAGAGAAAATAATCATTTATTTAACTCTCGTCCACCTCCTGATGATAAAAGCGATCAAACTGTCAAGGGTAACGCTGTTGACTTTCTAAACACCTTTGAAAACAATCAGCACGTTAGCATGCTGAACGACTCAAGCAAACGCATTAGTAATCAACCAAAAGAGGAAACAATCTGCTATCAAGATGTTGAAATATGCGAAGTTGCTCAATACGAAGATAAAGTTGACTATGAGAATTGTGACAGGACGATTGATATTAAAATCGAGAGACGAATCTCACAAGAAAATTGCGTTTATTTGCCAACAAATCGTTGTGAATCGATTAGCAAACAATACAAAAATGTGAACAACTTGCAAAATGATGACGACGCTATTTTAGAGGTACAAGAGAAAGAGGTGACAAACGAGGAAAGTTTTCAAAGCGAAAATGGCTCGCTATATGGAGCTAAGAAAATAAATATCGGGGATATAAGAACAGAAATGCAAATATGTGACCTAAAGTCACAACCGTGGCAAAAAGGCCATTGTCTCGAGATTGAATCAGATGGACCATTGATCCCTCCATACAATGGAACGCCAAAGAAAAGATTAACACACAACAACAGTCACTCCAACACAAATCATCACAACGGCATGGACTTTTGTCCTAACAATAACACCACAATTCAAAAAGACCCAAAACATTACACGGCAAACAAACCAACAATCAAAAAAGTACGCGTTCGCTCTGTTGAGATACCATATACTTCAAGTGACGATGACATACTGTCAGTTTCAAGCGCAAGTGAATTATCAGCTTACAGGTATCAACGACCACTGAGAAGGAAACCTAAAAGCAAAGCTTTAAAACCACAGGACATTGAGAACCAGATAAGAGAATTGATCGATCCACGTGAAATCGGTAACGTTCGTGACCAGATACATGCATCCCATCGTCCTTTGCTGCTTTCCGCCATGTCACCGACGGAAAGCGGCTATGTCGGGTCCAGCCCCAACTCGCCCAAAGACGAATGGAGGAGCTCATCGTTGACATCTGTAAGTACTTACGAACGATCCCCGTCGTGTCCCGACAGCCCTTGCTCGTCTACAGCTAGTTATGCTACCCCAAGAAGGCACGAGCCAGCTCGCAATTTGCATTACTCGGTCAGCTCTAGTGTCTCCGATGCAAGTAATGTTTTCGACAACCCTGACAAAGGAATCGATGATAGACATACTTCGTTAAACATCGGAAACAGCCGATTGAATGATGTGCTACCCGGCCCGACGAGGTTATCTCTTTCCGATTACTCTCCGACTCAGGTCCGATTGAGCCAGTTTCTTTCGACTTTGGACGATCATTCGATTGCATCAACGGCATCAAGTGTAGTGACAAGCGACTTAAGCGACTCTTTCTTGGAATGTCAAGACGAATGTTGCCAGTGCCAGACTGGAATCTCGACAGAAGATGACTTTCGTGAAGAGCTGAAGTCAATTTCTCGTTATGTCATCGAAGCAGGAGAGAAATCTGGCTCGAAGAGGAAACGCACTTCGCTAAGGAAGCTCTTCCTAGACGAAGAACAAGGAGAAATGGACACCCTTGGAGCACGATTACAGATGGGAGAAAACAGAGCAGTCCCTTTACTTGTAAAAGTCATTCTTCGTCTACGAAAACACTTCTTCGGAGGGCTCGAAGGGCCAAACTCACTTAAATCACTTACTCCAAGACTTAATAAACAATTCAGCTTCCCAGAAGAACATGCACGCGAGAAGAAAATCAGCTTTTCACCCTCTGCGATGCTATTGAGCGCAGTTGGCGAGAGTTCTGCGTCGGAAATTCGCGACGTCATGGAAAAAGACTGCCTTGATGTCAACGAGCTTAGTCCAAGTGGGAAATCTCTTCTGCACAAAGCTGCCGCTTCGGGAAACCTCGAAAGCATCCACACACTTATCCAATATGGCGCCAAAGTCAATCTTCCTGATGATGACGGCTTCGTTCCTGTCCATGCTGCTTTGCGGCGGTGTCACTATAAGTGTGCTATCTTCCTTATCGAGTGCGGTGCGGACATGACGTCGTATACAAGAACCCGTATGCAAGAAATAGCAGATATTAACAACATGGCCAGGGCTTACAAGAAAACTGTTCTGAACACTGCGTTGTAAATGTGTCAACTGCGTTGATGTTTCTAATATGCTTGAGTGTCTGACAAACATTAAGTTCCCATCAACCACTTCGGTTTCAATGATCTATGATCTACCTTTTAGACGCGGCAATCATTCTTAAATATGGTGTATACAGTCTATTTCGTAAAGGTTGTCCAGATAAATATACATTTTGACTAATTGAAATGTCAAGTGTTCTATAAAATATTTGTTACTTAGTACCAAATAATGTTTATGCACATGAAGTTCACAGCTACAGAGCCGATAGTCCCCTTCAGTTCCCTGCGCCATCTTGAAAAGTAGCCGGGCCTTTGCATCGAAGAGAGACAAACGCCGAGGTTGCAATGATAGATAGAGACATTTTAATGCTTACGGGACAATTATTCACGTGTCTAGCTCATTGCAATGTTCGTCTCGCTTTAATGCAAAGGCCCAGCTACCATTAAAGATGGCGCAGGGAACTGTGAAGGGGACTATTTGCAGACTTCAGAGTGTGGACTGTTGTTTCGGCTGCGACAACGATTTTTGGAATTGGTGTATATAAAACCACATCAGGCTGACATGGAAAACCACTGGTTCTTTATGCGGGGTTTTACTGCACATGTAGTTAAAATGTCTATTTTTCTGGACAACAGTTTTGAGAATGGCTGAAGTGTAAAACCTTAAAAAAAGATTTTAAGGACAACCGAGTGTAAATACAGGAAAATTGATCTACGTAAATTGATCACGTGACTTTGTTAGAGTACATTTATAACTTATTAATTATTAGTTTGAAAACGGAGATTATCAAAATTGTGTTATATATATTTGCGTATATAATCTTCTCGATATTTATTGGAAATATAATATTTGTACATAAAGATAATGATAAGAAACTATATTACATAATTAATATCATAAATGAAAAGTGGTGCATTATAATAGATTGTGAGTTATATTACTCGATGGCCGTAGTCGATGGAGTTATAAAATTATTCCAGCTTTTTGTCGCGTAATACAATTAGTATAAAACAAAATAATAACTATTGTTCTGTATTGACTAGCCTCGCGTTCACGCATGTGAATCAGCAGCTATAGTGACTCTAGTTTCATGTTATCTAGCAAAGCTGCACTATTTAACAAAAGGTGCATTTGCACTTACACGGAAAGCCTCAATTCAGAGAATATTCAAATGTGTTTTCTATTGTTAAGCGATAACATTTGTTCACACTTTGCTTGGAATTTATGAATATTTGTACAACTTCAATTCGAGGTTTTTCTTTGCAAATGCGTATAAAGTCAAATAGTACAGCGGTGCCAGATAAGTTGAAACGAGTATTTCATTCGTGCGCGAAATGTCCCCTTCACAATTCCCTGCGCCATCTTGAAAGGTAGCCAGGCGTTTGCATCGAAGCGAGACGAACTAATTGTCCTGCGTGATGTTAAAAGGTCTCTATCATATTGCAAGCTCAACAATCGTCTCGCTTCGATGCAAAGGCCCGGTTACCTTTCAAGATGGCGCAGGGAACTATGAAGGGGACTATTGACTAAAAGAGAAATCTAAAAAGGTTTATTTCAGCTGCTTTCTCACTCACACAGATAGATTAATGGCTAATGGCATTTGTTCTTTCCATTGACCCCAAGGAGAGTATTTACAAAATATTGAGCTCCAGGTCGATAGGGGTCTTTATGAAAGTGCCGCTAAAACGGATTCTCTGTTGCTTTCTGTGTAGCAAGCTGTTCACTTGCGGGTAAATATTAGCTATATTTACTGCTAATTGCGGTGACCGGAATTTAATGAAAGTAAAAAGAGAACACAACAGAAGGCAAGAAATATTGAAAAAAAAAATATTGAGCTATAGATACATAGGGGTCCTTATAAAGTGCCGCTAAAAACGGATTCTCTGCAACTTTCTGTGTAGCAAGCTGTTCACTTGCGGGTAAATATTAGCTATATATACTGCTAATTGAGGTGAGCGAAATTTAAAGCAAAAAATACCGGCAACAGAAGGAAAGAAATAACAAAATAAAATCCGTTTTTTTAATTTGAAGGTGATAATTAAATTTGATGGAGAAAAAATTGTAAGTATTACAAATAAATGATCCTAATTTTTGACACTTAGACTTTAATCATTAAAACTGACTTTATTTTTTATATTCTTAAATGTTTAGCGATTACTGCCGGCGGTTCAGGAACACAAATAACCGCTAATTAAATATAATATAATATGATTGATATAATCTTATTGTGAGAGACGTATTCTTTTTAAAAAAGCTGTATTCAAACATCCATTTCTTATTCATTTTTTTATTTAATCTTAGAAGATATTTTAAGGGATTGTATTAAAAAATGTCCTTTATTGCAATGGTATTTTTTTGCTGCTGTCTTAAACATGTTGTCAGGAGTGATCATTCCAAGACGGAAAGGAGTTATGGGTCGTATACATAAAAACTAGAATCGAGCTGCTCGAAATATAACTTTTCTCGTCAAAACCATGGAATCGAGTTTATTGTTGAGATAATTAAGTGTTGCTTACAGTTACAATTCTCGTTAAAAAGAGGGAGGTTATTGTTGAGATATTAAATGTTGTTTCTTACTGACCATCATTATCCTAAGCTAGAGATCACTGAAAACATAGAGCATATTGTAGAAAATAAGGCGTTTAGATTTGGTGTTACTTTTATTCGAATAGAGCATATTGTTAAGACATTTTGTGACGCTTGCCATTACAATTCTCGTTAAAAACATTAAGGTTTTTGTTAAAGCATAGATTATAAAGATATTAAGAAGTATTGCCTACAATTAGCTATAGAATGCTCTTTTTAAAATATGGAGGTTATTGTTGCTATTTAGTATTTCTTATATCCTTAGCACACTGAAAACATAGAGGATATTGCTGAGGATGTTGCTTATAACCGTTATTCTCATCAAAACATGGAGGATATTGTTGAAATATTTAGTGTTTCTTACAATCATTATCCTGAGTTCGTTGAAAACATGGAGCATAATTTTAAGATATAAGTGTTGCTTATTCCCGTTATTCTCGTCAAAGAATGGATGGTATTGTTGAGATATTTAGTGTCGTCGATCAAGAACATAGATCGAGATTATTGTCGAGATATTTAGTGTTTCCTACAATCATTATTCCCTTAAAACTGAGGATAATTAATATTGTTCATAGTCCACAAAACGATTTAAACTGCTTGATTATCTGTGCTATGCCCATAAATATTTTCCTTCTTGGCATAACTGAATCGTTTTGATTTTGACAACCTTTTTGAAGTTGATGTATTACGCAGATGGTCAGGACATTCAGCTTGTTAAGGATAACAACTCAAAAATATTATACCAATGAGTATAGCTGATTAAGTTATGTTTTTCTAAAGAAAAAGGGAATACATATCATTGCCTTAAGTGTTTATTTATTGTGCAGTTTTGACCAATAACATGTCTTTTAGAGAATTGAACGTAAAAAATGATGAAAATTTGAATGAAAACAAGTCTGGGACTAAACCCTAAACCCTTTTGGCATAAGAGGGTTTTTCACGCTCTTCTTTGCAGAAGAGCGAGGGGAAAAAACATTTTCGCGGAGTGCTTGCAGGGTACTGGCACTACCACTGAAATAAAATGTACGTGGTTCTTTAATACATAAACATAGCTAGAAATTGTAGCTATTATATAGTGTATCTTTAAAAAAGAGAAAAAAAATATAAGTTGAAACATAATGAAGAAAAGTTTATCCTGAAAATTCATGAAAAATTACGAGCTTGTTTGATTTTTTTGATATTTTAGACGCGGACACAGCTGCTTTTGTTATGGACAAACACAAAATACTTCATAAATAAATACTGAAAATATTTTTTTTTATGATATTCTTTTTTTCTTCTTCTTCTTTTGAGAGTTATAAAGTATTAATATTACATTAGATTTCATATGTAAATAATAATAGTAACACTATGTTTTATATTTGTGCAAAATGGCGCCGGACGGCAGTGAATTGAAGACGCCAATGTGTTTATTTATTTATCTGAAGTTATCTATTTTTCCTTCTTTTTGTTTATTGAAAAAGCTTAATTGGAATTTGGAAATCAGATATAGAGATATGAAAGTTTATTTTCGAGAGAAATTAATGTTTTTATTTTGGAATATACTTTTTTCAAAATGGCGGCTTGATGCGGCGGGATGAGGACTGATTTGTACTAAAAACGACCAAAAAGGAAAATAGAAAGAAAAATACTGAAAGTATTGTTTTATTCATTTTCAAAATATTTTTTATTTTGTTTGTTTTTGGAAGACTTACTCAAAAAGACAGCTTGATATGAAGGGTTTCTTTCCCATGTCAAATTTTATCTCTGGGCCATCTCCTGAAAAATGGCGCCAAAACAGAGACAAGAAAAAACTGACAAAAAATGGCAATATACTTTTTCAATTTGACATTCCAGTATTGGCCAACTAGTGGGCTTTAAACTTAGTTGATTTATTTTTAGCTCAAGCGTCAAAATACCCGGAACTGTATGATTTCTAATCGAAAATCAGATTGTATCGCTTCGTGTGTGATCAATGTATGTGTGGAAACTTGAAGTGATCTCTATCTCACACACTCAAGCCCTCATTACGTATCCGGGATTTCTTTTTATATCTAGATTGTTTTGATCTAATCAGCGTAGCTAGTAACAAAGTGTCATTTGTAAACTCTTAGCGAAGAAAATACACTTTCGAGGTGAATTTTGCCAATAAAATAACATAAAATAAACTTTGTTTTTGCTTTTATGTTATCAGCTGCGCAAATTCGCATCAATTTGCACATTTTCATTGTTCATTTGCATCTTTGGCTTCTGTCTAGTTCATAATTGTTCCAATTCAGTTCAGCTAAACTGTTAAGGAAACATTGAACAAACAGTTTTTGACATTTTCCTTGTTTTTACGTTGACTGTAAATTGGAAAATTAAGCGAATCGATTTCCCGTTCCAATCGACAGCTCACACAATTGAACTTACAATCTTGTTTAATGCCAAATGAATTATACCACCGCTTTGATTGTCAAAACCTATAAGCTAAACAAACCTTTAGAGTAAAAAGAAAAAGCGAAAATTAAAAGTAATCTGATAATTCCTTTTCAAATTTTAAAATGCCCTCTTTGATTGAGTTCAAATTTGCACGGAAGTAGACTGAAGCCAAAAGTGATTATATGATATAGAATAAGTGATTTTTCTTCTTTTAATTCTGCGCTCAATATAATTCCTTTCTATTGCCAACCAAAAGGAAAAAGAACAAGCAAAACATATATATATATAGGTCCTTAATTTTAATAATAACACGATTTTTCTTTAGCGAAACCAATTACATGAATACAAGTGTTTCAAACAAATTGATTCAATCAGTTTCAAGTTCATGCTTGTAAAACTCCGTCTTGCTTTTAAGTTGTCGAATTTCCTTTAACTTTTGAGCCGTAAACTGTCGAATATCTGCACCAGCTTCTATTAAAATAACAGCACATTCAAAGTGAAGGCCAGAGAAGGCTTTGTATAATGGTGAATGCCCAGAGCCGTCTAAATGATTAACATTTGCTCCGTAATGAAGCAGTACTTGGACGCAGTCGGAATAACCTAATTGAGCCGCAAGGTGAAGTGGGGAAAAATCTCCACTTTGACTGTAAAAATTAACATCTATCTTCGAATATCGAAGGACGAGCTTTAAGTCTTCTTTTAGGTTATTCAATACACAGTTAACTACTAAAACGTCGGGAGAAAAAGTAACATGGAGTCGATTGCCTTCGGAGAACAACGAGTGTTTAACTCTATCGTCCAAGGCGACAGTGTTTGCCTCTAATTCTCTGGAAGAATTCCTAATTTTGGAAATATAGTTGTAGAACAAATCAGGGCTTACAGTCCACGAGTGTGCATCGTTTAATTTCGTGGTATTCAAACTGTTTCTGAACTTGTATTTGAGTTTGGCCGTTTTGTCGATATCTTTGAGAAGCCATCGCGATCCCTTGCAGGCGGTTCGGTCGATTGATATATTATCTTCTTGCTTTCTCCAAATAGGAAAATTATCTTGGAAATGCGAAGAGCTATCACTAAGCTCATTAGGACTTTCCCTAGCAACATCGTTTTTTCGTGTCGGGCGAAAATTCGGCGGAGGCGGAAAATCGCTTTGACAAAAGTCCATTGATCTCCTGAAAAACGATCCTTCGCCCGCACTCAAGCTAGTGGGGATGTTCAAATTCTTTCCTGAGCCACTGTAGTATAGCGACAACGGCGAAAGCTCACAAACTTCTTCTGGATCATCCATCCTTTCAGTTAAAACTACTCGTTTTGGATTACCACTAGAGAGCGTTTCACAAGCAGGAACTTTTGAAAAGAGATCTAACTTCGGTTGAGTATTTTCTGCATAAACATTTTCCAAATCGGTGGGTCCATTGAAAGGTTCGATTTTCGCACTTCGAGACTTGAAAAGAGGCATTTCGGATATAAACAGTGGCCCAAAACAATAATGTTCAGCTGCTGTAGACTATCATAGATACGTCGTACTGTCTTCAAACTTCATTAAAACACAGCTGGATTTTGAGAACTGCCTCTTGCATGTTAATGATCCATTGATTGGCCCTTTTCTAATCAGCTTTTGTAACCACTCTTAGATGGATTTTCTCTGTGAAAAGATGAGTTTTGTAAAGCACTAGTTAAGTACAGTGACTTCAAAAGTTGGATTATCATACAAGGCACTTTAATGACATATAGAATAAAAACGTCAAAGAAAGTTGATAGCCAGTGTCAAATACCGAATATTTGAGCACTAAAAGGTCCGCTAAAAACACAACAAAAACAAACAATTCTAATTCGAACCCACGCTCGTTCAAGGCCAAAAATGACACTTGATCAATAATTTACGGTTTAATTGCAAATTGGATATATAAAAAAAGCAAATTATTATTATTAAAGTCGAATTTGACACAAGAAAATTATAAGTAAATTATACACTGTAAATTCAGCTGCCTCGCCATTAAATGTTCGCGCGATAAGAAAACCCGTAAATTTATGATTTTGACATTTATAATTAATGCTCTAAATTGCAAGGAAGCAAAACAAAACACCAAAATCGATTTGCGTCAATTTTGTATCCTATTATTTGAGATAATTCTTGTTTTGGCGTTGAAAAATAAGTGAGCAAATTGGAAATTGCAATTATTCTTATAATAATAAAATTAGAAAAGATTTGCAATTTATTTAACAATTTATCAAACAATGGAAATGAGAAGAAGATTTAGAACTAATAACTTTTGTCGGACTATTTTTTTTTAGATTTAATTTCGGGTGTAATTTCGCGCAAATTGCAAAGAAAATTTGAATGACCCATTGAATCGACTAAATGCTGAATATGATAACACCGAGATTGAAATTATAAAATAGACATATTTTTGCAATTTGTTTCATGCCACTAAAAATAATTCACCAAGGAAGGAAGACCAATGCAACATACTGATGATACAATTTTCAATATTACAACTTCTGCTGATAATTGTAAAGGGAAAAGGAAAATCAATAATATTTAGTATTGGTAGCGGTTCCTTCAGCTAGAAGTAAGCTGGTCTCCAAGGAAGCCGACAGTGCACTCATTTCCCCTTCTCTCCTATCAATGCTCCGTTTTACGGGTATTTAAAGCTACATACAATGGAAATAAGTTTAAAGTGGCCACCGGGGGTCGGAAAAAAATCATAATATTTAAATATAAAAAAATATGAAAAATAATTAAAAAACTAGAAATGTTTTTTCAAAATGCCCCGCTAGGTTTAAATAATGATCGCGCAAATTAAATAAAACGAAACAAAAATTGCCAATTAAAGATTAAAAAATTCTCATTTACAATTTACTAAAAGCTTTATAGCAATTACACGAAATACAGCAAATCACCCTATAACAAACAAAAAACGAGATCCATTCCTAAATATTTCCTTATATTTTGCATATAATATTATATATTTTGTATACTTACCATGCATGAAGTAAAACGGTTTAGAGTGAAGAAAAACGACCTCGAAAGTCGAATTTCATAAGCTTCATCATATCCTGTTTTTTTTTAACGAAAATAGTCAATTTGAAAGTCCCGTAGTCGATTATAATGATTTACACGAACATTTAAAGAGGTTTATTATTGAACTTTGCCGCGTTATATAACACACTAGTGTTACCAAGGCAATCAGACAGAAAATTTTTTCCATGACACCGAACGGCAAGTCTAAAAGTGGATTAAAAAGTACTTGGTCATTTGTTAATGTATACTGGGCGTATTGTATTGAATGGTCTGAACCCAGGTGAATGAATGTTTATCGAAGTAACAATATTTGTCGAAGTAAAATACTGGGCGTATAGACGACTTTTATAAATGGCTGCCACTATTTATCATAAAATGATATTTAAAATTGATATTTTAAGAAAAAGAAAGCTATCATATGATAGGAATTCACCATAAAAATAACTTGTGAAAGTTTGAGAAACAACACGTTTTTGCAGTGAGTAACTGACGATGCACTGAATTAGTCAGTTATTTGAGTAACCACTATTCAGTCGTTTTTGCAGTGAGTAACTGTGAATGCATCGATTTACTCGGAACTTGAGTAACCAGTAACTCAACAATTAAGTGAGAAACTGTGTCTGCATTGATATTAACATATATATAGTTTAGTTTTTAATAAGGAAAAGTACTAGACTCCATAGAAACACTACTTGTAAAGCACTTATAGCGTAGACGACGATAATATGTTGTCGACCCCAGCGGGTGATAAAAAAATGAAAAACAACTTCATTGAAGTGTCTTGATGGGACATTAGCATTTTAATTATTACAAAATCTAGAATGTTCAGTTACGACTGTTTTTTTTTATTCCTTCCTGAGAATAATATTTCACGAAAAAGGTAGGCAAAGAATTTTAGTAGTATAGAACGGTCTAATGTAAATGCGACATATAGCTTTTCTCAAGGATGTTGTCTATTGTTGTTAAAATAGCGGACCGAAAAGAGCGGGAAAATAAATGGTAAGCGCGTCCACCAACCGAAAAGAGCGAGGAAATAAATGGTGAAGCGCGTCCACCAACCGAAAAGAGCGGGAAAATAAATGGTTAGCGCGTCCACCAACCGAAAAGAGCAAGAAAATAAATGGTAAGCGCGTCCACCAACCGAAAAGAGCGGGAAAATAAATGGTAAGCGCGTCCACCAACAGAAAAGAGCGGGAAAATAAATGGTTAGCGCGTCCACCAACCGAAATGAGCGGGAAAATAAATGGTACTAAGCGCGTCCACCAACCGGAAAGAGCGGGAAAATAAATGGTAAGCGCGTCCACCAACAGAAAAGAGCGGGAAAATAAATGGTTAGCGCGTCCACCTACCCGGGGGAAAGAGCGGGAAAATAAATGTTACACGCGTCAGACCGGAAAACCGAAAAGTGCGGGAAAAGTCGGATTGGAAAGACGCGTACCACTTGTTTTTCGAACCAGAATTTCAGGTTTTTAGGTGTAAAGTATAAGTATATATTGCTTCTTGTTTAACGCTATTTATTATATAGATATCAAAGAAATAGCAGGTTTTGTCTCGGCTTCGTATCTTTCACATGTGAAAGATATCATATCGTTTCACGTTTGAAGATATCGCTGTTGCCATGATTTATTATTAAAAGTTATAGCAGCCAAGAATCTACTCGAGTGTAGACTTATTTTCTTTATATAACTTATTGTTTCTCACAGCATGTTTTTCTTGTTTGCACATTTAGTGAAGTTTGTTTAGACAGAGATTTTCCATTAAACTGTTGACTGATTTTTTAGTCATAGCAAGTTGTACGCTCAAGATGGTTGATAAAGAATAATATTTCATCGCTATCTATATACATATTAAACAGAACATTACATGGTCGCTTGGAAATACGAATTTTCGCTGCGCTCACTCGTGAGAGATCATTTCAACACTCGAAGATAAAATTCGTATTTCCGCCCGCCCATGTAATATCCTCTATGTATTCAAAACTTCTACGGGTAATATTTTTCACCTTTTATCTGATCTAACAAGCAAACATTTATGATTTTTTTTATATGTGATGGATTGCAAGCTTATTTGAAAATTTTTAATTATAATTTCTTAGCTATGTTCTAAAGGAAAACGTTTTATTTGTTAAATTGTTTGTTGATTTAAAAAACGTTTACTCGCTTTTATATATTTACTTTTATACATTTAGATAATAATCTTAAAAGTTCTTAATCCAGTTAGGTAAATCCAGGATTAACTTTTATCATGAAATATACCAATAAAAAACTCTTATCTAGTTTATTCTTAGTTTTAAAAGCTATTTTATTTAAGTAAGCTTAAATCATGTTAATAGACACCCATTTAGTTTGAAGGGAAATTCCCGCTTTGAAAATGCAGTTCCATTTCAAGCGGTTATAAACGATTTCTCTCTCGGCAAAAACGGCGTTTCCTCGGAGTTATAGCGTAAAAGTGAGGACCGTTTTGCAGTCTCTTTTGCGCGGACAATGTTTTAGTGCATGTCAGTAGCCAATCTCTATAGTAGCTGCCAGTTGATCGATAGCTAGAAAATTGTTTATAAAATATTCTCAAAAGACACGATAAAACAACAAAATATGGCATTCAGTGTTTGTGTCTCTATACTTGTAAACGAATATTCCTTATCTCACTTTTTACAAAAGTAACCTTTCCTTAAAGTGCACCTGACGCCCTTCATGATATTTTGCAAATCTGTTTGACATGAGGTGTATAATAAGTGTACTTAATTTTTCTTGATGTCGACATCAAGGCCTCATTAAATATACAAAAGTTCTCTGGAAATAATTATAGTATTACTAATATTTACACTACCATTAACATTTTTACTTCTTTACAAAAACAAGCTTGCTGTCAGCTTTGAAACAAAACTTTGACAAATTCCTGGGTTGACGTCACCTCATTTGCATTTTCAGATTTCAAATGTTCATATCTCAGAAAGGAGGGGTCGACATCAAAAAATATTAAGTACACTTATTATACACCTTATGTACAACAGATTTGCAAAATATCATGAAGGGCTTCAGGTGCACTTTAATGGACAGGATGAGAAAAGTCTGTGTTATGTTGGGTAACAATGAACTTCTCCGAGCTTTCCGTGTTTTAGTATTTCCGTTATTCCTTATCACACTCTTTACAAAGTACGCTTCCCTTAAATAACCCCCTGTAGGTCCAGAGAAATCTATGATAGCTTGGGTTATAATGAAGTTCCCCAAGCTAACGGTGTGTCTTTCTGTGTTTTAGTATCTCTATTATTCCTTATCGCACTCTTTACAGAAGTAATGGTCATGTTTGAAAGCTTGTAAAGTCGTCAATTTTGAATGAAATTCTCTCAAACTTTCAAATTATGTATTTCATATAATGAATTTGATAAAACAATCATAAAAAAATTCGTGTCATAGGCATTATGATGAACATCCCCAAGCTAACGGTGTGTCTTTCTATGTTTTAGTATTTCTATTATTCCTTATCACATTCTTTACAAAGTAAGCTTCCCTTAAATAATCCCCTGAAGGTCCAGAGAATTCTATGATAGCTTGGGTTATAATGAACTTCCCCAAGCTAACGGTGTGTCTTTCTGTGTTTTAGTATTTCTATTATTCCTTATCGCACTCTTTACAGAAGTAAGCTTTCTTTACCACTGTAGGATGACTAGAAAAGTCTGTGTTATGTTTGATAATAAGGAACTTCCCCAAGCTAACGGTTTGTCTTTCTGTGTTTTAGTATTCAGTATTCCTTATCATAATCTTTACCTAAGTAAATCTTTTTTTAAGGTCGAGAGAATTCTGTGTTAGCTTGGGTAACAATGAAATTCCGAGCCTCAACGGTGTGTCTTTCTGTGTTTAAGTATCTCTGTACTTGTAAACATATATTCCTTATCGCACCCTTTACAAAAGTAGGCTTTCCTTAAATGATCTATTGACGGCCCAGAGGATTCTGGAACACTCTGGGAACTAGTTGAGGGTGTGTCATGTTCGTCAGAGGCGTGACATTCGCTCTCGTGTTGCAGTCTCTCTAAAACGGTTACGACCATTTTCACTTTACACCGTTCGCACGTCCAGTGTTTTTTGATGTACTCTGCAGCGGCAGACAGGGCCTCGACTGCAATGGCGTCTTGTAGGCAGTTGTACGTTAGATATTCGTTAACGCGAATACCTGATATACAAGTATGGCATTAGTACTAAGTTATGTAGAACCGCTGTAGGGGTAGCATTTGCACAGGGATAGCCTCAATTTAGAGTAAATTCAAATGTGTTTTATTGAAGGAATAGAAAACGCGCGTGCGTGCTGTGTGCAGTTATAAAGCACGAGGGGTTGTCAAAACACGAGAAGCGGACCCTTCTCAACACTTCTCGAGTGTTCTGACAATCCCAAGTGCTTTATAACTGCATACAGCACAGAAATAATGACTACGATGATAATGATAAATATAAAGACAGGTAAGGATAACATAACGATAAATATAGTTATGTGATGACATTGATGTAATGATAATAATAATATTGATAACAATAACAACGATAAGAATGATGATGATAAAGATAACGATGGTAATGATAAGGATAACATAACGATAAATATAGTTATGTGATGACGTTGATGTAATGATAATAATAATATTGATAACAATAACAACAATAAGAATGATGATGATAAAGATAACGATGGTAATGATAAGGATAACATAACGATAAATATAGTTATGTGATGACGTTGATGTAATGATAATAATAATATTGATAACAATAACAACAATAAGAATGATGATGATAAAGATAACGATGGTAATGATAAGGATAACATAACGATAAATATAGTTATGCGATGACGTTGATGTAATGATAATAATAATATTGATAACAATAACAACGATAAGAATGATGATGATAAAGATAACGATGGTAATGATAAGGATAACATAACAATAAATATAGTTATGTGATGATGTAATGATAATAATAATATTAATAACAATAACAACGATAAGAATGATGATGATAAAGATAACGATGGCAATGATAAGGATAACATAACGATAAATATAGTTATGTGATGACGTTGATGTAATGATAATAATAATATTGATAACAATAACAACGATAAGAATGATGATGATAAAGATAACGATGGTAATGATAAGGATAACATTACGATAAAGATGGTTATGTGATGATGTAATGATAATTTTGATAATAATAATTACGATAACAAAAAGAATGATAGTGATAAGTATGAACATGATGATGATAATAGTTATGATAATGATGGAAATAATGGTAATTGTGATCATAACGGACAAAAATCAATTATCTATTTCAATATTTCTCACGTACCTCCTTTAACAGGATGTACATCGAGGGACATCGAGGAACTCATAAACGGTAGTGTTCCACTAGACTGTGTAATAGGGTTCCTAGGGTCATCTGGTCCTATGTATAGGTGCTTTTCTTCACTGGATAAAAGTCTGGTGATGGCATATCGTACATTACTGTCTAAAAACTCACAAAGTTTTCTCGCCACCAATCGCTCCAGGTCTCGACATTTGTTCAAATCTGGGGCATTTCCACGTGCTAGCTTTGCCTCGAGCCGAAGTTCCAACAACCGCGCCCACGTTACTCTCAACTGCAGTACAGCGGACACGATCTCCTGCGCAGGCTTTACACCATCAAATCCGATTTCAAGCCATCCGTCGACGACAACGCGAGTCAAATCAGCATTAGTGTCCAGGCTACGCGCGAACAAGATCAGCGTCTGGAGAGCTGGTACTCGCATCGAGTTGACCAAATATGGTTTGTTGGTCTCTAAGAGCGAAACGTACGCCAATAGCTGATGCATTGTATTGAAATTACCACGTGACTGATCAGGTGATGGCTGGGGGAAGTCACGTGACGTCTGTGGCTCTAGAACATCTGTGTTGGTCGCGAAAACACTTGTTGGATGGATTATTAAATATTGTTTGTTTTTACTATGGAATGTTTGTTCTGAATCTCTCTTGAAAGAGTTCGCTTCATCGGCAATAGCAAGATTAGGGTATAGCCCACTACAGAGAATAATTTTCAACAGGTTTATATCTCGCAGTGTAAAGTTCCTCCTAGCACTGCAGTCGTCGACCAATTTCTCTAAATCATGCGTCATCTTGAATTCAATGTCCCGTATGTCGGTCCCAGTCTCTAATTCTTCCGACTCTTGCTCGTCCTCGTCGAGTTTTAAGAGTTTTCGTTTTCTTGTCGATTTGTGATGGTCTTGCTTCATTCGTTTTAGTTTTCTTCGCTTGTATTTCTCTTTCTCTATTTCGTCTTCGTCGGATTCATCAATTTGTTCACGTTCTATTAGTCCATGGTCATGTAAGAGGTCTTCGAACTGTCGTTTTAGTTTCGTCATTTCGTAGAAGCGTTGTTCTTCCAGTCCTCTTCTTTTGCACCATTTTCTTGAGCGAGAACCATCACGACTTTTCACCTGCATATCAAGAATAACAGCATTTAGTATAAATACGCAGGTAATTATAGAAAATTGCGCACGGTTGTTGGTCGAGAAATTCATACTATTTCTTTCTCTATGCATATTTATCTTCAGAGAGTGTGTAATGCATAACGGCCGGCAGATTATTGTCCGCAAACTGATTGTTGTTTTGTTGTAATGTTTTGTAGTTGTAGGTAAACTAGAGAGGGTTGGGGAAGACTATGTAGTCATTGAAAGGGGGGATGTAAGTAGATTGTGTAAGCTTGCAATAAGTTGTAAGTTTGTTGGTTGGAAGGAGAGATGCATAAGAATCCCAATTTAATGGGATGCAAAACTTTCCCTGCAAGTGTATCAATTGTTTTTGTTTTTATGTAGCAAAATTTACAATGACCGGTGTTTGCGAAACTGTTAAAGACACTAATTTTCAAAGTGGGTATTTGAAGCTTCTCAAAACTACATAGATTGTAAAGAAGTCCAAAGAAGTGTGAGTTCACTGGAGTTCGAACTTTGGAATTGCTCTGCGGCAGGCAGATATATGCAGTATATAAAGACAGATGATGCAACGATACTAAGCTCAGCACTCTTCTTTTTGTGATTATTGACATACAACGAACGATTTTGTTTCTATTCGATAACATTTTCCAGTTTGAGAATATTTGTGCAGCAGAGGTAAGCAAAATGGCACGTTTAGCAGGCTACCAGGCACAAAAATAATGATGTGCAGTCATTTCAATGACACCTAGTTGACATTCTCATTTATTTTATTTTATTTTTATTTTTATTTTATTTTATTAGCTTTTTCCTTCATATGAAGGCAGGGACACCACAACAGCTTACGCCAATTACCGTGGGCCCTGTAGTATGCTGAGACCTGACTGAGATTCCCGGCTTGCACTGCATTCAATCTTAAACAAATAAAAGTGATCAATGCGCATTCTTTTATGAAGCACCATTAGGAGTTACTGTACGACTCGCCGTACCGTAGTCACTTACAAAAACTTTTGATGAATTTTTGACATTATTTTGACATTTTTTCATCTCAATCGGACCAATTACAGACATCAAAGTTTCTAAAGTCTCCGCCTCTCGATATAAACTTGTACCTGATTGGTCCGATTGAGATGAAAAAATGTCAAAATAATGTCAAAAATTCATCAAAAGTTTTTGTAAGTGACTACGGTACGTCGAGTCGCACAGTAATATAAAATTCTACAGTTATATAACGCCACATTTATGTACTCTATATGGCGCTTAAGTTGAAGAAAGGATATAAATTCTGTTATATTGATAAGAAAACAAATGAAGTACATCCATATTAATATTGTTTTATTGAATAACTGTTATTACAGTTATATGCAAATGATTTCAAACAATGGATTCAAATCGAGGCTTTCGGGCAAACCTATTGTTTTCGCCCGAAAGCCTCGACTTCAACCCATTTTTCAAAATCATTTGCATATAACTGTAATAACAGCTATTACACACATACATACATTTTTTATTCTCGTCCTTAAAAGGCTTTTCAGAGAACATAAATTACAAAATTACATATAACATATATCAATAAGGGTAAAAAAATAATAATATATCCTATAAATTACATTAATTAAATTAAGTGTTTATAAATTTGTTAATCATATTTGTTTTAAGCTTCTTTTTACTGACTCTATTACTGTTTTACTCTGAATTACTGTGAATTGAATTTAAGGCGTTCCCAGCTAGCATAAGTCCAATAATAGTACCTATAAATTTTGTTTACATGGTGTGTCGACTGTGTAGAATTCCCACTGTGTAGTTATTAAGTAACTGTATTTTTTTTTTTTATTATTTTGAAGTGCATGATTTTAAAGACAGTGCACGTTTTCCTGCCATCCATTTGATGTTGGTATACGAGCCAGGCAATACCGTCCCAATAGTAATCTAATGGTACAATGTGCCTTTAACTCTCTTTCTATATACAAACCAAGTAAGCCAGCAGCAAGTCGTCCAGTCGACATACCAACCTCTATATAACCCATTGCCGTGCCTTTATCTTTAGCATCGTCGAACAGACTGGAAGCCAAAGCTATTCCATGGACTAGAATATTACCATGAAGTACACCTTGGACAAAAACCAGGACAAACAATATGTACACATTGGGTAAGAAACGAAGCCACGAAGCCCAGAATAGAAGCGTAGTTAATACTACATTCAATACAACCAACACCCATACTCGTTTGATTCTCAAAAATTCCACTCGCTTAATGTTCTGGCACAGACAGGACGCCAGGACGACCTCGAGACCCCCAAACGTGATTCCTAAATCACTTAAGACTCGATAGTACTGATAGTGATCACGGGGCAGGAACGGAGAGCTGGGAAATGTAAGAGTTGTCAGGATCGACGTCATAGAAAGGTGTAGGCAGAAGTTAGATATGAAGTAGTAAGAACAAGCAGGGAGGGCTTTGTAAAGTACCATCATCTCATCCATTATCTTGTTTGATGTCTTTCTGTTCTTGGGAATTGTATTTTGACTGATTGGCGTGTATATTATTGTTTCATCGTTTGACAAAGATTTCTTTGACAGAAAAAGGTAGAAGGCAAAAGTGAGAAATGAAATTGGAATGCAACAGGCTACCACAACACGAGGTGCGACACAGAACCACGTGGTTAACCCTGAAAGAACAACAGTATAGAACGTCCTTTAGCTTCCTAAAAACAGTGTGTTTTTAAACCTGTATCTGTACTAATCTGGCCCATTGTGTTGTCAGTATAAATATAGTCTATACAATAAAGGATTGAGGATTTTGTATTTCAATCCTCTATTGTATTTACCAACATATTTAAGCGACTTGTCAAACTTTTACATAATTAAAGCCTTGATAATTGAGTCAAGATGACTCCGAAACGTCGTATTCTTGCGTTAGTTTTTATTTTAAATACGTTTTCTAAATTTCTTTTACTTAATCATTTATATCAATTGCAATAACATTGTCATATAAAAAAGAAAATTACAAAATATGAATTAATTAAAAGACAAAAGAAGAAGTTCAGCTTGAGTAATCTGCTTTTGTCTTTTAATTAATTCCTATTTTGTTATTTTCTTTTTTATATGACAATGTTATTGCAATTAGGTATATACACCTACTTGCAGTAAGGTTGTCGTACAAAAATATACATTTGTTATAAAGAAAATAGAACATTTGTGATTTAGTACGATAGGAATTGATTAAAAGACAAAAGAAGATCACTCAAGCTGAAACGGTCGGGTGGTTCACGTTCCCGCCTAAAATCCCTTGTGTATATATTAGAGTGTATTTATAGGTTGTTGGCAGTTATTCTACGGTCAGCCTCACGCAGTTTATACGATAAGCCAAAATTTTCATCATGTCTATATGTAGTTATTGACTTAAATTTTATCAGAGTGTGATGTCGTTATTTACTGTAAACTTTAAAACCCCAAGTATGCATGATAGCAACGGTCGGGGGTTCACGTTCCCGCCTAAAATCCCTTGTGTATTAGAGTGTATTAATAGATTGGTGGCCGTTATTCTACGGTCGGCCTCGCGCAGTTTATACGATAAGCCAAAATTTTCAACATGTCTATATGTAGTTATTGACTTAAATTTTATCAGAGTGTGATGTCGTTATTTACTGTAAACTTTAAAACCCCAAGTATGCATGATAGCAACGGTCGGGGGTTCACGTTCCCGCCTAAAATCCCTTGTGTATTAGAGTGTATTAATAGATTGGTGGCCGTTATTCTACTTTCGGCCTCGCGCAGTTTATACGATAAGCCAAAATTTTCATTATGTCTATATGTAGTTATTGACTTAAATTTTATCAAACAGAGTGTGATGAAGTTATTTACTTGTAAACTTTAAAACCCCAAGTATGCATGATAGCAACGGTCGGGGGTTCACGTTCCCGCCTAAAATCCCTTGTGTATTAGAGTGTATTAATAGATTGGTGGCCGTTATTCTACGGTCGGCCTCGCGCAGTTTATACGATAAGCCAAAATTTTCAACATGTCTATATGTAGTTATTGACTTAAATTTTATCAGAGTGTGATGTCGTTATTTACTGTAAACTTTAAAACCCCAAGTATGCATGATAGCAACGGTCGGGGGTTCACGTTCCCGCCTAAAATCCCTTGTGTATTAGAGTGTATTAATAGATTGGTGGCCGTTATTCTACTTTCGGCCTCGCGCAGTTTATACGATAAGCCAAAATTTTCATTATGTCTATATGTAGTTATTGACTTAAATTTTATCAAACAGAGTGTGATGAAGTTATTTACTTGTAAACTTTAAAACCCCAAGTATGCATGATAGCAACGGTCGGGGGGTTCACGTTCCCGCCTAATTTTCCACAAAGCGGTTTTGGGTTTCGTAACCGGTTATGATGTCTAGTTGTAACGTATATAATATTACCTATTACGAAAATGTTGACTGATTTTTCAATAAAATATGTTATCTTGGGCCAGGCTGACCAACCAGTCCATGCGTCAAATGTTGTGTAGTGTTTATAGCTATATGGAGTGGAGACAATACACCCTATTGTAATTGAAATCATTTTTGAAGAGTTTTGAAGAGTTTTCTTCGTAATTATACCACTTACCTGTATATCCGATAGAAGCTAATAAAGAAGCCAGGTTTGAACCAGAAACAAATGCACTGCTCAATCCATCGGAGTTTTCATAGTAAGCAGACTGTCGAAGGTACAAAATTATGCCCATTCCATAGCCATACCCAAGAATGCACACCCCCACAACCCTTAACGTAATGTCTTTAACAAATACAATCCAAAACAGCGATCCACCACATAAGAAACCGTGTAACAGCATTGACGAAACGAGAGACAGTCGAATCACAATGAGCGGGCTTATTAGTTTACTGACTATATCAACCGAGGCTGCAATCAGAACAACTGACGATGTCATTGTTGATCCTGCGAGGACATCTTCAGTTGCTATCCAGAAGACGACCAACGGTGGCAGAAACACCACAACACCAAGGAAAAAGAAAACCATAATAGATAGAATATTTCGATCCATGTTGAGAGTAACGTATTGTTAGTGCTGTTCTACAATCGACCGTAGACACCACAGTCATTCAAGCGAGTAATAGACGTTGGCAGGCAGAGGTGTAGGGGAGGGGAGGGAGAAAATGTGTGTATTTGCCCATGCGCGCTTGTCTTTTTCTAGACTGATACCTTTCTCAACATGAATTGTTATCACTAATTTTATTTAAATTGAAATAAAATGTCAAAGTGTTATAAAGGGAAACTGAGAATTGGTGGAAAGGGATGGAAGTAGAGAAGAGAGAAATACTTGTAATGTAGAATTACTATGATTGGTTCGAATGAGGCCTTGCTAATACATGTAATGTAGCTTTGACCAATACTAAACCCAATCATCACCCCAGGACAAAGAAAATAATACTTGATAAACTATTTCGATCCAGAGTGACTTACTGCTTTATGGCTGTTCTCCAATCGACCGTAGATACAGTCATTCAAGCGAGTCAAAGATGAAAGTTTAGGAGGGTTTAGCATACTAAGTATTCGCATTTCATTATAGACCAAAATACATGTGTCAATAAAACCACAATTACCGTGCTGGTCAGAATTCAATTGTAGATTAATTCCAACTCAAACTATAACTAAGTTGACATATTTTAAAAGGTTTCCATTGAAATGACTCTTACTTAAGTCAAGTGATTCCACTGCTCATATTTGTATTCTTTTGTGTGTGTTTTCGAGTAGACATTCGAAAATTTAGATACTAACCAAAATACACGTCCGTACTCACTCGTGTATGACATTAATGATAATAATGCTGACAATCATAATTTTGATATTTATGACAATGACGGTAATGATAACGACGATGATTATGATTACAATGACAATAATGATGATCAAGATGCCTAAGATTATCAAGATGAAATAAAGAGCAATGACGACTACAGTGGAACCCCGCCTTACGGCCACCCGCTTAATACGGCCACCCCGTTATTGTGGCCAGTTTTTTAGGTCCCGACGAAATGCACGCCCTTACATTTTTTATAAAATTTACCCGCTTAATACGGCCACTTTGGGCTGTCCCTTCGGTGGCCGGATTAACGGGGTTTCACTGTATCAAGACAGTAATGACAATGACAATCAGCTGATGACGTATAAAATGACGCCATACAATAATGCTGACAATCATAATTTTGATATTTATGACAATGACGGTAATGATAACGACGATGATTATGATTACAATGACAATGATGATGATCAAGATGCCTAAGATTATCAAGATGAAATAAAGAGCAATGACGACTACAGTGGAACCCCGCCTTACGGCCACCCGCTTAATACGGCCACCCCGTTATTGTGGCCAGTTTTTTAGGTCCCGACGAAATGCACGCCCTTACATTTTTTATAAAATTTACCCGCTTAATACGGCCACTTTGGGCTGTCCCTTCGGTGGCCGGATTAACGGGGTTTCACTGTATCAAGACAGTAATGACAATGACAATCAGCTGATGACGTATAAAATGACGCCATACAAATCTCACCTGCAGCCACTCATCATACGCATTCAACAGCGTGAACGGATCGCCGTGATCAGACTCCAATTCCTCCCTCCGTGCCGTCACATCCGGGTCGTGATCCAGCCGCCTGGTGAAGGGAGACTGGACACTTAGGCCAGCGGCAATAATCATAACAGGCTCAGTAAGATGAAACAGGGATCCCATCAGCAGCATTTTACCAATTACCACATCAACGGGCAAACGAGCGAGCATCTGACCAATAGGAGTCAAGGTTTCCTCTTCTGTAATAGCACCTTGTTGTTTGAGAAAGTACAGCGAGTTTTCTATGCTGGACGTAGGCGGCGGTTCAATGAATGAGAAGGAGCGTACGTTGTTGATGCCGAGTGATATCATGTGTAGCATCGTTGTGTCGAGCGCTGTTCGCTGTATCTCGGGAGTGGCGTACTGCGAGAAGGCATGGTAGTCACTCTCTGAGAACAGACGAAAACATACGCCAGGGCCGGTACGTCCTGACAAAAACCGGTATAGGTGAGCGTAGTGGTTACAAATTTTAGTATTGTGATGCCAACCATTTTAACAATAGATTTTTTTAATTTTCTTTTGTTCTAATAACAATGGTTGGTTGCCAAATCTAATACAAAAATGTCACTGTACGTCCACCTATTGAAACAGGATAAACTGGTTCGGCAAAAAAAGTGAGTGCGCTTGTGACTTTGCAAGAGGAAGCAATATCGAAATATGTCCTGGTGAAAACCGCTATTAAAACAGGATAAACTGGTTTGTTAAAAATTGAAAGCGCGTGAGACTTAGTTGCGTGTGGTAGTAATTATGGTGAAAACTGGCATTAAAACAAGATAAACTGGTTTGTTAAAAAAATGAATGCGCAAAAACCGGTATTAAAACAGGATAATTTGGTTTGGTAAAAAAACTGAATGCGCGCGTTTTAGTAAATATCAGATATGTCCTGGTGAAAATTTGCATTAATGTGATTTTGGGAAAATCCTGTACTATTACATTAAATACATCGACGGACACAAAAAAGGTTAAAAAAGGTTAAAACATAGCCTACCTGCTCTTCCCTTCCTCTGCTCGGCGCTTGCTTGACTGATCCAGAACTCTTGTAGCCGCTCCATTTTAGATTGAGCATCGAAGTTCATCTCCTTAACCTAATATACAAATAGATAAAGCAATAAGAGCACATCAATGGAAACTAGCGAGTAAATTAGTATAGGCTGCGTCGGTGTTTGATATAAACGATAGGTAATATAATGAAATTTGTAACACCGTAAAAAATGTTGACTTAACTTTACTGACGTTTCGAGCTTTAGCCCTTTTTTTACTCCGAAGAGAAAACAGAATTTTCAGGGAATTATTTACATGACATGCCGTGTCATCACCACATTTATTAAACTTCAATGTGATATTTCCATTTGAAACTTAAAACAACTTTCGCACTATTATTTAAATAGCTATATTAGGCTCCCTTTGTCGAACAGCTACCCATCCCATTCCCCATAGAATCATTCAATTGCAGTTGTTTATCATGATACCTTGCCAGAGTCAGCAATGAATCTTATACCATCTATAGTAATAGAAGTCTCGGCAATGTTCGTAGATACGACGCACTTCCGAACACCATCCGGCGCAACGTCGAAGACCTTACATACAGAAAATAACAGGTTTAACATGTGTACTATCATTACAATTATCATTATCAGCACCACCACAATATGTCACCACTATCGCAATTACCATTGAATCATCATCATTACCATTAATATCGTTACATTCCCCAAATTATCATCACCATTAACATTACCACAATCGTCATTATCACCATCATCATCAATGACAACAACAATAACCACCACCACAACGAGAACAACAAGCACAACCACCACCACCACCACAACAACGACAACAACAACAACAACAACAAAAACACAACAATTAACAACATCAATACCTCGTCCTGTTCTTCCTGTTCTTCACTTCACCATTAACATTACCACACTCGTCGTTATCACCATCATCATCAATAACAACAACAACAACTACAACAACAACAACAACAAAAACAACAAAAACACAACAACAACAACATCAATACCTTGTCCTGTTCTTCCACGGACAATGAGCTGTGCAAAGGCAGAATGATCCATTGGCGGGTTTTCTGAGCGTATTCCTTTGCAGCCTCTACCACAGCAGCTATCTCTGACATACCACTTAGAAACATCAACAGATCACCGCGCTCCGTTGTTGGATACTGTGAGATGGAGGCCGAAAGAAAGAAAAAGGTTTAAACTAACTGAATAAAACATGACGGAAAAAGGAAAGAATTAAGGATATGAATGAAAGAAGTAAGTAAACGAAGAAGGAAGAAGTAAAGAAAAAAGTGAAAGAGATACATTAAGGAGGAACGGAACAGAAAGAAGAATGAAATTAAGAACGGAAGAAGGACATTGAAAAGTAAAGAAGATATGAAAGAAGTAAGCAAACGAAGAAGGAAGAAGTAAAGAAAAAAGTAAAACTAGTAAAGAGAAATATAAAGAAGGAACGGAACAGGAGGAAGAATGAAAAAAGGAAGGAAGAAGGAAAGTAAAGAAGATGAAAAAAGAAATGAATGAAAATAAAAACACGAAAGAAAGAAAGGATGTAGGAAATTGAAGCTGAAGGAGAGAAAAAGGAGGACAAGAAGAAAGGGGGGAGTAATGGAGGATAGGAAAAAAGGTAGTGAAAAAGACAGAAAGAAACTGAGAAAGGAAGGAAGAAATGAAAGAAGGAAGGAAGGAAGGAAGGAAGGAAGGAAAGAAAGAAAGAAAGAAGGAAAGAATGAAATAAAAAAGAAAAAGGGAGAAGGAAAAGGGAACTGCAAAGATAATACGAAAGTTGACGTACCTTCTTATCAATAAGCTGCATGATTCGTAGATAAGGTGAAGGGTCTAACCTCTCTGCACGACTGGTTGGCTTTTTTTCCTATTCAGTTAATTTAATTGTACCATTAAAATGTTATCTCCATCTCAGCATCAAATTGAATATTTACTTATCAGCAAAGGTTGCGTAAATGAAGCGTAATGGTATATATTAACGTAGAATTACGAAACTTGTACGATTTCGTAAAAGTTCTTATTTACGCGTCATTTATGCACGCGTTAAACAACGTAGTGAGACACTTAACGCGATTTTTCCGTACACGTAAATAACTCGTACATGTCGTTTTTACATAAAATGGAATCTTTACGAACATTTACGCAACCAATAAATTCACGTAAAGACTCAATTTCATGTTGTGGCATTAATACACACACAGCGTACGTAGTACACGTTTAACAGTACAAGTTCATTATTTACCTCAACTGATGATGGATGGTACTGGACTTGTATTGGATACAATCGACCAGGTACCTTAAGAAAGAATGAACAACATAGCATGAGTACAGCCGTCCTCATCCCTCCCCCATACGGGGAAGCTCAACACAGGCTAGAAATTGGTTTTATTAATGGAATATTCGATTTCTATTTTTAGTATGCATACCTGTAAAACAGGAGCACCGTCAAAATACCCTGCAAACAAACTAAAAATAGTACACAGTTAGAATGTTAGTAACGTTTACTACATAAGTGGACACGCACGGAAAGCTCGAGTTTATAGATATAAAGTTTTTGTTCAGTCTGTTTCTCTTACTTGATGTTAATTGTGGCTGACATTAGAATGACCTTGAGGTCAGCTCGACCTTCAATCAAACATCGTAACATCCCTATCAGGAAATCACCGTGGAGATGACGTTCATGGACCTCGTCCACTACGACCACATTGTATTGAGAGAGGTCTGGGTCTGAGGAGAGTTGCCGCAATAATAAACCTGAAACAAAGAAAGATGCAAATAGTAATGATGATGATTGTGATGATGGTATTGATTATAATCGTGATAATCGTGATGATGTTGATGGTGGTGATGATAGTGTTGAAGATGCAATGATGATGACAATGATGATTATGTAATGATGATGATGATGGGGGTGTTGATGTAACAATGAAAATGATTGATACCTTCAGTGAGAAAGAGAATTCTTGTTGCCTTTGTTTTGCTGGCCTCAAAGCGAATCTGCAAATTAAAAATGGTCATTTCTGTGAATTATATATAGGACATTCACAGGCAATTGAGGTTGTGATGTCATTGATTTCAAACTTGCACTTTACATGACAGTCATTGCATGAAAACAGCCATAGTTACAAGGCAAGTCATTTCCCTAAGTAATTTATTTTTAGAAATGATTTTCATCAGTGGCTCAGTGAAGTCAGTTGTTTATTTAAATAATAGAATCCTCAGCTATTGGTCAACACATGAAGCAAGTTCATGATATCAAGAACCCGGACCTAAGAAACAACTTCACAGTACTAAAGAAATGTAGTGGGTAGTTTGACTGTCTTCTTTAAGAAATGCTACTCATCCGTAAAAGGAGACCAAACTTAAATATACAATCAGACTCACTACATGCCAAGGTCTTTGTTTAGATCTTTACACCATAATAGCTTTTGTTTAAAATTCAAATTTAGATTTAACATCATGTATAAAAGCTTTCTCATTCTTGAATAAATGACTTTTGAAAATGCAGTCATGCCGACTGCGAAACGTTGAATTCTAGCGTTATTCTTTATTTTAAGTATTTAAATAAAGTCATGTCAAAGACAGCAAAGTCACTAACCTGATAAGCAACATCTGATCCATATTCTTTAAGAGTTTCATATCCTACTCTCTTAGCCAATGAGATGCATGCGATTCTCCTGGGTTGAGTACAGGCGATTTTTGTAAAACCAGCATTGAGTAAGTATTGTGGAACCTTTGAATAGAAAAATATTGATCAATAATAATTATCACTGCCATGTCATTATTATTATAATAACCATCATCATTGTCTTAGTTATCATTAACAACAAAATCATTATCAGGATCACCTCAATCATCATAATTGTCATTGTGTAATTTAGCCTAACGGCTACAATACATGTCAATAAACAGATTATTATTATTATCATCATCATCATCATCATCATCACCATCATTATTAGTAGTAGTAGTAGTAGTATCACTACCACGTACTGGCATCATTATCATCACCTCCATTAATACCACTATTACAATCATAATTAACATCAGCATCTCAATCATTATCATTGTTAAATTCATTAATGTCACCATCATCATTAGCAGAATCTCAACCGTTATCATCATGATCATTAGGGACTTTAGATTTGACAACGAGTAAGAGATTGAGTATGAGTACAAGTTTTGAAATTGGCCTTCTGTGTGTTGTTGTTGATGAATTGTGGTCCTGTGTATAGATTGAGACACCAAATGAATAAAAACAAGAAGTGGAATGTAATTCAGTATCAACAATACACACAAGGCCAATTTTAAAACTTGTACTCGTACTCAATCTCGTACTCGTTATCAAATCAAAAGCTCCCTAATATCATCACCAACTTCCACCATCACCATCATTATTATCATAATATTCATCATCATCATCATCATTCATCATCATCATCATTCATCACCATCATTATCACTGACATCATTATTACCAGTACCAATCTCGTACCCAGAGTCTGCATTACTCTTGTTGCTCCGCACAGATCAAGAGGAACACAGGCTCTTGGTACGACATTGTACTAGTACTGGTATACCTGTGTTGATTTCCCACATCCAGTATCACCAGCAATAATCACAACTTGGTTAGATGTCACAGCATCAATAATTTGTTCTCTGAATTGACTGATGGGAAGGTTGGCTTGATCGCTCTTTAACTTTACAATCTTAGTAAACTAGTAGGATACAATCATGTAAACATTTAAACTAGTAATATAATAGTTACCATAAAAATTTGAAATGAACAGCTTGATATATAAAGTATATTGTTCAATGATATTATAATTATAATTTAGAATGTCAAATGAATATATCTGTCTAATTATTTAGTTTTAATTATTTGTTATCAATCAATCAATCAATTAAATCAGTAACGATTTTGACACTAAGGCTTAATTATTTAATATTTATTTGATTGCTTGCACACTTGTCCATTTATCCGTTCATTTGTTTATTTATTTTCTTGCTAGCTTGTCCATTTAAACTTGCTTGCTTGACATCTATTTATTTTTTTGTTAGTCTATTTTTGTTTGTTTGCTTGCTTGTCCATTTATTTATTTATTTGCTTGCTTGACGTCTATTTATAATTAATTTAATTTGTTTGTTAGTATGTTTTTTTTTGCTTGTTTGCTTGTCCATTTGTTTGTTTGTTTGTTCAAACCATGTAATTATTTTCACTAAGTTAAACCAACCTTTTGTTTTTGACAGAAGTCAATATAGTACAAAACTATTGATCTGAATTCTGCAATCTTTTTGGGACTTAGAGATCCATGTCTTGGTCTTGATCTGTCTCTATCTAATATATTAAACATTTACCAAGTCATCTAGTAAGTCTATAAGTAAGTATAAGTAAGCATAAAAAGACTTAAGCAGGTACATAGCTAAGCATGTAAGTAAGTATGTATGTAAGTAAGTATATATGTAAGTACAGTACGTATGCAAGTAAAGCCGACAACACACTACAATCGGCAAATAAATAGTTGGACAGTCTCTATACACAGGGCCCCCAAATATGTACCATTTACAAAATCTGACTTTACCCCTGTCCCCCCTAATTTAATGTTGGTCAATCAACTATAAAATGGTCAATGGGTCGTTCTTCAATCAAGGTAGAACAACATTGAAAAGGGGGGAGGGGAATAAGACCTGAATATGTGATTAAAACTGTAATATATTTATAGGTTTAAATTATCCATTAAAATTGTTTTAATTATTTTATTCGCCAATTGTCTACTTGCCTTTCCTGTGTTTTGATTTGTGGTGATCTTCAACATCACCGGTCAAGATGGAGACATTGACTTTATATCTCTTATCATACACCATAGGGAGACCAAGCTTAGATTCTACTGAACTCTTGTCTTCTTTATCTTAAGTCAGATGAAAACAATATATAATTATAATATTAACTTTATTCAAATGTTTAAATTATCTAAAATATTCAAGAAAAATGTACTTTTGTACTTTTTTTTGTACAAAGTTTTCATTGTAATCCATACTTCAATTTATAAAAATATAAATAA
Source organism: Metridium senile (assembly GCA_949775045.1). NCBI lineage: Eukaryota > Metazoa > Cnidaria > Anthozoa > Actiniaria > Metridiidae > Metridium > Metridium senile. The sequence goes on from OX459107.1 coordinate 4,098,610, forward strand.
ATATTAAATGAATGAATAAATACATAAATAAATATACAAATGATCCAACTTGGTGCTCTTATACTATAGCTAAAAAATATAAACAAACTAATACTAATTACAACACAAAGTGTTTAACTGCGGTTTTCGACTTTCTGCGAACTCAGACTTTCCAACAGCTATGTATTTCGCTGCCGTCAATCAAGGATTTAAAAGGTACCGACTAATTAATTTTGATTGACGGCAGCTAAAAAAGTATTTCACAGCAAGTCGTGGTAATGTCTGAGTTCGCAGAAAGTCGAAAACAGCAGTAAAGAAACCCAACTGGTAAGGAGTTTAGTTGGCTTTTTACAAGCATGGTTAAGATTTGTATGCGTCTTTGACTCATGGTTGTATACAGATCGGCCACTCATATTGTATATATTATATATTATTTTATTAAAATCAATCAAGTTAAAAGATGAAACAGTAAACATACCATTTTTGCCTGATTTAAGTTTTTTTCGTCTGAACCTTTCATATTTTTCAAGAAAAAGCCAGAAGTCTTTGTACTCTTGACTTCCTCTGTCAATAACAAAATATTCATAAACTTAGTTATCCCATCTACATTGTAAAATACACGTATTGGCTAGGGTAGAGAATACCTGTCCACAATGAACATGTATATTATTGCTACCGCAGTCCGCAGTCCGTCAGTTAAACACAGGAAACCATAAGGCTTTGCGATCACTACGGAACTGCGGACTGCGGTAGCACTTGATTATATAGCTTGATTGGGTCGTTTTCAAAAGCTAATAGAATTCATACTTCACTGTATAAAGGCTTTGTGATCACTACAGGACTGCGGTACATTCAATTTCATTAGACTAAAAAAAAATAGACGGGTATTCTCTACTCGCTCCCACGTATTATAAAATTTATTGTATCTTTGTTTGACGTTCGTGATATTTAATACAATATACAAACCAAGCTATTAAAAGAACCTTTTCCTTGGACGATTATTATGAAAATGATAATGATGGTGTTGGTGATATATATATGATATATGATCAGCATAATGATAGCAATAAAATTGGAAAAAGTAATGATACTTATAATGGTATAAATCAAGTTTAAGAGATAAGTAAAAACGTTTATACAAACCTTTGAATGAAATCTTGTTCTCTAAAAAATATTTCAGTCAAGGTCTGTTTATGGTCCTCCCAAACGACTCCATCGTCATTTTCTTCGTCAGAAACCTTCCTCTTGTGATGATATTTACTACTGTGCATAATTAAGAACCTTAAAACGCATTATTCAGCTCTTAAAAACCAAAATTTGGAGATAATTCGTATTTTCATAGTATAGTTCATATCTTGCCGCCATTTTGAAATAAACATAGCTGCTGAACAGCTGTTTGAAGGCTCGTAAACTCGCTACCATTTCCTCAGCAAGATTCAAGATGGCGGGTCCGGGGGAGCTTTACTCTCTGTCGCTTATAGGTAAACATAGTTTTTCAAGCAGATAAAATGCATTATTCCTAATCATTTTGATGCAGTTGACTCACGGTAACAAAACCTTTCAGAAGGAAAACTTTAAGTTATCTGGGTTTCGAGTTATTGAAGAAAAATATGCGGAAAAATCCGGAAATGAATGTGTTTTCATGAATCGGAAGTTCTTGATATCATAAATAATATTCATTCCATTCTGCATGTATTTATTTAGAGCAGTATATTATGGCTCGAGTTATCATTTATTCAACTGCATTTACATAAAGCTCTTCAAATTCTTTGTGTATGATAATTTGGTGTTGTTGCCAGCTATGTGCAACGTTTGAGTTTCAAAGTTTTGAAGTTATCGTCTCTGAGCTTTAATAACATTAATTTATTATACAACCATTTAAAAAATTGTTGTCAGACAACGTTATAGTCAAAACTCCAAGACTGCAAAGGATGATGGTAAATTGATTAAGATTTATTTATTTATTTGCAACAAGATATTTGTCAAGATATTCCGTTTGATCAACACATACTTCTGCAACAGTTTGCAATGATAATAGAGCAGTTTTCGTATTACTGTGATAAGTTCAGTGCCGTGTCCTTGCCTTGCAGCAAACATGATGTTTCTAGAATTTCGACATGCCATGCCTCGATCGCGATCTTGCAGTGAGCTTTTCATAGTCATACAAAATCTGCTTTATGTCACAAACAGCCAAATATGCTATGATTAAATTGCTAACAAGAGAAATATATTTAGTACAAAAAGCAAATATACAAGACGACATATCGTTTTCTCACAATAAGACAAAAATTACCAGCATCCTTTGCAGGCTTTGATTTTGACATCACCTTAGCTGCAACAACAATTTTAGAAATACTAGTTTATACATGCTTAATTAAAAATTACCAGCATCCTTTGCAGGCTTTGATTTTGACATCACCTTAGCTGCAACAACAATTTTAGAAATACTAGTGTACATACATGTTTAATTAAAAATTACCAGCATCCTTTGCAGGCTTTGATTTTGACGTTGCCTCAGATGCATCAACAATTTTAGAAATACTAGTGTATTCATATATATGTTTGTGTTTTGGCAGAGAAAGATGTCAATTTCAATGTTCTCTGGACCTGGACATTCCCTTCTATCTCAGCCAACTACAGAGAGGTTCTGATGAGGAAATGTTGTCTAAAGTCTGAGAAGAGCCAGGAAATTGTTCCTTACTGCTATGGGCAATATGATAAGAAATGGTACTACATGTTTACATCGGCTACTAAAAACTCAACAGTAATGACTCAGGTATGGTAATATTTCTCTCCTCTGTAGACCACCCCCACAGTAGTCTAGACAATAGACCATTTTATGGTCCTCGTCGATGACATCCTCGGGAACCCAGGGGTATTCTTCTGTCGCTCGTTTCTCGCTTCCACAACATATACCCCTGGGAACGTAGTCTGTTGGAGCTTGTTCCGGAAGTCAAAATTCAAACTTATTTAACGACTTTCTTTGAATGGTTATCTTGATTTTCATTGGTCAACCTAATAAGGTCGACCAATCAGGAAAGAGCTGAATTTTGACTTCCGGAACAAGCTCCAACAGACTACGTTCCCAGGGGTATATGTTGTGGAAGCGAGAAACGAGTGACAGAAGAATACCCCTGGGTTCCTGAGGATGCGCGCGATGAAAGTGTGTAATATATTCTTTAGAATTCTTTACTATGTACATGTTTCGATCCAATTCAAAACTTGATGTAAACTTTTCCACATAAATATCAAAATACATAAGACAAAGAATCTTATTTCCAAAACATTTGAATTGGGTCAAAATGGAAATATTAACATGTTAGGCAACTGATCTATTGTCTTGGAGATGTGAAGCTTGAACTGGGAGACCAGGAAATAATGTCCAAAATCTTGAGACTCCCAGATAACATCCAAGGTGTTCAATAGACCAGTTTCGTGTTATTTAGCACCGCTGTACTATTTGACAAAAGGCGCATTTGCACAGGCTTAGCCTCAATTCAGAGTAAATGCAAATGTGTTTTCTTTTGTTAAGCGGTAACATTTTTTCGTGCTTTGCTTGGGATTTGTGAATATTTTGACAACAAATCGAGGCTTAGCCTGTGCAAATGCGCCTTTTGTCAAATAGTACAGCGGTACTAGATAACGTGAAACTGGAGTATTGCCATATCATGTATAACTCCCACATAAAATAATAATCCCTAGTTTCTAATGGTTTTATATAAACAATTTTTTTTATATTCACATTTACCCTGATCATGGGCGAGTAGCCCGAAAGCTTGGTTAAAATAAAATTAATAAGGTTGATGTAATGTTTCTTTTTAAAATTTTGTCTTGATTTGATCTTTTTAGGTTACTCATGTAGCTATAGCAATTGTCACAAAGGTAAATGATGACCATTAAAGTACTGTGTGGCAAAAGTATATAAAGTGTGAGAATGATGATGATGATAATGAAAATGATATGATCATGGTGACGGAGTGATGGTGATAATGATTGTCAGTGATAATTATCAGGATGATCAGGATAATGATGATGATGATGATGATGATGATGGTGATAATAATAATGATGATGATGATAATAATATTGATGATGATGATGATAATAATGATTGTGATAATTATCAGGATGATCAGGATAATGATGATGATGATAATAATAATGATGATGATGATGATGATGATGATGATTATAATGATGATGATGATGATGATAATAATAGTAATGATGATAATAATGATTTGTCATTATCACCATGATGATGAAGATGATGATGATGATTATAATGATGATGATAATGATTAATAATAATGATGATGATGATGATAATAATGATGATGATGATGATAATAATAATAATAATAATAATGATGATAATAATGATTTGTCATTATCACCATGATGATGAAGATGATGATGATGATTATAATGATGATGATGATGATGATTAATAATAATAATCATTGTGATAGCTATCAGCTATCATTATGATGATTTGTCATGATGATGATAATATCTATCTTAATAAATACATATTCATTTTTATAGGACTTCAACCCTGAGAAGTACAAGACATTGTGCAGAATCCTTTGCAGTAAACTATTAAACACAGGGAACCCAACAAGCATGTTACAGATCTATTTATCTGTATTCACCAAAGGATTTTGTAAAGACGATGATGACAGTGGGGATTTTGCCATCAAGGAGTATGACCCTAGAAAAGCCTATATTGAGAAATCTATCAAAGGTAATATTCATTGGTTGATTAAAACAATAGGCTTCTAAAGAATCCCTTAAGGTGATGTTAAATGCAACGATTTTCAGCGACGATTTTTTGCGATACGCCGTTGCACAAAAAATTGTTGGTGTGACATGTCACATATGCAGATTTTCTTATTTAGCAACACGTTGCGAGTTTTGATTCAACTTCAAAAACCCACAATGTGAAATGGCGAATATTCAGCAAGTTATGCATGTAACAGCTTTGTCATAGTTTTTTACGCAACACCTACCAGAATGCAGTTCGCGGATCAATCTCATGTCACAACCGCGAGGCTTGGGAGCTGGGGATGATGTTGCCATTACAGAAATTGCGAAAAATTATCTGTGTAACATGTTGAATTCATAGGAATATTGCGCAAGAAAACGACTGTAACATGTATCAGAAATTGTCAACCTGTATCGCGACTCGCGTCACTGAAAATCGTCATGTGTATGTATTTAAAATCAAGAGCGTTTTTGCTAATGTCGACATGCTCTTTACATTTCTGGACATCATTTTGGATTTAAGGTGCTTGGGGTCATGTGACCTCTAGCTGCAACCTATTTCCTCGTACATGTACAAATCATTGTATTTTTGGCTTGGTTTCTAACTTTATGAACCAAGCTGAGTACAGTGATTTGTATGGGGTAATTATCGACCATATTATCCTTCTTTCATCATCCGTTCGGGATATAGGAGTGATTCTTGACGACAAAGTAACTCTTGTAAATCAGATTACCTCCATCTGCAAGTCTTGCTTTTTTCATATTAGAAACATCTGGAAGATCCGAAAATATATTTCTATGGAAGTCTGTGAATCCCTGGTACATGCTTTTATTTCAAGTAAACTAGATTTTTGTAATTCCTTGTTGTACGGGGTACCGAATTACCTAATTCAGAAACTTCAGCAGGTTCAGAATGCTGCAGCACGCTTGGTATCGTGCTGTCACAAGCATGATCACATTACTCCTGTTCTGCGCTGCTTACATTGGTTGCCTGTAGAACAGCGAATTAATTATAAGATACTGTTGTTAACCTTCAAAGCTTTGAATGATTGTGCTCCGCAATATATCCGTTAACTTATTGAACCATATGCCCCAGTTCGCCAGCTAAGATCTGCATCATCGCACCTTTTAACCAGAGGTTCTTACTGTCTGAAAACATATGGCAAACGAGCCTTCTCTAATGCAGCTCCGGATCTATGGAATAGCCTTCCTGTGCATATTAGATCATTTACTGACATCACTTTATTCAAGCGTGATCTTAAAACGTTTCTGTTTAGAAAGGCGTATTCTTCTTTCTGATTAATTAATCGATTAACTTAATATTTTAACATATATTAATTACTGATATATAATATATTTTTATATATGAATTCCTTCTATGCAAGGATTTATATGTTTCTGCCTTTATTTGGCTTTTTATAATATTTTTTAGCTTGTTTTAATTACATTAGATTAAATATTCCTAAACTCTATTTTAAATATGTAAAGCGTTGTTGAACTTTAAGGAATTGACACTATATAAAATATTATTATTATTATTATATTTTTAAATATCTCAGCTGCTCTTTGAGTGATTCTTGGAAAAAAAAGTGGGGTTGGCCATAATTTTTGAGCATGAAAAAAAGGGTGGGCCAAAACAAATTAAGCAATACACTGATAAGGGTATTTGGGGGTAATTGTTGTGCATTGTATAGGATTGGCTACTATTTGTAACTATGCATTCTGAATTTTCCCCTCTATACTTTATGACCAGTCCCTTACTAAAGCATGTTTCTAGCTCAAAGTTTTAAACAACTTTTTTTCAGATGTAGTCAATATATTTGGTGTTGAGACAATCCTTATCTACACTGCCCTTCTGCTAAAGAAACGAATAGCAGTGTACAGCCCAAGAATAGAGACAGTACTAGATATTTCAAGGTAAACAACGTTAGTCATTACAAGTTTAAAGTCATTACAAGTTTAAATGACCGTGGTTTGTTATGTCCTTTATAAAAGATGAATTGTTATCATTTATTCACCCACTACGTCCTCTCCTTCCAAAAAAAAAAGAAACAAAATATGCATTAAGAAAACCTAGTGTAGTTAGACCTAAAATTAACACAGAAAGAATGATGAACGTTTTTAGTAGTAGACTAATTTTTAAATATTGAGAGACAAATTTTTAAATATTGAGAGTTATATATATTTTATCTTTTTTAATATCGATGTATTTTGTAAATTTATTATTATTATTATTATTGCTATACTTTTAATCTTATACTGATGTAAAATAGGATATGTGTATTTTTATCTTATTAATAAAGACTTATTATTATTATTATTTATTACACTTATGTAAAAGGTAAAGTAATAACTAATTAAAAGTTGCATGTATTTTGTATTGTTCTTTTAGGGCTTTACCATTATTAGTGTGGCATCGGCAAAACTGGTCCATACTCTACCCAAATGTTGACCTAGAAGACAGCGAGCTGAGTGACCTGGCCATTAATGCCACATATATTGCTGGGTTCACAGATGCGTCAATTGAGAATAGAACTGACTTGTATGATCTCTTTGTTAATGGTATGATATTGATAATATCTATTTTATGTATTTATTTATTTGTTTGTTTATTTATGTATTTATGAATTTATTTATGTATTTATGTATGTATTTATGAATTTATTTAGTTATACATATTTATGTATTTATTTAATATGTAGAGTACAAACACTAAAAGTGTGCAATACTTTGTACTATTTACCACTAAATAGCGTTGATTAAACAATAGAGAACAAAAGAATTTGCATAATTTAGCAGTATTTAGTGGTATTTATGTTGCACACTTTTAGTGTTTGTACTCTATAATTTATTTAATACCTGTATTTATTTATTTGTTTATTCATTTACTCATTTTTTTATTCATTCATTCATTTATTCATTCATTCATTCATTCATTTATTCATTCCTTCATTCATTTATTTATTTTTTGTTATTTATTTATAATTTATTCATTTATTCATTTGATCATTTATTTATATATTTTCTATTATTATTTATTCATTTGTTTATTGTATATTTATTTGTCTGATTGTTTCAAGCCCTCTTCTCTTTGTTTGCAGTTGCCAGTGGGGAAATCTCCATTGCACCACATGCCAAAGGTAAAAATTACAAAGTAAAAATTACAAAGTAACATTCCTTGCCTAATTCAAATTTTTGTGTTTCTAAAGAAGCAAGTTTTGAAACTACTTTTGATTCTCCAATAGTCCTTGTTACAGTTCCGTTCAGTGACCAGGAATCAAAATAGTTCCAAGTTGAGGTTCCCGTTGCTGCGCATAGCAAAACTATAATTTATCATGTGCAGCAACGGGAACCTCGACTTGAACTATCATTCGTGGTCAATAAACAGAACTGTGAAAAGGACTACCGTATTCTTTTTTTTACTTTAATTTTTAGAAACCTTTCAGCTTGGTAAAGTTCACAAGGACATTGCAATGTTCATGATGGAGACGGCCAAGGATGAGAACTCTTCTGATCAGTCTTTCATCAAGGTATAAGTGTATATTGTGTAATAGTTCAAAAAAATGAGAAAGAGTGTTTAATCCAATATCAAAACACTGAGAAGTGGGTTGAAAGAACAAGGCTTTTTTAACTGACTTAGAGCTGTTTTGATAGAGGAAACTAGAAAGTGCACTATATAAATTCCATAACATTATCATTGATATACACAGGAAACCCATTTTTCGGTTTTATGCAAAGCAACTGAAAGCTGGGTTCCCTGTGTAATATATGTACATATTAATGTAAAGCGAACTTGAACATATTTCACCTGCAAAGTGCACTATATAAATTCCATACATGTAACTGTAAAGCACATTTTAAAATATTTCACGTGTGTACTATATAAATACAATATTCATCACCATCATTTTGTGACCATAAACCAATTTCTTTCAGGAACTGTCCAACAAAACAAAAGATCTGATATCAAACCTTAAAAAACTTGCTGTTGAAAGTGAAGATGGTTCAGGGGCTAAAATAACACTACAAGCCCTAAAACAAAGAAAACTGACTTCTGTGATGGAAGATTTCTTGTTCAACTTGGCTGCTGCAGAAGGAATGGTATAGATAGGTAATAGACAAATTTGCTGATCACTGATCAATCATTTAACAATCAGCAGATGTACAGTGATGTATTTTGTTATGGTTTTGCCAACCAACCATTGTTTTTCGAACAAAGGAAATTAAGAAATCTATTGTGAAAATGTTTGGTAAATTAGCATCACAATATCAACACTTGTAAACTCTACACTCCATGTCGAGACTGGAGTGGATTAAGTACAGTTAATGTATGAATTCATCCACTACAGCCTTGAATTGATTGTTTGGTGATCAGTCGTGCAAATTAGTGTTAGAATTTAGTCAGGGCAGTACTGGGCTTCCTGTGCTCAAATTTTGAAGGAAAACTGGAAAGAGGGACTGTCCACAGGGAGCCCAAGCAGCTGAATCTTGGAAAGCTGTCTATGAAATATCCGATAGAAGTTTATATGAAATTTTAGAATAAAGGGGGAGGGGAGGGGGAAGTATTGATACATGGGTGTGATTTAGTTGATATGTGGGAGTACACCTTTTGACCAATCAGAGTACTCAATTTGTCTCAGTCAGGGACAAGACCAAACAGAGAGCTCAATCATTTTATCAAACCATCAATCATTCAGTTGATCTGTCAGTCAATCTGCAATCAATCAGTTAACCAGTCCAATAATTAGCCAATTAGGCTCTCAGTCAATCGGTCAGTCTGTCAGTCAATCAATCATTGCTTTAGTCAATCAACCATTTAGTCTATAATTCAATCAATCATTGTGTTAGTAAGTCAATCATTATGTTAGTCAATCAATCAATAATTATCAATCAATCAATCAGTGAGTCTGTAAGTAAGTCAGGTGATCAATTATTCAATCAAACATTTGACCATTTTTGCCTTCATTTTCGACAACGTTTACGGAAACGGTTGTATTATAAAATGCTAAGTGAAAAGATATTATTCCCTATATCTCATCATTATTATTTTTGTATAAAATTCATAGATCATTGTCATAAATGGCGGAAAATGACTTTTACAAATAAACAAATATTTTAATAATTTTGCACTGTCATACGAAAGAACTATCATGAATACGCATTCATGGAAACTTTCGCTGCTCTGTGTAAAACGCAAATAAAGTTATTTTCAATCAAAAATGTAAGGACTTTTTTTGTTTTTTTTTTCCTATTTTAAAATTCTCATAGCTTCTTGTAAATTTAATCTCTGTTTCTCAACCTTTCAAGTTATTATTATTGTGAATGTCTATCCTATGATAATTTTTTTTCCTTACATCAGCAATTTTATTAGTCTACCTCGAAGCTTTTTTATAGTTTCGGGCTTCCTGTGTCCCTACAATTTTATATATTAGATAATTAGTTGGCGGCCATTATGAAAATGGTTTATAAAATTCAATAAAACTAATGCTAGTGCTAACGATTATCAAATAGTTAGATAAAAGCACGATGGTTGTAATTACGTTTATAGTTTATTGTAAAGGTTTTTCCCGGATGATTATATGTCTTTAATGGACATGTTTTGATTCAGAAAAAAGAAAAACGTGTCAGGCTTTTCCTCGCCTACTTTCCGGATTAAATATAAGAAGGATGTGAAAGAAAGACTCAATTACTAACTAAGCATAAAAGAAAGGAAGTATGGAAGATAGACTATCAGAAGGAAGGAAATGTTAGGAATGAGAGGTATGAATGAAAAGAAAGGCAAAGAGTAAATGAACGTCAGAAGGAGAAAAAAAAAAGAGAGATAAGAAAAAGGAAAGCACGAGAGAGGCAAAGAAAGAAGGGGAGAAACAGCAAAGACAGGTCAGATAGAGAAGGAAACAAAAAAAAAGCCGGGCCGGGCGTGAAAGTGGCAAAGATAGGAAGGGAGGGACAGCAAAAACAGATCAGAAAGATAAAAAATAACTGAAAAAAGAATGGAGGAGTAAAGAAAGCGTGAAAGAAGCAAAGAAAGGAAGGAGGGACAGCAAAGACACGTCAGATAGAGAAGGAGGAAGGAAGGAAACGGAAAAAAAGAAAGCGTGAAAGAGGCAAAGAAAGTAAGGGAGAGACAACAAAGACACGTCAGAGAAGGAAACAAAAAAGAAAGCGTTTTGTTGAATGGCAATGTCTAAATGCTTTAAAACTCTTTCAACATTGTTGAAACGTGTTGAATCGATGTTGAATCGATGTCGAAAGAGTTTAAAAGCGTTTAAACATTGCCATTCAACAACATCAAGCGGATGTTAAAGCAAATGTTGAAACCGTTTGCCCGGGCCTTAAGGAAGGAGAGAGAAGAAAGAAAGCGTAGTAAAACAGGCAATGAAAGAATGCCAACAAGAGATAATGAAGGAGAGGAGAAATGGTAACGAGACTTAAACGAGTGGGAAAGAGAGAATCGCAGCAAAAAGTGAACAGGCAACTAGCAAATACAAAATAGTGCAAAGTAAACAATGAAAAAAGAAGTAACAGAACAGACAAAAGAGGAAAAGAAAGAATCACTGCAAAAAGTGAAGAGGCAACTAGCAAATACAAAATGGTGCAAAGTAAACAATGAAAAAAGAAGGAACAGAACAGACAAAAGAGGGAAAAATAAAAAAAAAAGAATGGAGAAAAGAAAGAATAGCTCAAAGAGCCAAAAATAATAAGAAAACTAGCGAAAAGAAATTACGTTTCGTTGTCACTGCGACAACATTATCAAGTAAATGATGGTGCAAAGAGAGAAATATTTATAGTGGTGGACAAAGAGCCAAATATAAGGAAAAAAAGGAAGTCTTAAAAAAATAATTTGTATTCACAACGCTACCATGACGATGTTCTTCATCGTAAAACTAGAGATTATCATCAGTCTTAAAATAATCTTGTTTCCCCATCTTTATCAGTTCTATATTTGATTGTCTCTAAACCTGTCCATCCATTTCCTTGCTATTTTCTATCCACCCAAGTACGTCCGTGTGCGTGCGTATAGCTAGTGCTACTTTAGATAAATGCAATTTAAAATCTACTTCGTTGTCATTTGGTATTATCGGCATCTGCCATTCACGGCTTTGCACGACATCACGATAGTTTAAAACTGCTCTCAATAGATAAGGCTACTTAATTATATTGGACACCAACTATATACATCTAACTTTGGTCTGGAATACAGTGAAACCCTGTTAATCCGGCCACCGAAGGGACAGCCCAAAGTAGCCGTATTAACGAGGTGGCCGTATTAAACGGGTAAATTTTATAGAAAATGTATGGGCATGCATTTAATCGGGACCTGAAAAACTGGCCGCAATACCGGGGTGGCCGTATTGGGGGGTTGGCCGTATTAAGCGGGTGGCCGTAAGGTGGGGTTCTACTGTACTTATTACGAAGTTATTATTAACATATTATTAAAGTTGTCGTTAACATCATCATTATCTTTATCTATCATCATCATCATCATTATCACCACAAGCATTATCATCATCATCATCATCATACAGCTGCGAAAACGATAATGACTTATTAGACAACAAGAAAGGCGTGTTGAATGCATATTTGGTTTCTGAACTGATCCATAATCCTTTGCGCCACTAGCTTGTAGGTTTTTCACGGGTGATAGACTTTTTCTATTTAGGGTGTTTATGATGGTGAACGTCGTGGAATAGTAGACAATTAAGGCAATTGCAATTAAAGAAGCCCGAAAAAAAAAATGATATTTACTTAAAGTAATTGTTGAAACATACTTTACAAATTAAATGATATTTACTTTATCAATATAGTTTAAACTATTCAATTTTACAACTTTTTCAAGTATTGACTCGGTATTTGAGTGCTTTTATCACCATTCCATGGGGTCGTAGCTTTACAGTATTTCAAGTAGAATGTTTTCCATGTGTTTGGCTTTATCTCTAAATGTTGTCTCAAGGATAATTCGCACATGAACACAATCTATTGCCGCCAGCCAGCAATTATGATGCTGCTACTGTCAACGCTCAGACAACATCTTTTTACAGATGTCTTCACGACTGACAATATCGTTTTTGCACTGTGAAAATTCTGAATCTTCGAATCCCTAACCTAACCACCATGTATATTTTCAACAAACAAAACAATACATTTACTTATATCTACTACCAAATCCTTATTTCATGCTGAAACGAATATACTCACCCCACCCCCCTTATAACCTAATCATTTTTCATGCTGAAAAACGTATGCTTACCCCATCCCCCTTATAACCAAATCATTTTCATGCTGAAAAACGTATACTTACCCCACCCCCCCTTATAACCAAATCCTTTTTTCATGCTAAACAACTCATACTTACCCCATCCCCACTTATAAACAAATCATTTTCATGCTGAAAAACGTATACTCACCCCCATCCCCACTTATAACCAAATCATTTTCATGCTGAAAAACGTATACTCACCCCCATCCCCACTTATAACCAAATCATTTTCATGCTGAAAAACGTATACTCACCCCCATCCCCACTTATAACCAAATCATTTTCATGCTGAAAAACGTATACTCACCCCCATCCCCACTTATAACCAAATCATTTTCATGCTGAAAAACGTATACTCACCCCCATCCCCACTTATAACCAAATCATTTTCATGCTGAAAAACGTATACTCACCCCCATCCCCACTTATAACCAAATCATTTTCATGCTGAAAAACGTATACTCACCCCCATCCCCACTTATAACCAAATCATTTTCATGCTAAAACAAATTTACTCACCCCCATCCCCCCTTATAACCAAATCCTTTTTATGCTAAAACGAATTTACTCATCCCATCCCCCTTGTCGATGTTGAGGGAGTGTCATTGTTTGGTGCTTATGCATTAGCATTTCACAGAAACAATGATGTGGGGGAAAGGGATCATATTTTTAAATTAAAAATACATTATTTTGAAATAACCTCAATGAGAAAAAAAATTGTGCCAACTACTTTAAAAGTTTGTCGTAGCGTCAACCTTTGCTGTACAATTTAGTGTGATCATCTGAGATCACATATTAGCTTTACTTCATTTGAGCGATATATCCCCGGGGGGGGGTTCTCCCTTTATCCAAGTGGTAGGGGTGATCGGCGTACCTTTTAGGGTTAAAATGTTTCCAGTGCGTACCTTTTAGGGTCCATTTAGAGATTTGGCTCAAAAATCAGTTCTAAGGGTCGTTTTTACTCTGCTTTATTTGTATCTGAGCGTACCTTTTAGGGGTCATTTTCAAAATCTCCGCCGATCACCCCTACCACTTGGACAAAGGGAGTACCCCCCCCCCCCCCCCCCCCCGGGGATATATCTCGATGAACAACGGTCATATGTAGACGAGAATTTACCACTTGCGATTCGGACCTATTGCGATCGACTAAAATCGTATGTCCTTTCTTCTGTTGTATGTTCCATTACGGCCGTCTACAATTATTTGCAGGCAAGCGCGATTATCTGCGATTGTATGTGTGATTCCGGCGAATACGCCCAATGTTCGTGCAATAGATCACGTTTTCTCTGTTTAAATTGGATTATTAAAAAAATTCAATGTGAGTAAGACTATTTTGAGTATCATCATTCTGTTTTCCGGCCATATGCCGATTAATGATCAGGTTTTATGTTTAACAAGAAGATTTATCATAACAAGTAAGATTGTTGATTTGCCGCCTTCTTATCGAGTGAGTAGAGCACTTTAGTTATTGCGCAGAACTTTCAAACTCTTCTTAGAATAGAGGTGATATCATCTCAAGTTTTATTAAGAAGTTATTTTTAGGTAGATTCTCTTTTGTTTTGGTCGTTGAGAGAGGATATGATATCAAAACACACAAAACATCTTGTTAATTCAAAGCCTGCGTTTTGAGTGGCTAGAGCACTTAATTGCAAAATCTTTTATATGGAAAATATGATCTCATAACAGGCTCTTAAATGCATTGGATGTTTTGATTTTCGCAGAAAAGCTAATACACTTTGAAACGTTAAGTACCACCCACGGGGCTTGGAGAAAAGGGTGTTACACAAGGCACTACACTAGTCCCTATTATTCTCAGGGGGAAAAACTTTAATCTATTTGATATTCTTGAGATGATGAAGCTTAAGAAAAAAATACTGCTTACGTGTCAGCTACGTCCATAGCGAAGTTGAGTGTCGGGTGTTACACAAGGAACACTTGGCCCTGACGTTTGGAATTTAAATCCCTTTCCTATAATAAGGATTGTTTCCCAAGGAACCATACTGGGCCCTAAGTTTCAAATCCCCCTACAACGGAATCAAAGGATTAACTTTTTAAAATGATAACTTTGCTTTGCTTTAACTGCTTTGAGGCACAAAACTAATTTTTCATCTTCATTCGTGAAGACAAAAGGCTTCCTAAACGCGGCAACTACAAATAACTTTCTATCAAAACAGTACAATTACACGACTAATTTATATTCTTTTTTGTGCACCCCCGCCGAAGTTTCCGACATCAAAACCACTCTTTGAACAATTGCAACTCTATTAAAGCTGAAAATTTCCAAAGCGACATCATCAATAGCTTACCCCAGGGTGATTGCTGTTAATAGTATAAACAAAGAAAGGTCATGAAACCAAAACATTTAGAAAACGAAGCAGATATATTCTTAGTAGATCCGACTGGGGCAGTGTGTGATAAGTATAAAAGTCATTTGTAAATATTGTCTATGTAAGCAGAGAAAACAACGAATAAAAATATAAACCATTTAACACACAATAACGAGCAAACGAAGAAACAACCAAACGTAAACGAACAGATCAACAATACATAGGCTAAGAAGCAAACAAACAAAGGGACAAAACAAACAACAAACAAAACCAACAATAAAAAAACAACGACCAAACGTAAACGAACAGACCAACAACACACAGGCTAAGAAACAAGCTAACAAAGGGACAAAACAAACACCAAACAAAACCAACAAAAAACCAACGACCAAACGTAAACGAACAGATCAACAACCTGGGCAAACGCCTTCAATATTTGCTTCAACATTGGTTCGATTTTGTTAAACGCTGTAGAATTGTTGTTGCATTAATTGAACGATGTTGAACGTAGGGGGATAAACGGTTTAAATGACAATGTTGAAATGAGGTGAAAAACGGCTTCAACATTGCCATTCAACAAAATCGAACAGATGTTGAAGCTGCTTGCCCAGGCCTTAAGAAACAAACAAACAAAGAGAAAAAACAAACAACAAAATAAACAAACAAAGCAAACAACACACAGACTAAAACCAAACTAACATAGGAAAAAATAAACAAAAACAACGAGCAAACAAACAAAAGAAACAAGTGACAAAAGACAACGATTTAATTAAAAAATGGCTTCAAATGCGGAACTATGATTGGTTAGATACAATAGGTCGTCTTTTAACTTTTTTGAGCTTCAACCATCTTTTGACCATCTTTTGGCTCTTCAAGGAACGCCTGGCATCAATGGTCTGACCTTGGCTTACGACATGTACCGCAACCGAACACTTGTATATCCAATACGATACAGTACCATTTGAATCCATTAATTCTCTTACGATAGTGCATGTGATATACACGGACATCTGTTTTTTTTTTTTTTTTAATTTGATAATCTAAAGATATGATAAATGGAAACTAGCGAGTAAACTAGTATAGGCTGCGTCGGTGTTTGATATAAACGATAGGTAATATAATGAAATTTGTAACACCGTAAAAAATGTTGACTTAACTTTAGATATATAACAATTTGACTCCGAAATCTGAACTTTCTTGATTCCGTGGCGCATTAAAAGATAGTATCTGTTTATCAACGATAGAAAGCTACAAATCAAGCTATCTACAGCTTTGACATCTTACGCTAAACATATGCCAAGATTTAAGGAGCCGTTTTAACCGAAGGGAAAAAACAGATAACAACTATCCATTATGTGGACTTTGTAATACTTTTTAATCCATGGACAACGGGATTTATCCAGTGAATAGTGTGTTATTCACCGGAGGTTTTAGCCCATCTTAGCTTTGCATATAACAGATAAGAATTACCCAATTTGTATATTACGTTTTATCTACTGGATAAAGATTAGTTCAGTAGATAGCCTTCCTATCTTTATACGAACGAAGGTCACGGCAGTCAGCGAGCGCTTATTTCTAAGCTAGGAGAAATTGTGGGCATAAAATGATCTTAAGAAAAGATAATCTAAGTGATTATGAAAATGAAATGATTGTCGTAACTTTGTCGACTACAGGCCGCTCGCTACCTAATATCTCAACAAGAACCTCCATGTTCTTGACTGAGGGGGAGTAAGGGTTTTTGGTTTTTGCGTTATTGCTGGTGCTGTTTTGCGGGTTTTTTTACATTGGTTTTTGCTGTTTTACAAATCTTGCGGTTTTTGCAAATTTTGGTGCGATTGTGCGCGGTTTTTGTCAATTTTTTTGTACGGTTTTGCGGTTTCCAATCCCAACCTCATCGCCTCTCAAGTTGGATAATATTGATAGGCAGCACTAACTGCACACATCAATAATTTCGTGTTTAGATCCAGTGCATGTATACGCGATATATCTCAACAATAACTTTTATGTACTAGACCAAAATAATCAGTGATAGGATCGAGATTGTAAACAAATATCTTGACAAGAATCTCCATTTTCACCGCAAGACTTAAAAGCTATCGTATACATAAAACATCCCCATTTTGCAATATGTGTGTAGATGCATGGATATTTTTTTTACGTTTTAAAATGCAACACTTAGAAGAAAGTAATTGTTCAGGATTGTAAGCAATACCAAATATCAACAATAATCTCCATTTTCATGACAAATATTGGAAGCTATCTTATATATAAAACATCGCCATTTTTAAATACGTGCTAGATACAACGTAGAAAGTCATTGTTCGGGATTGTAAGTAATACCAAGTATCAACAATAATCTCCATTTTCATGACAAATATTGGAAGATATCTTATATATAAAACATCACCATTTTTGAATACGTGCTAGATACAACGTAGAAAGTCATTGTTCGGGATTGTAAGTAATACCAAATATCAACAATAATCTCCATTTTAATCGAATATTGGAAGCTATCTTATATATAAAACATCGCCATTTTTAAATACGTGCTAGATACAACGTTCACATATTTTTTTCCGTTTTAAAATGCAACACTTAGACAGAAAGTCATTGTTCAGGATTGTAAGCAATACCAAATATCAACAATAATCTCCATTTTAATCGAATATTGGAAGCTATCTTAAATATAAAACGTCACCATTTTTAAATACGTCGTACTAGATACAACATATTTCTTTCGTCATAAAATGCAAGACTTAGAAGAAATTTATTGGTCGAGATTGTATAAGCAATACCAAGTATCAACAATAATCTCCATTTTCATGGCAAATATTGGAAGCTATCTTATATATAAAACATCGCCATTTTTAAATACGTGCTAGATACAACGTACACATATTTTTTTACGTTTTAAAATGCAAGAATTAGAAGAAAGTTGTTTGGGATTGTAAGCAATACCAAATATCAACAATAATCTCCATTTTCATGACAAATATTAGAAGCTATCTTATATATAAAAACATCACCAATTTTTAATAGATTCATCATATTTCTTTCCATCTTAAAAGGCAAGACTTTGAAGCTTGAAGATACTGACTTTTTAACATCAGTAGGATTTACCAATTTTATCCATGTCAACCGTTTTCAAATGGGTGTCTGTAAATGAAGTTTCTTATTTGGGATTTATCTGCCATCCATGTCAACCGTTTTCAAATGGGTGTCTGTAAATGAAGTTTCTTATTTGGGATTTATCTGCCATCCATGTCAACCGTTTTCAAATGGGTGTATGGAAATGAAGTTTCTTATTTGTTTAGCTAAGTACATACGGTTTGGCATTACTAGTACCACATCAGTAGCGCCACAGGTCGTGTTATTTGTGTGCCATTAAAAGCTTGTAGAAAAAGGAATCTATTTCAAGAAATGTCGCTTCGTAATGGGGTATAACTTTTGTTGATTGATAAAGATCAAATAACAACTCCATTTGCAGTTAAAGTTGTTTTCGTACGTGGTATACTAGATCGAGAGACCGAATAAGTGAATTTAATAATGAATGAAACTATGTGAATTGAAGAATACGAATTGATTGGGTTAATAAATGAATGAATGCAATAGAAAATGAATAAATGAATACAATAGAGAATGAATGAGTGAATACATGACACTCCATTTGCAGTTAAAGTTGTTTTCTTGGAATACTAGATCGAGAGACCGAATAAATGAATTAGTGATAAATATATTAACTGAATGAAATATGAATTGAAGAATGAAAACACGAATTGATTAAGTTAATAAATGAATGAATGCAATAGAAAATGAATAAATGAATACAATAGAGAATGAATGAGTGAATACATGACACTCCATTTGCAGTTAAAGTTGTTTTCTTGGAATACTAGATCGAGAGACCGAATAAATGAATTAGTGATAAATATATTAACTGAATGAAATATGAATTGAAGAATGAAAACACGAATTGATTAAGTTAATAAATGAATGAATGCAATAGAAAATGAATAAATGAATACAATAGAAAATGAATGAGTGAATAAGTGGGAAAATGAATACAATTGAGAATGAATGAATGAATAAGTGGTTGGATGAATACAATAGAGAATGAATGAATGAATAAGTGGTTGATTGAATACATTTGAAATTGAATGAATGAATAAGTGGTTGAATGAATACAATAGAGAATGAATGAATGAATAAGTGGTTGAATGAATACAATAGAGAATGAATGAATAAGTGGTTGAATGAATACATTTGAAATTGAATGAATGAATAAGTGGTTGAATGAATACAATAGAGAATGAATGAATGAATAAGTGGTTGAATGAATACAATAGAGAATGAATAAGTGGTTGAATGAGAATGAATGAATGAGTGAATAAGTGGTTGAGTGAATACATTTGAGAATGAATGAATGAATAAGTGGTTGATTGAATACAATAGAGAATGAATGAATAAGTGGTTGAATGAGAATGAATGAATGAATAAGTGGTTGAATGAATACAATTGAGAATGAATAAGTGGTTGAATGAATACAATAGAGAATGAATGAATGAATAAGTGGTTGAATGAATACAATAGAGAATGAATGAATGAATAAGTGGTTGAATGAATACAATAGAGAATGAATGAATAAGTGGTTGAGTGAATACATTTGAGAATGAATGAATGAATAAGTGGTTGAATGAATACAATAGAGAATGAATGAATGAATAAGTGGTTGAATGAATACAATAGAGAATGAATGAATGAATAAGTGGTTGAATGAATACAATAGAGAATGGATGAATGAATAAGTGGTTGAATGAATACAATAGAGAATGGATGAATACAATTGTGAATGAATAAGTGGATGAATGAATACATAGATTAACAAATGAATAAACATAACATTGAATAAATGAGTTCATAAATAAACGAACGAAAAACTGAATTGGAACGAATGAATTGTCAGGAAGCAATATTACAATATTTTTTTGTAGTTTATTGAGGCGTATGTTTTATTAAAGCTCACAGCACGCGCGTTGCGTGTTTATAATATATGTCAAGTTGTATTTTATAAAAGAAATAGAAAACTTTCTTGCTGTGCAGTGTGCAATTATAAAGCCTTTTGGGATTTTCAAAACACGAGAAGTGTTGAGAAGCACCCCGCTGAAAACAAATGACTTTTTTTAACGTCTCAATCTTCTTGTCAGACGAAAGTCAGCCCCTGCTACTTGGGGAGACTCAGATTCACATTCACTACCCCCTTTACATTGAATATTAGAGCACACATCTCTGCTGACATGTTGTTGTTTGCACAGGGAGGAGAAGCTGATAAAACTCCTTATGAGTTGGAGAGAACAACACACCAAACAAACAAACTCAACTCAAATATAATCAACACCATCTGCAGTCTTTCTCGAGGCTACACAAACCAGAACGATCATAGCTCATCTACATCAAATGTAGTCAATGTCCGTGCAGGGAAGTAATTAAAGCAACTGCATTAGCAAAACCGGAGGAAAATTGTTTTCGTGACTTGCTATCTAATGCGATTGTTTTAATTGCTTAGGCTACCAATACGATTATCATTAAAACATTATTCAATATCTAAATGCCGGGTTTAATATCTATATGAATAAGTGCATGAATACCAATATGAATAAAGAAATATTTTGTTTTCAATTTGTCGAGAAGAGACACATTTATTTAAGATTAGAGTACATTAATTTTACATTACAAGACGATTATCATTATAACCATAATTCAAAGTCTAAATGGTTTAATATCTAAATGAATAAGTGCATGAATACCAATATGAATAAAAAAATATTTTGTGTTCATTTTGTCGAAAAGAGACACATTTATTTATAAAGATTAGAGTACATTTTCGTTTTTTAAGTAATTTATTTATTCTTTATAATGTATGATCTATAGGCTGTTACAATGTTTGTAAGTAAAGAAGATAGTCCATATGCCACCGATATTAAAACAGTTTATGTTTAGACTGTATGATAGTCGAAACGTCTGAACTAATCCGCATTAACTAAAAAATCAGTGACAAACATATTTCACATAATAATTCAGCAGTATTTCTTAGTAAAAAGGTATTTTATACCCATATAAAAACAGTTTAGGTAACTGACCTTTTAGGACGTCAATTCTTATAATCGAAGTTAAAACGGGATTATTTTAGTAATTATAAGTTTATAAAGCCACTTTTTGATATTCTGTAAAAATGACTTTTTTAATCCATATATATTAATTGAACTATTTTTTTATTACAATTCATTTTATTTGTTATTTTATTTTATTTTATTTTATGTTAAGTCTGTGAAATGAAACTCTTTTATTTGGACATTATAGTTCGCCTTTTACCTTTATTTCGTTGTCAATTTAGTTTTCGTGGGTAGTGCATGACAATGAAACTGTCTTAACGACGATAAGTAATAATCCTATTGTTATTGTTTTTTTAATTTCTCATATCCTCAGTATAACCTTGGTTTTTTTAATCTTTAATTCTTCTTCTATTTTTAACTGATCTTGTTAAGTAATCTAAACACAAGAATTTACAATATGTCTAACTCAAAAAGCATTAATTTATGACGTCGTCTATTACACTTCCTTGCTTCTACAAGCAATTGTCTTTTTAGCTTAAATAGTAGAGTAATAGTTTTTGTGTCGTTTGAATGGCCTTATTTTTGGCTTTATTTTAGCTAGCTCCGGCCGTTTCCGCCCACTTAATTTGTTGTAGCATTACGTGATATCGACATACAAAGGACAAAGAATAAGTTATAAATATTTGTTTCTACTTAGTTTTAACATAGTATCAGGCTTTTTAACTATCGAATTCTCGACTTTATAATATCTGTAACTAGAGTTCAAGTATAGGGTTTTTTTGAAAAGTGTTTCTAGATTATAGTATTTTTGTATTGACAATATCATTTTATAGTGTAAATATCGTATTCTCGACTTTATAATATCTCTAACTAGATTTCAAGTATTGTATTGAATGGTCTGAATAGATTTCAAGTATAATTTTTTTGAAAAGTGTTTCTAGACTGTTTGTCAATTACTTAGTATTTTTGTATTGGCAAAATTATTTTATTTTCTTGTTTAAAATATCTATAGTATCAGGCTTTTCAACTATCGAATTCTCGACTTTATAATATCCCCAACTAGAATTCAAGTATAATTTTTTTGAAAAGTGTTTCTAGATCTTTGTCAAATACTTGGTATTTTTGTATTGACAATATCATGATTTTATTTTCTTCTTTAAAGTATCTATAGTATCAGGCTTTTCAGCTATCGAATTCTCGACTCAGTTTATAATATCTGTAACCAGGTTTTAAGTAGAAGTTTTTAAAGTGTTTCTAGATCTTTGTCAACTTTTACTTAGTTTTTGTATTGACAATTTTATTTTATTTACTTGTTTAAAATATCACTATTCCACGATACTTTTACATTTTGTGCTACTACTATTAAACAGTATTAATAATTTAACAGTAAAACATCTAAACTGTCACCTCACTCTGCTTTCGTTGTCTCAATTTCTTTAACAAACAGCTCCAAAAAGCTTGCCTTAGCTCTCTAGTAAAAGCCATATAAATAAAAGGATTTAAAGCGCTGTTTAAATTCGGTAAAATAAAAACAAACAAAACTCCCGTAAACTCCGCTAAAATCGGATGAATCGGAGATGGCGACCAGAGGTTTTTCAAAACCAAAACGAAAAATGGAAACCAGGATACGAGAAAAACCCCAACCACCACCGCCATCATCTTTGTCGCCCTCACCTCGCGTACTAACCTCTGAGTGCGTTCGCTTTGAAATGAGCAGCCTCGAGTACGCTCCCGAAAATGTGGTGACACAAGTGCTTGCAGCGCAGATGCATGGATAAGAGCTACTCGTGTTAGATACGAGTATGAAACAACTACAACGGCGAGCGGAACATAAAACGCGAATACCGCAACTACAGTGTAGTATATAGGATCTATCTTTACGCACTGGTTTGTGATACTGAAAACATTCTCACCAGGCTTGCTCCAGTTTAAGTTCCCCAGAGAAGCCCAGACGAGCGCGTAGCTCCACACAAACACGACCATCTTAAGAACGGTTTTCTGAGTCATTAAGCTATTGTAACGAAGTGGGGCTTTAATAGCGATGAAACGCTCAACTCCAACGGCTGCGAGATTTGTTATTGAAGCGCAACACGCGAAGGAGTCTGTCCAAATCCAAAACGCACACGTCGGAAGATCTAAGCACCAGAAACCATTGTGGATTAGCTGATGAATTCTCCAAGGCATCGAAAACATTGAAACAAACAAATCGGACAACGCGAGCGATACGAGAAGCACGTAATTGACGCTGTGCAAACTCCGGTGAAATGTTACTGTTAGAATAACACATGCGTTGCCTAGGAAAGTCACGATGCAAATTATCGTAAGAACGATGGCGAAAATTAGGTTCTTGGATGTAGGCTGGAGTGTTGTACATCTTTCCGCGTTGTGCGTTGAAAGCATAACATTTGACAAAGAACTGTTCAAGATCGTGTTATTCATTTTATTATCCTGTTGTTGTTGTTTTTAACTCGGTTTTTTTTTCTGGCTTTTTTCTTGTTCGTTGAACGAAAATGTAATTTGTTTTTGTTGTTTTGTTTCCCCTCAAATCCAGAAGCTTCTTTGTGAACGAGAATTTTCTCCGCGGAAGAAATCTTTGCTTTGCTTTTTCTTTAATCGAATATAAATCCTCTTGTTTGACGATGAAACTCCAAGAATGATTGCCTGTTAATCAACTCTTTCTTATACTGTGTCTGCTGTTTAAACTTTTGTTCAGTGCTTAGAGCCCAACATTGTATCGTTGCGAGTTGGAGAGTTCTGAGACTGTTCTTTTATTCTGTGACTTCCTCTCGAAAGCTCTTGCAGCTCTTGAGCCAACTACGTATTCTTGCCAAATAAATCCTTAAAAAGGTGGGATAAAATACATAGTATTCTGTCGTAATTTGATTAGCGAACACGTTCAGACTCTCTTAACTTGAAGATACTCCGGAAACATGTTCAATGGGTAAACTGAAAACTCGTCGGAAAGTTTCCTGAAATGTTGTCTGTTTTTTTTTTTCAGTTCAGTTTCCAAATAGCGTCGGTGGTAACACTCCGTGTTTCATGAGCAGTTCTGAAATATGACATGACTCCATAAATATTATCGTTAAAATTTGACAATATATCATTGATTGAAATAAAAGTGTGGGCTGTTTAGCCTAAGGATGATTTGGTAATTGATATTTATAAAAATGCGCATGTGGGGGAGGGGGCTGGGAACGTTTTGTCCGACTTCGAATGCCCCAGAAATCTCTTTCATGGATTTCATGTCAGCTATGTTTGTGGGAAAGTACAAAATAAAGTTTTTGAATGATAAAGGATAGACCAAATCGGCTAACGCGTTGCTATGTATGTTTCCACCCAATTTTTTGGGAATAAGATTCTTTGTCTTATGTATTTCGACATCACGTGGAAAATGTTTGGAACAAAAGTTTTTATTCACAGAATTGGGTGGAAACGTACATAGCAACGCGTTAGCCGATTTGGTCTATTTCATGTCCCTTCAGGGAAGAGATCTATTGTTTTGAACACAAACATGGCTGCCATAAAACCAAAGACCGCGCGCGTAAAAGAAAAATATCTCTATTGCGAAAATTGGACTAGGGTGCCGTTTACATGAGATAGGGTTACCCTAGGTGTAGGGCTAACTTGTATTGTTTTCTTTTCTCTGGGGACTCTCAAACAAAAGAGTTAGGGGCTGTTTATATGAAAGCGAGTTGTCCTTTCTAGCCGGGATAACTCTTTTGTTTTGTATTCCCAAGGGGACTCAAAACAATAGAGTTATCCCGGCTAGCATAGACAACTCGCCTTCATATAAGCAGCCCCTTAGCCCTGCTAGGAGGTTTACCCTATCTCCATGTAAACGGCCCCTTAGTTACGCATGACTAGAAGAATCACTAATGGTGATGATAGTGATTACAATGATGATAGTGGTGATTGTGAAGGGAATGATGATTGTAGTGATGATGGTGATTCATATAATGATGATGACAACAATGATGATTATGATTATAATATGATTATTATTATCATTTGATAAAAAGTAGTCTGATTTTTTTTGAATTCACATAAGATGAACAAATTTACAGACCGTTTTTCCTTCGAGACGATTTGTCCTATTTCTAGTGTAAAATGGTCAATGATATAGTTATAAGTGCACACGATTTCACTTTTCGCCAGACTGGAACTCGATCAATTGACACGACCTATTACTGATCAGATTAAAGCGTGTTCACAGCCTAAATATTTATTTTAGGTCCTAGATAAACTGTATTAGCTAATTGAAAAATCATTTTGCAAGAAACATCTTTAAGACCGCCCTACTCTCAAATTTCACATCTGTACTTTCACTGATATGATATATTCGGTTACAGCCAAACCTACAGAAGCGTTCCTATCGAGGTTGGAAGGCTCGATTTATTCTTCCAAACTTGATTTGAAATTTGTTATGAAATTTGCATAAATGAATCGAAACTTGTAAGTTTCAAAAACCGCCTCAAATCAAAACATTACTTTCAATGTTTTTTTGGACAACAGAAACTTGCTAAACCTGGTCTGCTTACAGAAATATTGTTATAAATACTTACTAAAGTATTCTATTACAATAGCATTATCAGTTATTGGCCACAGATCGTGATTTCGGGACCATTATCGGTTGACGGTTGAAGTCTGCAATTTGAAACTAACAAGATTCGATTCATTTATGCAAATTTCAAACCAAATTTCAAATCAAGTTTGGAAGAATAAATCGAGCCTTCCAACCTCGATAGGAACGCTTCTGTAGGTTTGGCTGTAAAAGCTACAACTGCCTGAGCAATGTTTTTTTGACAAGTTTTCCTTGACAATTTCGATCCTTGCTCGTGAAGACGATCAGGAATGTTTTCTTTGACAATTTTATTGCTCGTGAAGACGATTAGCAATTTTTTACTTGACAATTTTATTGCTCGTGAAGACGATCAGCAATTTTATTGACAAGTTTTCCATGACAATTTTATTGCACGAAATTTTTAAAGTCGATCAACATTTTTTTACTTGCATGACAAGTTTTTCTCAGTTGACAGTTTTCATATTGCTCATGAAATCAGCAATTTTTGATTGACAAGTTTACAGACAAATCGTCTTACGACGGTTAAGCCATCTGGTGTGAAGACGAGACGAACACGATTCGAGACAAAAAAGCCTTTTGATCTTGTTGAATTCCCATTAAATAGAGGAACATATTTATGCACGATAGACAAAAGCGGCTAACGCGTTGCTATCTATGTTTCCACCAAATTTAAATAATTTGGGAATAAGATTCTTTTGAATTTAAATATCACGTGGAAAATATTTGGAACAAAAGTTTTTATTCCCAGTGGTTTTGAATTGGCTATGGGTGGAAACGTGCATAGCAACGCGTTAGCTGATTTTGACTATTTGTCTGTCCTCTAGTGTTATCAAAATTTCTGGACAAAGTTTTATTTTTCTCGTGTTGACAACAAACAATTTTTCTTTGACAAGTTTTGCTCTGGAAGCCATGTCGATCCGACAGTTTTAAGTACATCATAAGAAATTTGAGTCCGAGGAAGGAAAACATCGTTTAGATCCAACTTTTGGATGAAAAAAACGAGAATATATTGTTGAAACATTATCGTTTTTTTCATCCAAAACTTGGATCTAAACGATGTTTTCCTTACTCGGACTCTTCTTTCTTATGAAGTTTTTCTCTAGTGGCAAAGAGTTTCTTAAGTAAACGATAAAAAGGTTTTCCTCTAGTGGCAAAGTTTATTTTTGAACAAGTATTTGCTCGTTAAGTCAACATCATCTTCAAACTTGAAGTTTACATTGTTATTATCGTCAAGATTCTTGTTGTCATTTTCTTTGATGTCCTTCTACGCGAGCAAATGGCCTCCTTCAGAATTTTTTCCCTAGACACGAAAGACGGGCAGATACAGACATTTGTCAGGGTGGTGCCCCGATTGAAAATGTTGAGTCAAGTCAACATCATTTTCAAACAAGTTTTCATTGTTATTATCGTCAAGATTTTTGTTGCCATTTACTGTGATGTCCTTCTACGCGAGCAAATGGCCTCCTTCAGAATTTTTTCCCTAGACACGAAAGACGGGCGGATACAGACACTTGTCAGGGTGGTGCCCCGATTGAAAATGTTGAGTCAAGTCAACATCATTTTCAAACAAGTTTTCATTGTTATTATCGTCAAGATTTTTGTTGCCATTTACTGTGATGTCCTTCTACGCGAGCTAATGGCTACTTGAGATTTTTTTTTTCCTAGACACGAAAGACGGGCAGATACAGACATTTGTCAGGGCGGTGCCCCAATTGCAAATGAAGGGCTCTAAACTGATTTCACTTTCCTTGCATAGCAAAAATTTTGCCGTTTTCTTCTTCTTATCGAGCAATTTTGTCTTGTCAAGAAAACAAATGGAATTGTTGATATGCGGCAGTACTATTTTTTCGTTATCTTCAAAAATCAACATGTGAGCGAATCCCACTCGAAGGAGCCACGACGGGGACTGTTGATTGTAAAATATTCGCTTAAAAATACACCGTCGTTTCATCGACATTATTTTCATTTTATGACGAAAAACCTTTTTGAACTTGGAATTCTATATCTTGAAATAAAAGCTGTTTTGCCATTTTGTGCTAAAATTACTAGCAAGTTAAATTACATGATGGTTGTCAAATATAGCTTAAAAATATACGTTATATAATCCGCATTATTATTATTGTCCTAAAAGACGAATTGATGAAAAACCTTGTTGAAATTTTATATCTCGAAAGATAATTTTGTGCTAAAAACTGACTAGTATACTTTTAAATCGTTATATCCTTTCAAAGGATTAAATGTCTTCTCCTCGACCAATATATATATATTGTGGCTATCTTAAGTCATTTTAGTGAAACATTTGAGAGAAAAGATACTTCTGTTCTAATTTTAAGTTATACAAACCTTGGGTCTCATGGATGGTGGAGGAAAAAGCGGCCAAACGACTGCGCATGCGCGAAAAGAAAACAAGATTATCCACAATCTCGTTCCCAGCGCCCTGGCCTGCAAAAGTTACGAGGTCGCTGGGAACGAAAGTGGATGATCCAGCACTCAAATCTGACATTCGTAAGGATTGCATTTAAAAAACTATGGAGTATAGACGACTTTCTTCTTCTTAAAAATTAAAACAAAAATACTATGTACTTAACTGTAAATTACTGTATACTGCTATTTCAAAAGACGTTGAATACTGAATAGTGCATTCTAAGACCAAAGGGCATTGTGGGTCTCATTAATTTGAAATAAATAATAAATATACAGCGATATTTACTCCCCATAGTATGTATTAAAATAGTTTATAAATTGGCCTTTTCCAAAACGAGTAAAGGACTGGGTAGTAGTTTCCCTAATTATTGTAATTAAGAAATGAACCTCATTGAAGAAATAGAAAACGAGGCAACGTGCTCTGTCGTGTTATAGAGCACGCGGGAATTTTAAGAAGACGAGAGAAGCGTTAGGAGAAGCACGACGCGTAGCGGAGCTTCTCAGCGCTTCTCAAGTCTTCTTAAAATTCCTAAGTGCTCTATAGCTCGATAGAGCACTGCTGCCGAGTTTTCTATTTCTTTTATAAAATATTCAGTAGTTAAAATCAAACAATTCGGTGCTCCGTGCACTGTTGAGTTATAGAGAACGCTTCTCAACCAATCAGAGCGCGCGTTTTAAATCAAATATTTTATAAAATAAAATAGAGCACACCAAGATATGTAAAATTCATGAGTTTGGTTGTATTCTGACCAAGATACAGCCTCATAAAAATGCCTAATCCATACATTCCTTTGTAATTTTGGACAGTTTTGAATGGCTGTAACTCACACAATATCCAACCAAAAGCACCAAATTTCAGGAATCTTACATATCTTGATCTGCTCTTTTATATTATGAGGTTCATTTTTCTTAATTATATTAATTAGGGAAACTAGTAACCACCCCTTTACTCGTTTTGGAAACGGCCAAATAGACTGTAAATACGAGATTACAAGATCAAAGTACATTTACATAGTATGTAAATATGTACTTATAAACTATTTACATAATATGGAAATGGTTCAGTTTTTCAGGTGGCAAATTTACCGCCGCTAAAAATTTAGGGAAATTAAAAACGTCTCCTGTGTTTTCATACGCTTCTGATGACAACTGAGATGTATTTGGGAGAATTTGAGAGCAGATCAGTCTGGAGACGAAGTCGTGTGGTTGGACCTGCGCGCGAATGATTCGGCAAATCAAAACGATGAAAAAAACTGTCTGTGGAATTAGCGTGCGTCCTTGAGTATGTCGTGAGTGTGTTTTAGTCATTCATAGTATACACCCTTTCCAAGAAACGTTGTCACCCTTGAAGTGAAAAGCCTACAAGCTAGTAGCGCAGGGGATTATGGGTTAACTATGTATACTTTATTAGAACGCAAGGGATTTCATGGCCACATTGCTACACTTGTCAATATGTTATTGAGAAATGTCCGTTCTGATTTATCAAACAACAAGAAAGGCGTTCCGAATGCACATTTAGTTTCTGAACTGATCCATGATCCTTTGCGCCACTAGCTTGTGTGCTTTTCACGGGTGACAAACTTTCTCGGAAAGGGTGTATAAATATTTTTATTATCCATGGTTTTTTTTTTTTTTTACCAATAGCCTTTGCGCGCATTCATCAAACAACTTCGAAAAGATTAGGGCCCGGGCAAACGGCTTCAACATTTGCTTCAACATCCGTTCGATTTTGTTGAATGGCAATGTTAATTTAAACGCTTTTAAACTCTTTCAACATTGTTGGAACGTGTTGAATCGATGTTGAATTGATGTTGGAAGAGTTTAAAAGCGTTTAAACATTGCCATTCAACAAAATCGAACGAATGTTGAAACAAATGTTGAAACCGTTTGCCCGGGCCCTTAGTGACGACTGAATACGAGTCTGTGACCAATCAAAGCGCGCGTTCTATCTCAATTATTTATACTCTCATCAAGCACGGTTTTGACCAATCAACGCGCTCGTACTATCATAATTATTTATAATATCGGCTCGTGCATGGATTATAAGTGAGTTAAGCTTGTTTGATGTTTTGATCTCTTCCATGCCACGAGGGTTTTGCGGTTCTCAAGTTTTCCATTCTCAGAAATACATTTAGCCTACTTACAGGCGTTCCCACACCTCTTCCTGCTGGGAGAAACGGGGGAGGGTGGGGACGGTTTTACACATGCTTAAATGATCAACATATGAGCAGTGTTAATTGTGTGCCACCTTGAATTAATATTTGAATGTAGGAGTTGTGGGTGTGTGCGTGTGTTGGATACATGTATACTTAACTATTAGCCACAGGCTATAGGGATATTCGGAAATG
Source organism: Metridium senile (assembly GCA_949775045.1). NCBI lineage: Eukaryota > Metazoa > Cnidaria > Anthozoa > Actiniaria > Metridiidae > Metridium > Metridium senile. Next base: position 4,129,407 of record OX459107.1, read on the forward strand.
ACTTTCTGCATCTCGACAAAAAACAGTGATATTTTTAGTTATATACTCTAAGCCGTTCATTATCTCTCGACTCGATCACACAGTCAATTCTTTTAAATTTCTATGCTTTTTTCGAGGTCTTGAGGTGTGATTTTCGCTGTGATTTCCTTCGCAAACAACAACAAATGTTGTCCTTTTCTTAAAAAAAGATATTTGGTTTAAAACCCGAGAGATCAAACTCGCCGCAAGCTGAGTGATTCATAACAATATCATGCTGATTATCAAGTAGTATCGCGAATTCATTCTAAAGTAGATACTAAAACAAACTCGGAAATACATGCGACTTAATTATTCTATGTCAAATGTAAACATAACTGAACAAATAATTAGTTGGATTGGAGTACAAACTTTAGAGAGTGAAACAGTGCCTACTTTTTTTCTTTTTCAGTCAAAAGAGTCTTATAAAAGTCTGAAACGTCCTTTTGTCGTAAAGTCTACGTTGTCCAAGTTATTGTTGTTAATGTTACTTCTTTTTCGGAGTAGAAAAGAAACGAAGTTAAGTTAAATATAGTTTAAGCCTGGTTCACACTAGCGACATAATCAGTGAGGCATTTCTCGACTATGTGTGAGAAAAGACAAGTGCAGCTAATGAGCAAAGCCCAACTGAATCTGCGAATTAAGGCCCGGGCAAACGGCTTCAACATTTGCTTCAACATTGGTACGATTTTGTTGACCGCTGTAGAATGGTTGTTGCAATTGAACGGGCAACTGAAGCAATGTTGAAATGGGGAGTGTTGAAGCAAATTTTGAAGCCGTTTGCCCGGGCATTTATGCTTAAACATTATTTAACTTAGCTGCTAGAAATAACATTAAAAACAATAACTTGCACAACGTAGACTTTTCGGAAAAGGACGTTACAGACTCCCCTTCGACACTGAAACAGAAATCGAATTGCAAATGGCAACTTATACACTACAAAAAAAGGTTACTTACTGATGTTTTAGGCTGAAGACTCTCTCTTGACTCTAACAAAGAGATTACATTACGCAAAAACCAATGCCTTTATAAGCTAGCGTACAAAGCTCCTCCTCTTCGTGGGTGTGATCATACTCTTAGACAGTTAGATAATGAACGCTCGTGTCCTATGTGACATAGAGCCTCTCGTGGCCTTCTATCTAATGCTCGAGACTCTATATCAGTGTGAACCAGGCTTAAGGGACGGACCATTAGAAATCCTCGGAGGTGGGGGGGGGTGGGGGGGACAATTTCCCCCAAAAAATCCTGCAGGGGAATATTGTGAGAAAAAAATATTCTGCAGGGAATCAAGACCCCATAAACCCAAGAAAAAAAAATCCAGCAGACATTTGTCTCCGAAAACAAAATCCTGCAGGCAGTTGTCTCCGAAAGAACAATCCTGCACAGATTTTTTTTCTGCCCCGTCCTCCCCCCCCCCCCCCCCCCCCCTTCCGGGTTTTTCTAATGGTCCGTCCCTAACCCTTACATATATAGTACACTGCAAAATATGTTCAGTAATCATACTCGAACTTGTCTCATTGAGCGAAATTAGAACCTCTCAAACTTCACTTATATAGAAATACTCTTGAGTTGTTACGGAATATATATTATTATTTTGATCTGATTCTGTCCTTTAGAAGCACCGATAAAGCGGCCAATACAATATCAACATTGTACTTGATATCGTTTCCTCAGAATTACCGGCGCGGTCAACACTAGTTGCTGTGCAATTTTACTTAACTTCATTTTCTAGAAACTAGACGAAACTACTGACACTTATTATTGTATATGTTATTACTAAACGATTCCTCAGAATTAACGGCGCAATAAGCACTTAGTCTAGGTATACACCTACTTCAATAATCATTGTCACAATCAAAGCTACAGTCCACACTCTGAAGCATGCAAAGGATGTTGGTATTTATTCTCTTGTTATTGATTTATTCATAGCATAATTTGGTTGTACGTGCTTGTGTTATATGACCATAACAAGTTGTTGCAGTGTTAGATGATGAAACAATTATTTCTTGAAAATACGTCTAATAAATCTCAAATTATGTTGATATTACCGACATCCTTTGCAGGCTTCAGAGTGTGGGCTGTAGCTTTTATTGCGACAACGATTATTGAAATAGGTGTATATTGCGAAATTTTACTGAAATAGTATTCCTAGAAACGAGACGAACCTAATACTGTTATTTTACTGTTATTTTTTACTAATTTCTATTCATAATGTGCAATCCTGAGTGCTACACTAGTTATTGTACATTTTTACTCTAATTGTTTTCCTAGAAAGAAAAAAGCAACTAACATATGTTATTGTACATTAAACTACTAAATGCATGCTTCCTCAGAATTACCGGCGCAGTCAACACCAGCTATTGTACATTTTTATAACAGTTGTTTTCCTGAAAACACAGAGGCAACTAAAGGCCCGGGCAAACGGTTTCAACATTTGCTTCAGAGACATCCGTTCGATTTTGTTGAATTGCAATGTTTAAACGCTTTAAAACTCTTTTTGCTTTTTGTTATTGTATATTTTACTACTAATTCTTTCCCCAGAATTACCGACGAGCTCAATACGTTATTGTATATTTTACTCTAATTGTTTTTCTAGACACAACATACCCTGTTGGTTTGACATTCAATACAGATCTGACAGATTATTTCTTTAGGATTACCGACGCAGCCAACGACACAATTTATTTTTCATTTTCATTGTAACGTTTCCAAAGCAACACAAATGCAAGCTGTTCAAATTGTTATTAAAGCTAAATATAGTATGTCGGTAGTTCTTATATAACTAAAGTAGATATAACCTATACATTTGCTATAAACAGCTATATATTTGCTGAAAGTGAAATTAAGTTAAAGTAAATTATCGCCCACTCCGCAAACTTCAAAGGACTCGTCTATAAACCGTACTAAAACAAAAGCGCAAAGTAAAATAGCTGTTATTACAGTTAATTGTTAATTGATTTTGAACAATGGGTTGAAGTCGAGGCTTTCGGGCGAAAACAATAGGTTTGCCCGAAAGCCTCGATTTGAATCCATTGTTTGAAATCATTTGCATATCATGAACTGTAATAACAGCTATTTCAGTGAGTTTAGAATGTTCCAGAATCTCAGTTCCATACTGAGTCAAAAGCTTGCACTTAAAGTTCGTTTTAATTAACCGTTTGAAAAATTCTCATTGAATTTTGAGGTTGTGCTTTTAAGTGTTTCTCGATGGTTTTGAAGTGTTGTTTGAAGACACTTGTTACATAACTTGAAGTTTCATGAGAATAGATGGTGTTTACAAGTGTTGATATTGTAATTGCCAACTATTTCACTATAGATTTTTTTAATTTTCTTTGTTCTTATAACGATGGTTGGTTTGCAAAACCAAAACAAAATACTTCACTGTACGTTCACCTATAGTGTGTTATTACGAATCACATATACAAAATAGAGCTTGTTAAACCAGGAAGGAAGGAAGATAAAGAGACGATTTATTGCAATCTAACGACCGGACATTTGAAATCTAGGCACGCGAACAAATACATAGCAGACATGTAGTCATAGCACGCGAAAGCGAACGAACCGGCTTATATAGGTAACTAAGTATGATCAAATCGAAAATCAACTCACCAAGAGACACATACAAATCAACAAATTAACAAACGCTTGATTTAAACAACCAAACAAAAACCAACAGACAGACAGATAGGCAAACAAAAACCATTTATATATTAGCTAACCGTACAGTTGTACCGCCGCGAAAGTGATCCCCGCCGCAATATTGATCCCGCCGCAATAATGATTCCCAAGTCGCCGCAATATTGATCCCCGCCGCAATAATGATTCCCAAGTCGCCGCAATATTGATTCCAACCGCAATAAAATGATCCCCAAGGAATTATGAACTTGGACAACTCGTGATCGATGGAGCATGGACTATTTCTATATTTTTCCATGCATTTATCCACATATATGTGAATCCCTTTTTGTGTTTTCGTTTAATATTCGTTTCTCTTTTCTTTTTGTTTGCTTTTTTTTGTGTCATGAAGTGTTAAATATAATATAACGCGTTTTAGCTATCATTTCAAAAGTTATTTTATATATTGAAACTCATTATCTATATACTGCCTTTCATCTTCGTTATCTATGTAGTGCTGTATTTTATCTTTTTTGTACTATTTTTGAAGTCTCAATAATTTCTGTGTAGCTCATGTAATCAACTACAAAGTTGGAGTTTCAATTCAAATGATATCAGGGTTATCTGTTAAGGTCAAGCTAGTAAAAGAGTTAACTGAACGAGATTAACTTCGCTTCAACAATATGTGAGATCAAATTCAAGTTTGACCGAGTTAGATTTTTAAAGCGGTCTCGTCATAGAAATATTAAATTAAAATCAGTTATTTGTAGTAAAGCTAGTTTTTATCAAGCAATCCCCATTGTCGCACAGTAGTTAGAAGTGATGATATAGTAGGAGATTTGTGGAACTTTATGACAACCTCAACAACTATGATTGTTCTATAAACATATCCTGGTCATCTTTGTCCAAAGTACTTTGCTCATTTAAATCCCAGTGATAATATCAACATGAGCGAACAGCAGAAGAATGGAAATGTAATATAGTTTAAAGAAGTCCATACTACAAGCCCGGGGGGGGGGGGGGGGGGGGGGGGGGGGGGGGGGGGTACTCCGCTAGGATTTGGGTAGGGGTGTTCCGCTGGGATCCTAAAACGGTGACCCTGTTTATGACAGAAAAAAAACAAATTCGTATACCCTGTTTATGACAAGGGATAAAAATGGGACCCTGTTAATGACTGTTAAGGACCCTGTTTATGCCGCGAAAACGTGCTGAATTTCACGAAAGACGAAATACCTCGCTGCTCATCGTATTACCTAATTAATATACCTGATTATGACAAAAAAAACTAAGGAAATTGGGAAATGGGGTAAAAATATACCCTGTTCATGACAGAAAACTCAAAACCCAAACCCTGTTTATGACAGAAAGCTCAAAAAACCATACCCTGTCAAGCGGATCATCCCCGTATAGTAAATATATGGGAGTACCCCCCCCCCCCCCCCGGGGGTCCAATATACCTAATGGCAAAAATGTTGTCACTTGAAAAATGATCATTAATAATTTAGTCCCCCCCCGGGACTACAAGGACTCCTACAACGATGTCCAGAAAGGAATCCAGGAGGTAGAGAATGAAATTTGATATGTTTGTTTTAAATGTGACATGCTCCATCGATCCCGAGTTGTCCAGGTTTATCATTTCCATGGGGATCATTATTGCGGCGACTTGGGAATCATTATTGCGGCGGGAATCATTATTGCGGCGACTTGGGAATCATTATTGCGGCGGGGATCAATATTGCGGCGACTTGGGAATCATTATTGCGGCGGGATCAATATTGCGGCGGGGATCACTTTCGCGGCGGTACAACCTTACTTTGTCTCGACGAATAATATACAATGAATTCATCTAATACAAATACGTTATCAGAGCTTCCTTTTTACGATTTCAATCAACAAGAGCTCTTAAGAACTATCGGTAGCTGGGTGAATATGTCATTCGATGACATTGTTAAAAAAACCGATTTATTTGAGAATGTCATTATAAATCCTGATAGAGAGATTTTATCTAATGATTGGAATATTAGCTGGGTTCACACTAGCGATATAAAGTAGGTCTAAAGTATACTTTGGTTATACTTGTAGTGTGAACGGTCTCTGGCCATCTCAAGTAATATACTTTGTCGTTATGGTTATTTCGCCTCTTCAAAGAAGCCGAAGTACGATTTCAAGCAGGATGCAGCCTATACTTTAGGTCTTCCTAATCCGCAATAAAAACAGTAAACGTCCATCAAACCTGTCAACTGCTAGTTCTCCTATTGCAAAATACACATTAGAGATATACGTTGACCTTTTTAGCGGGAAATATGGATCTTGTATTATTACTGTAAGCATTTTTGGTTCATAGGATGTATCAAAGCTTCTAAAATAATGATTCCACGGAAATCTGACTCGATTCTCGAATGGGTTATGATTGACAGATTAAAGGCTAAGTAATATACTTGTTCGTCAGTGTGAACGCCTTGCTCGCTTTTGTAAACAAACGAACCTAAAGAACCTACTTTGATACAGATGTACTTTAGACCTAAAAAAAGAGTGTGGTAATCTTATCCATAAGGCCAGCAAGAAGGCAAAGAGGTTTATCAATGATACATTTAAATATGAGAAGTCTTTCGAAAAATTTAGATTTACTTGAAGATTTACTTGTTACATTCAAAGCATTACCAGAAATTATTGCGATTTCAGAAACCAAATTGAAATCCCAAAATGTAAATAATATTAATATACCAGGCTATTCTTTTTTGAATACAAATTCCAAAACTCTTGCAGGGGGAGTTGGAATTTACATTTCTAATGACATAGACTTCATACCAAGACACGATCTTGCTTATTCAAACGAAGAATTTGAATCTTGTTGGGTTGAAATCACACACACAAAAAAAAAGAATATTGTTATAGGAGTTGTTTACAGACATCCTTCAGGGAATTGTGAAAACTTTTGCAATATCTTAAATGCTCAATTAGAGTCTTTAAACAATAAAGGAAAAGAAGTATTTCTGCTAGGTGACATTAACATAAACCTTCTTAATTACAATACGAACAATCAAACATCCGAGTTTTTGGACACTTTTTTCGATCTGGGCTTTATGCCTTTAATAACTAAACCTACGCGAATTACGCATCATACAGCTACTCTCATAGATCATATCTACACAAATATTCCCCACAAAGTTATAACATCAGGGATATGCTTAGCGGACATTACTGACCATCTACCAATCCTTTGCACTATATCAACTAGCATTACAACAAAAATTGACACAAAATATTATCGAGATTATACCAAGCTCGACAAATCAGCATTTGTAAATGAAGTTGAATCTGTTGATTTTAAAAGGATGATTACAACAAACGTAAATGAGAGTATGACTGAAATTAATAACACGTTAGAGCGTATAGGAAATAAGTATGTCCCACTAAAAAAGGTTTCCAATAACAAAACAATACAATTAAAAAAGCCGTGGATTACTAAGGCAATTCTCGTCTCGATAAAAAAGAAAAACAAAATTTTTCAAAACGCACTTTCTTAGTATTGACCCCGATAGGGTGAAATATTACAAAACTACAACAATAATCTAAACAAAATAAAGGAATCTTCAAAAAAGAACTACTTTCTAAATCAATTTGAAAATAATTGTGAAAATTTGAGAGCTACGTGGAAATTGATAGGACTCATTGTAAACCGGAAAAAAAATGCAATTACCCAAAAAGCTATTACAAAATTATTATACAAAAACAAGTGCTATAACAACCCTAAAAGCATTGCCAATCAGATGAACAATCATTTCATTAATGTTGGCAATGATCTTGCATCAAATCTTCCGCAAACGAATTTAGACCCTATGCACTATATAAAAAGATCATTCATTGATATTTTCATGTTCCGTGCTATAACACCCCATGAAGTAAACGATGAAATCGATAATCTACAAATGAACAAAGCGTCTTTAGGTTTACCTAAGATTTGCATCAAACTTGCTAAGGATCACATTACCGAACCATTATCTATCATTTTCAATCAGTCATTACTATTAGGAATTGTCCCAGATATTCTAAAGATATCTAAAATAACACCAATAGACAAGGGCGGTGACTCCACCGATCCTGCTAATTATCGCCCAATTTCTACCTTATCAACATTTGCAAAAATGTTTGAAAACCTTGTTTATAAGCAAGTCATCAACTATATAAATAAGCACAACATATTATTCGAATACCAATTCGGCTTTCGTAAAGGACACTCGACCGCGCAGGCGATTATAGATATTACCGAATATCTGAAAAAATCAATTCTTCGTTTGCAACCACGTGATAATCGGGACATAATAGACCATAATAAGCCAATTTCTGCCGATCTCAAATTTCACAACCTTATTTCTTAGTCGTATTGAAAAATGACATTCATATTCTTTTAGAGCATTCAAAACTGAGTATATTGACCGATTTTTGAATCTGTAGAGTATTTGGATGCAGAATTATGCGCGATCAAAGTTGCGCGATATTTGGTAAGAATGTATGGAGCGGCCATGCTGGAGGACATCTCATATCCTCCAAGATGGCGGCCAAAACTTCTAAGGTCTGATATGAAGGGAAACTGAAACATTTAAAAAATATTTCGTTAAAATGTACTTGAATTAGATGCTAAAAGTCTTTACGAACCAAATGTTTTGAAAATGAACAAATTATTCTTGCTTTTTATCGCCCGATTCGGATACGTGACCGGCATTGCGTGACACAATTCTAACTTGAATATCTCAAGAACCAAAAACTTTTATAAACCCAAACTTCAGAAATGTATTTTTAAAACAGTTAACTATAACATATATAGTGCATGTTTTAATACGAGATATAAAAAATATTTCGGTTTGGTGATGACATGTGATGACGTCAGTTGCAAACGAAGAATTGTCAATAATCTTTATGCATGTGGTATATTTTTAGACTTCTCTAAAGCTTTTGATACGGTCAACCACCATATACTATTAAACAAACTTCAGAGATATGGATTTCGAGGTGTTCCGCTTGATTGGTTTAATAGCTATCTCTCAAATAGACAACAATATGTAAAAATCGGCGAAGTTAAGTCTAACTTACAGACAATCACCTGCGGAATTCCCCAGGGAAGTACCCTGGGACCATTACTATTCTTACTTTACATCAATGACCTTCCTAATTGCACAAGCGAATTAAATTTCAAAATATTTGCGGATGACACTACTATATTCACATCTGACAGAAACATAGACAAACTAGAATCAACAATAAATACAGGACTGGGAAAAGTGAAAATGTGGTGTGATGTCAATAAACTATCAATTAATGCTACTAAGACTAACTACATGTTAGTCAAGTCACCGAGAAAAAAGGATGCTCCTCTAAACATTAAATTAAAAAGTGGAGATGGAGCAATCCATCCTTTAGAGAGAAAAGATCATCTCAAATATTTAGGTGTTATACTGGATGACTCCTCGTCCTGGTCATATCACATTTCATACATATGCTCACAAATTTCGAGAAGCATAGGAATTATTTGCAAACTGAGACACTATCTATCTATAAAGCAGTTAAAACAAATATATTTTAACCTTATATACCCATATATATCTTATGCAATAATAGCATGGGGAAGTGCAACGAGGGGACGATTACATAAATTACAAGTCAAACAAAATCATGCAGTAAGGCTTATCTTCTTTGCTACGTCATATGGAAAAGAAACACAGAGTGCTAAACCATACTTAAATCTATTGAATATTCTCTCAGTACATAATATATTTAGGCTTTATGTTCTTAAATTCATGCACCTGTGGCACAATGGTAAGCTACAAAACATATTTGATAATTACTTCAAATATGCAAGCAAAGTACATAATCATAATACCAGGTACTCCTCAAAACTAAATTTTTACAAACCAAAAGTAAGAACGAATACAGGAAAACAAGCAATGACATTTGTGGGTATTGACATGTGGAAAGATATTCCAGACTACCTTAAGTCCTTAAGGTGGATCACTATAGTTTTTGAAAAGCCACACCAGGCCGTTTTAAACGTCGTTTTGACAAACTTCACAATTTTCGATTGACCTGAAACTTTTACAGATTATCAGTCTTAGACTGAAATTTAAAACAATATACTTTGTTTTTAGATTTGTATTTTAATAGCAGCGATATACAGGAAAAACGGAAATCAGTTGCGCTTAAATTGTAGACGAACGCGATGAGATCTCGAAAAGCGGCTACCACTTCAGTAAACTACAACACTAGGCACCCAAAATATCAAAGAATTAGAGAAATCTGTATGTTTGATTTCGAGAAAATTACAGATATATTTTGTACTTTGTAGTTTTGAGTGTTAGAAGGAATCACTCAATGTGTGGCAATGTGACTTACAATAACTGAACAAATAGCGCTCAAAAACCGTCAAAACCTTCCCTGTACATATATGTCTTTAGTTACTAAGTTTGAGACAATAAATCGTTCACAGTATTGAGAAATTATTTTTTTCCTTAGAGATGTTAGAGCTTGACTTCAAGCGAAAACACATCACTGTTGCGCTTTTCTAGAAATATTCAAAACTGCCGTTTACATTTTTCTGTAAAATTCACAAACTCTTCTCCAAAGTACTAGAAATGTTATCCTGAAGCTTCATTTCAATTGAGGCATTTAAACGTGGTAAAAAAAAATTAAACTCGTTCGGATGTTCACGGCCGCTAATGATGCAAATCTGCGTTACATTCTGGAGTCACGACGCAATACACCGTGACGGTTTTGGTTGAGTTATTACTTCCGGCGATAAAAATAAATTTCGCTAATTGCTTCATTCCATTGTTCTTTTGATTACATCTGACTGCATGTATACATTCCTTTGTGCCAGTTGAATTTGTGAAATGAATTGCAAATTAGTTACCTTTTCTCTCAAAATACCTGCGAATAAAAAGTCACAACTAACAAAAGAACAATGGAATAAAGAAATTAGCGAAATTTATTATCATAAAGTGCTATATGTTTTGTGGATTTAGTACAAGCATTGTACAAATTAACTGAAGATTAGTTTTTGTGATTGCCACGTAATTCTAATATCTTAAGAAGAAAGAAGCATTAAAAACAAAATTAATCATCTTAAGTCGTTGCTTTTTTCCCCATATATTTCTATGAGGGTAAACCAACTCAGCTCCAGCCCTTCCCTCCCTTCCCTGGCTCTTTCTTTTATCGCCGGAAGTAATAACTCAACCAAAACCGTCACGGTGTATTGCGTCGTGACTCCAGAATGTAGCGCAGATTTGCATCATTAGCGGCCGTGAACATCCGAACGGGTCGACTTCGTTAAGATATCCAAGTTTAATTTTTTTACCACGTTTAAATGCCTCAATTATTATGAAACTTCAGTATAGCATTTCTAGTACTTTGGAGAAGAGTTTGTGAATTTTACAGAAAAATGTAAACGGCAGTTTTGAATATTTCTAGAAAAGCGCAACAGTGATGTGTTTTCGCTTGAAGTCAAGCTCTAACATCTCTAAGGAAAAAAATAATTTCTCAATACTGTGAACGATTTATTGTCTCAAACTTAGTAACTAAAGACATATATGTACAGGGAAGGTTTTGACGGTTTTTGAGCGCTATTTGTTCAGTTATTGTAAGTCACATTGCCACACATTGAGTGATTCCTTCTAACACTCAAAACTACAAAGTACAAAATATATCTGTAATTTTCTCGAAATCAAACATACAGATTTCTCTAATTCTTTGATATTTTGGGTGCCTAGTGTTGTAGTTTACTGTGGTGGTAGCCGCTTTTCGAGATCTCATCGCGTTCGTCTACAATTTAAGCGCAACTGATTTCCGTTTTTCCTGTATATCGCTGCTATTAAAATACAAATCTAAAAACAAAGTATATTGTTTTAAATTTCAGTCTAAGACTGATAATCTGTAAAAGTTTCAGGTCAATCGAAAATTGTGAAGTTTGTCAAAACGACGTTTAAAACGGCCTTGTGTGGCTTTCCGAAAACTATAGTGATCCACCTTAAAATCAACCTCTTCCTTTAATAAGAAATTGAAAGATTTTCTGTTATCGCAACAAAACCTGCATACGTAATTGTTTCTTTTTTTTATCGTATACCTTCGTCTCACGACGAGATCATATACGTATATAAAGTTTACTTAAACCTTAATATAATTAGTGTAATTGTTTGATCAACTAAACTTACTCTACTTAACGATAAATATATATATATATATATACAATTAAATACTAGTTTTGTAATGTGTGTGTTTATCGTAGCTGTATAAGTGTGTATGTGTGCTAATGTGTGTTCATTTCTTTCACCTGCTGTTATTTATCTAAACTAAGAAAGGCTGGGGGCTAACTCGATAACAGTCATGTTCACTTAGTCCTCTGTCTCATTTAATTATTTAAGTAATGAATTATAAATTGTAAATATTTTTGTTATCATAATTGTTACTTAATTTTTCTATAAATTGTAAAATTAATATATATGAGAAAATAAACAAATATTGTATTGTATTGTATTGTATTGAATCACAAACAAACAAACAAACAGATAGACAAACAAACAACAAACAAACAAACAGATAGACAAACAAACAAACAAACAAACAGATAGACAAACAAACAAACAAACAAACAAACAGATAGACAAACAAACAAACAAACAAACAAACAAACAGATAGACAAACAAACAGTTGGACAAACAAACAAACAAACAAACAGATAGACAAACAAATTAAAACTTGAAGGGAAAAATGAATAAACAAATTAAACAAACAAACGACCATATATACAAGACAGCGAACGAACGAACAAACACAAACAATTAATTAAAAAAAAAAACAAGTCAAGTATTCAAACAAAACAAACAAACAAATAGGCAAACAAAAAGCACTCAACTCAGCACAAAAAGAGAAATATTTAATTAAAGAAGTCAAATTCATAACTTACAAATCGACCAATTTTTGCAAAGTGAACTGTTTAATACTCGTCTCGCACGGGTTCACTTGATATAACTCCGGTTGATAATCTTATTCAAAACACTTTTTTTTAAATTGATTGAAATAAATCACTTTTTAAAATTTGTCCACTTGAGGTTTTGGATCTTGAGACAGAAATGAATAATAGTGTAGTTCAAGTTTAAGAGGATATTCTATATTTACGGGCTATATTTAACGGTGGTAAAAACGTCTGTTTTGTTTTATAGAATGTTATTTTTGTTCACACACACACACATACAAATAATTATTTTATAAGCGATATATAAGTAGATATATATTAATATATAATAGATATATACATAGTTTGCGGTTACATATAGACCAAGTAAACAGATATTTTAATATTTTAACACTGTCATATGAAAGAACAACCTGAAATGTTTGGAAAGTTTTGATGCTGTGGCTAAAATACCACAGAAGTTATGCTCAATGAAAAATTTAGAGATTTGTATGTAATTTTCTGTCGAGGCCTTTAATGCCTCGTTTTGGTGTTTTTTGATTTTCAAATTCAAATTCTTATGGCTTCTTGCAAATTTAATCGTTTTTTTCTCAAACGTTCACAAGTTATTGTTATGGTGAATGTCTATCATATGATAGCTTTCTTTTTTCTTAAAACATCAATTTTAAAAATTATGATAATTAGTGGCGGCCATTCATGAATGTCGTCTATTACCTAATCCACTGTATATGCTTATTGTATTAAATAATAAGTATTATATATATTCATATATATATTTTACTTGTCCATGTTGATATTTGTTTATCTACCCTACATTAATTAACTTGCAATTTTTTTATACAAAAGGTTTTTTAACAAAACGTCTCGAAGGAAGTGATTTTATCACTGGCTACTATAAAACGCACTTAAACAAGCTAAATAGCGATATCATTGTTTAAATTCTTATCCATAGGATGAAGCTTAGAATGATTTCACTCCATAAACCCTAATCGAATGGATAAAACTTATATAAAAAATTCAATCCATTAGAGAAATCATTATTGAGCGGAAACCTATAAAAATGCAATCCATTATAGAAATCATTTTCCAGGATATGAGTCTTGTACAACTTTTATACATTTGATAGTATAGCTGGTTATCCGGATGATAACGAAACATCATACAGCCTTTGAGGACACGGGTGAAAAACGCACTGCGCACGCTTGGAAGACGGTCGTGTTTACAATAAAACCATTGAAGATTTAACAGCGTTGGTAAATTTTAAAAGTTAAGAAAGTTCGTGGAAAGTTAGTGCTTATATTTCCCTAACACATTAGATTAGTTGTTTTCTTTTCCTTGTCAAATAATACAAGAGAAATTCGCATAATATATAACCACACGAAAACACGAATCCCTTCGTAAAATCTTCAGTTAGTCTTTCGTTTTGCATGCGCCGTGCGTTTTTCACCCGTGTCGCCTTTTTAAAAGCACTCTTGTTAGCTTCGTTCTTCAAATTTTGGAGAGGCGCGACTTCCTCCGCAGACATCAATGTCACGGGCTTCCTGTTTAGAAAGGTGGAAGAGGGGAGAGGGAGAATGGAACGAGGTTGGAAGGCAGTCAGAACATATACATATTTTGTCTGCGCATGCGTGCATTTTTATCATTTTGCATGTCGTTTAGAAGAATTGTAAGCTAACATAGAACATTAGGTTTGCAATCTCAATTTTCTATCCCCTTCTCCCCGCTCTCCCCCTCTCTCCGCTCTCCCCGCTCTCCCCGCTCTCCCCGCTCTCCCCGCTCTCCCCGCTCTCCCCGCTCTCCCCGCTCTCCCCGCTCTCCCCGCTCTCCCCGCTCTCCCCGCTCTCCCCGCTCTCCCCGCTCTCCCCGCTCTCCCCGCTCTCCCCGCTCTCCCCGCTCTCCCCGCTCTCCCCGCTCTCCCCGCTCTCCCCGCTCTCCCCGCTCTCCCCGCTCTCCCCGCTCTCCCCGCTCTCCCCGCTCCCCCATGTTGTTGTTGTTTTGTTTTTTTTCACACAAAAACTGTTCTGTCCTCATTCAAAAAATTCAAATTCGGGTAGAGGAGGAAACGTACAAATAAAATCTGTACGTGCCTGACTGGCTGACTGACTGACTGCATGACTGACTGGCTGGCTGACTGATCGACTGACTCCATTTATGTAATATAAGGGGTGGACCATTTGACTTTCGGGGGGGGGGGGGGTGTGGATGATTTTGTCCGTGCTGGAAATTTTTTTTAGCCCACCGGCATGCGCACGGAATTTATTTTATAGAAAAGCAGAGATTTCAGTGGCAATTTTAGCTTGCAGGGATTTTTTTCAAAATCATCCACCCCCCCACTCAAAAGTTAAATGGTCCACCCCTAAGTAAAGGCGATTTGTAGTGGATTTTTTGTATGTTCTATTCTGAATTACTTGGAAAGAAAAGCCTGTATTCCGAACTGATGCTTTAATAAATTATTTATTGTACTTTATATTTATATAACCCTATGTTACATCGATGTTTTATGTGTCTAAATAATGTCTGTACATGTCTGTCTGTCTGAATAATGTCTAGATCTGTACATGTCTGTCTGTCTGAATAATATCTAGATCTGTGCATGTCTGTCTGTCTGAATATTGTCTAGCTGTGTGTGTGTCTGTCTGTCTGAATAATATCTAGATCTGTACATGTCTGTCTGTCTGAATAATGTCTAGATCTGTACATGTCTGTCTGTCTGAATAATGTCTAGATCTGTACATGTCTGTCTGTCTGTCTGTCTGTCTGAATAATGTCTAGATCTGTACATGTCTGTCTGTCTGAATAAAGTCTAGATCTGTGCATGTCTGTCTGTCTGAATATTGTATAGATCTGTACATGTCTGTCTGAATAATGTCTAGATCTGTACATGTCTGTCTGTCTGAATAATGTCTAGATCTGTACATGTCTGTCTGTCTGAATAATGTCTAGATCTGTACATGTCTGTCTGCATGTCTGTCTGTCTGAATATTGTCTAGATCTGTACATGTCTGTCTGCATGTCTGTCTGTCTGAATAATGTCTAGTTCTGTACATGTCTGTCTGCATGTCTGTCTGTCTGAATAATGTCTAGATCTGTGCATGTCTGTCTGTCTGAATATTGTCTAGATCTGCACATGTCTGTCTGTCTGAATAATGTCTAGATCTGTACATGTCTGTCTGTCTGAATAATGTCTAGATATGTACATGTCTGTCTGTCTGAATATTGTCTAGATCTGTACATGTCTGTCTGTCTGAAAAATGTCTAGATCTGTCCATGTCTGTCTGTACGTCTCATTGACTAAGTGACTGTCTGTGTGTCTGAATGACTGACTGACATTTAATTCTTGTCAATTTCATCAAACAAATAAACTTCAATGTCTTCAACTAGCATTTCGTCACCAGTTTGTGCCAGTTTTGGTTGATGCGCACAATCGTCCGATATATTCCCAATAACGATATCGTCAGTACCCACAATAATAACCGACCGGATCATACTTCGTGAGTACAACGGACTCCCAGTCGGCGCCATCTTGATGACGTCATCATTCGACTTCAAGCGACTTTCTTTCTCGGTGACGTCATAGTTGTCCGTTTTCACTGCTTCCAGTGCTCCAGGTTTTAGTTCTATGACGTCAGTCTTTGGGAGCACGTAAGCACCAGCTCGCCGCGCGGAGCCTAAGCACCATCCTTTCATCATACAATGTCGCTTCATTCGCTTAAAACAGCGTCTGATGTATTTTCGACACCGTTGATTCCTGAGCCCGTAGATCAGCGGTCGTAATACTGGATTAATAAGCATGCACCAGAATGCGAAGACCTTGGAAGGGCTGCGTGTAAATTTTGATTTTAGAAAGTGGGCTAAATACCCGTATGTTATTGAATTCGGTATTTTGAGGATAACAAAAGGCAACGTGACGAACAGCGTCGTCCATGCTGTGTATTGGTCTGATATTAGGCGTAAGTTTTCTAAGTCGGTTAAGGTCGGGACTGTGAGTCCATTTTGTGCCATCGCAGCGTGTCTACGTCGACGGATATTCGTAAAGATCTTCACAAAGGAGACCAGTAAAAGACCTAGAGGAATGAATTTGAAAAGAATACTTTCAACAATCCCGAAAACTGCCACCCAGATGTTTTCTTCAGTGGACGAGTACACAAGCTCACATGCTCCAATGTATCTGTCGAAAATCACCACACGAGGGTAGGGTAGGGAGAATATACAAGCCGTCAACATAATGAGAAAGATCACCAATGTTATTCCTCGTTTACTTACTCTTGTTAAGTTCCTGTGCGCAATGTGCAAGTGCTTTTCAAATACAACCACTGGGAGCATAATAGTCGACGATCGTTCAAAGAACTCGCCAAAGAAGGCTAACAGATTGCAGAAACTGCGCCCAAAGGGCCAGCGGTCTGTACACATTGCAATGAACGAGAAAGGCATGATGACTACGCATGCGCCAAGGTCTGCTATAGCAATAACTAACAGTAGCTTGTTGCTAAATGTCCGCATGAGAACATCTTTGACTATAGCTCGTATAATGCACCCGTTGCTAAGGATACCAACTAGCATAAGTACCAGTCGACTGAATGCTTGAATACCAAACATTGTATTTAGGTCAGGATAGAGAAGTTTAGCCTTGGAATACGAAAGTACGGTTGTTAAGTTTACAGTAAGGTGGACTACAGTTAGGTACGGTAGACTATAGTCAGTGATAATAGTGTACTATGATAACCAGGATACGTATACACAGTTAGGGAAATTGGTTTGATTTAACACTATACTGTATATAGGTTTTAGCTATTAAATATCCTTGTTTCGACTTCTCTTCTTTCCGTGTAGCTTTAAGTAGCTTTAAATACCCGTAAAACGGAGCACTGATGGAGAGAGCGAAGTAAAATGAGCGCACCGTCGGCTCTCTGGAAGAGCAGCTTCGGCTGAAGGGACTTCCGACGTAAAATACTATTCTTTACTTTACTTAAACGGTAGCCTGTGGGTTACACAGTTGACTATAGATAGAGACAGTAGTGCTTTACCAACCAATAATAAAACGGACAAACAATTGTGTACTGGACACCAAGATGGACCACAAGTAGTGAAGACAGACTGATAGGTTATGACGGTAGCCTGTGGGTTTCACAGTTGACTATGCATGATAGAGACAGTAGTGTTTTACCAACCAATAATAAAACGGACAAACAATTGTGTACTGGACACCAAGATGGACCACAGGTAGTGAAGACAGACTGATAGGTTATGACGGTAGCCTATGGGTTACACAGTTGACTATGGATAGAGACAGTAGTGCTTTACCAACCAATAATAAAACGGAGAAACGGTTTAACTGACACTGGACACAAAGATGGACCACAGGTTACTGACACTGGACACGAAGGTGGACCACAGGTAGTGAAGACAAACTATAGGTTATGACGGTAGCCTATGGGTTTCACAGTTGACTATGGATAGAGACAGTAGTGCTTTACCAACCAATAATGAAACGGAGAAACGGTTTAACTGATACTGGACACAAAGATGGACCACAGGTTACTGACACTGGACACGAAGGTGGACTACAGGTAGTGAAGACAGACTGATAGGTTATGACGGTAGCCTATGGGTTTCACAGTTGACTATGGATAGAGACAGTAGTGCTTTACCAACCAATAATAAAACGGAGAAACGGTTTAACTGACACTGGACACAAAGATGGACCACAGGTTACTGACACTGGACACGAAGGTGGACTACAGGTAGTGAAGACAAACTATAGGTTATGACGGTAGCCTATGGGTTTCACAGTTGACTATGGATAGAGACAGCAGAGTTTTACCAACCAATAATAGAACGGAGAAACGGTTTAACTGACACTGGACACAAAGATGGACCACAGGTTACTGACACTGGACACAAAGGTGGACTACAGGTAGTGAAGACAGACTATAGGTTATGACGGTAGCCTATGGGTTTCACAGTTGACTATGGATAGAGACAGCAGTGTTTTACCAACCAATAATAGAACCGAGAAACAGTTTTGCATTGGACACCAAGGCGGGCTACAGGTAGTGAAGGCAGACTATAGGTTATGACGGTAGCCTATGCGTTTCACAGTTGACTATAGATAGAGACGTACGTAGTGCTTTAACCAATAATAGAACGGAGAATCAGTTTTGCTGGCACTGGAAACAAAGGTGTGCTACAGGTGGTGAAGTCAGTGACAGTAGACCATAGGCAGTGATAGCATAATAACCAAGAAACGTGCCAAGGTTTTGTAGCTTGTTATCTTGTGAAATACCAGTTAACGTTTTGCAGTTGACAAAAAGGTGGACCATAGGACAACACGGTAGACATAGATAATGACGGTAGAACTATGCAGGCAAAGTACCAAATACGTGGATGCTGAGAAGAAGTAAAAACCAAAAAGGGAAACCAGGGTAGACTATATAGGTAATCAGAGTAAACTATAGTCAGTGATGATTGTATAATGCAGGTCAAGGTAAACAGGTGGTAGGTAGACAGAGAGGACGTCCAGGAGTTCAGTGAAGAATGCTGAAAATAAATACATGGTAGATTTTAATCATTTCATCAATCAATTTTTCAACAACAACAACAACAACAACAACAATTAACAACTAAAACAACTAAAATAACAACAACAACGTACAACAACAACAACAACAACAATAATAACAACAACAACAATAACAACAACAACATTGGAAAACAACTTTCGTAAAAACCTCTTCTTCTCATCTTTGATAGCTAGTAACGACTTTAATTTAGATATTTCCTTTCAGCAAAACTCTCAAAATTCGAGAACAGAGTGGCCTATAGCTGGTTAATATAATGCTCGGTCAATAAAGTGTTTTCATTGAAATATCGGCGAATAAATTGACATCGAAATTGCTATTCATGTAGATCAAAACACTAAGACTATGAAATAAGATCAAAATAGTTACTACATAATAGTATTCAGTGTAAATTCGCTGGTTATTTTAGAAAATCCCGCTCGCTGATTGGTTCGAGAACTCCCGAATATTTATCAATATAATCACCTACAGCGTTTCGAGCGCTTTTGGAATACGAAATAAATAGTTTTTCTCTTGAACTGGCTGGGTATTTTTTTCTCAGGCTCGATGAATATCGGTGAATAATAATCTAATAATAATTATTTTCTCGGTCAATAATTAATTAATATTCACCGCACCTTCGATGAAAAGGCTCTGTCCAAAGGTAACCGAATATTTTTGAAAATGAGTCTATGCCGCGCCTAATGAATTGTATGCGAGCTAGCGTTTTCAAATCGTTTTCATGTATACATATGGACGGGCAAATACGATTCGATAACGCTACGTGTGGACGTGGAGGAAAAAACCGCATACAGCTTTAGAGCCAATTTTAAGTCGTAAATATATTATAATGAGACACGAGATCTGAAATTCTGCCTGGAAAACATTTATGAGAATGACTGTTTAGTCAAAAGTATAGTAGTCAAATTCAAAAGAGATATTATTGGAATAAAGTCATTTAGTCTAGTATCTATATTTACAGAGGGTCTTTTAGTTTTCTTCTTTATTTCTTTTATAGGTTTAGTGGGTATTAACATGTATAAAGTCCATTGTGGTTGCATGGCGTAGTTGTTTACCGAGCGACTCTCACCGTTGTCGTCCAGGTTAGAGTCCAACTTAGCGGGCATGAATTATATTCGAGTTGGGTAATTTGTTTCAAGTGCTTTCCTCTCCGATACAACCAGGGTAAAGTTACGGTGCGTTATCCAGTTTTCCTCCCTCCTCAAAAATCAACATGTGATTAGAGTGTTATATATATTGAATGTAGTGGTAGTGAGTGTGAGTGAGCCTCACAAAAGAGCCCCGATGGAGAGTGATGGTGTAAAATGATGATGTAAAATATATACATATCGCAAGCTGACCGATTGCTTTTGGTATTTACGAGAAAAATAATCAAACGTTGACCCGTGCGATAAAAAATGGATAGTCTTATTAGTTTTTTTTTTACAGGTCTCGACGATCAACCTTAGTCTCGATAGCGTCTTATATATTCTTTGCAGTTTAATTACAGCTATCAGTAATTTGAGGAGTATACACATTATCAAACAGTTGAAATGCTTAAAAATTCCTTGACACGTAGTCAACTGTATTCAAAAGAATATATTACACGCTATCGAAGCTGAGGTTGATGGAAGAGAACTGTGAAATTAAATGGTGTATTGATTATCTATAGTTCAAGAGAAAGGTGAACAAATCTAGTTAACCTGCCTTTTCGAAAGAATAAAGAATGTATTACACACTATCGAGGCTGAGGTTGGTCGAAGAGAACTGTGAAACTGTGATTATCTATAGCTCAAGAGAAAGGTGAACAAATATAGCAAACCTGTTTTTGATGCTGTCTTTTTCGATTCTTCATGGGTTTGTTATAACGAAACTGAGTCGTTTCAAAATCGTTTCTTTCCCTGACCCGTCACCGTCGGTAACCGAAATGATCAATGTATATAACGCCGTTTTTATGAAACAATGACGTAGACAGGCGTTGCTATAGTGATTTTTCCTTAGTTTACGATTGCGGCAACATCTGTTGTTAGGTTCACTGCGGCGTTGTTAGGGTGTTGCTAGGACAACGGTTTTAGTTGCCAAAACGATCAAAGTTATAACTTACCGTATCTATGAACAATTTAACGCGTTCTACTAGTAGAACAAAGGTTTAGTATGTTGCTAGGTTACTATAACACGTTGCTAAGGTGCCATCGCACTCATTTATTGATTTATTTTTCACAAATTTATACAAAAATCTACTTCTTCATAACTATATTAGTCGAACAAAGATTTTCATGTTGCTATAGTGGCTGTTGCTAAGTTACCATTACCACATTGCTAAGGAGTCACCGGACTCATTTATTAATTTATTATCACTGATCTATAAAACAATCCACTTCTTCATAGTATTTAATACGTTATTGTTGCTAAGCAACGACACTTTGATAATATGTTGCACCATTCAGCGGCTGAATCTTTCCATTCTGTGATTGCAGGCTCTTGTCATGTAGTGTACAATAGCCTCCCGCGTGACTTGTTTCAAAAGTAACGGATTTACATTTGAAAGTTCGTTGACACTTTAATACACACATTAGAGCACTAGAAGTAATTGTAGTCGTGATTGCGTGACCCTTTAGCGTAACGTCACGCAATACTTGGAACACACCGTCAAGTTCTGCAAAAGGACCAATATTGTTGTATTTACAAATTAGGCATAGAATGGCGCAAATTACCGCGTATATATGTTATTTCTAACCGCGGTTATAATTTATAAATTAATAGTATTAAAACGCGCGAGCGTGCTGTGTGCAGTTATACATACATATAGTCGTAATTGCGTAACCCTTAAGATTTACGTCACGCAAGCAAGTCTGATAAAACACTCTTGTTGGTTTTATTAAACATTATCTAAACCCACCTAAAGGTAACGGTGGATGTGTCGGCGTTGGCGTCAGTACGTTAGACGTTAGACTTGGTGTCACCATCAAAGATGCACTGCTAGATATAGTAGATATAGTAACTGCACTAGATACCATGACACTAGGGACAGAACTAGGTGGAGATGACAGAAGGGCTTCGGTACTTGTAGCCGCCATTAGTGTGGTCGATATGGAGCCGATAGGTGAAGGAGTGACTTTTACTGCACTGTACAGAGCTATGAATCCCTGAAAAAATATAATAAGAGTAAATGGAAACTACTATAGACCAGAAATACTTTATTCCGGCATTAAATATAATAAAATAAAATTGCTGCTGTAGAGTGAAAACACTAGAACAGATTTCGTATGACTGTGAAAAGTTCATTACCGTGTGCGTGCCTTGCCGCGAGTGTGATATTTCTAGAAACTTTGCGTGCCTTGCCTTGCCTTGCCGTGCCTTGACCGCGTTCGTGCCGTGGGCTTTTCATAGTCATACGAAATCTGCTCTAAAACCACGAAATAGAAGTAAAAAAGTCACTAATTAATTGTTTCTATTTAGTGACTATTTAGTTCAATGTTCACTGTTATTCATTATACAGTTTAAAATTGAAATTTCAACTGCTGAAAACAAAGAAACAAAGAATCACGTGCCACTTGTTGTAGTGTTAATCTCTACTTTACGTGGACAACCTTCATGAAATCGACTGTATTTGATATTCCTATTTTTAGAAGGAAATAAGTTATTCATCGTGGAATGTGAAATTAAAAGTATACTTAATCAATTGTCTCACGATTGAGGTCATTGGTAGAAATACCGCGACGTTTCGACTGCAATCTGCTAGTCTTCATCAGGCGATGGTGTAGACTGGATGATGGTTGTCTTATATACGCCGATAATCCGATAATTCTTTCACAAAGAATCACGTGTCACTTGTTGTAGTGTTAATATCTACTTTACGTGGACAACCTTCATGAAATCGACTGTATTTGATATTCCTATTTTTCTTTCACAAAGAATCACGTGTCACTTGTTGTAGTGTTAATATCTACTTTACGTGGACAACCTTCATGAAATCGACTGTATTTGATATTCCTATTTTTCTTTCACAAAGAATCACGTGTCACTTGTTGTAGTGTTAATCTCTACTTTACGTGGACAACCTTCATGAAATCGACTGTATTTGATATTCCTATTTTTCTTTCACAAAGAATCACGTGTCACTTGTTGTAGTGTTAATCTCTATTTTACATGGACAACGTTAATGAAATTGACCGTAACACGATACCTTTGATGTGAACGCGTCATCGGAATAGAACCGTACGGTCATCACGTGACCGCTTGACACGTCGGGCAGTGACGTAGGAGTACAGATTCTTGCTATTGGTGGAGACGATATATTACCTCCGTCATACACCATCACGTGATCCTCTGTGCATGATTTCGACATGAGTGAGACGAAAGGAAATGTTATTGATACGCGGTATCCCTGTGGCACGGTGATGAAGTACGAGCAGCGTACGTTGACAGGGTAATAGTCAGGGTAGTTTGGGCTGTATAGTTTTCCAGACATGCCTGTGTAGTTACTATTAGGACACGAGCCTGTATGCACACAAGAGAAACACAGCAGTCAAACGACTACGTATGCGCGAAAAAACGCGTTAAATGATCCAAAACACAAATCTGATATTCGTGTGGACTCTATAAAAAAATATGTACGAGTGTACGATTTTCATCACTTTTTTCTTAAAATATAAACAAAAATACAAAAGTATAGAGTCATGGTAGCTTCACAATATATGATGATGATGATGATGATGACGATTGTGATGATGACATGGTGGTGATGATAATGATGACAATGCATGGTGATAATGACGATGATGATAATAATGATGATGACGATGGTGGTGATGATAATGATTACGATGACATTTTGGTGAAGATAATTATGACGATAATGATTGCAATGATGATAATGATGATGATGACAATCTCACAATGGTGGTAATCACTCACTCGACAGTACGTTGAACGAAGCTTGGAAACCAGTATTCTTTACATTGTTAGGTCCAGCATGCAAAACAACCTTCACATAGTTATCTAGACTGTAAAATCTCAGCATCTTGGTATAACCACAAGTTGATATCGACGATTGCTTTTTCATTTGAACCCTTAGATAATCTTCACATCTTCCGCTACCACTTAAATGATAAATATCTATGTCTCTTATAGAAATTTTGATGTACGAGTTTAAAGGTGAAATGACTTCCCATGCGCAGGTTACGTTTGGTGGGTAAGGGGACGGCCAAGATGGAGTAGTGAACGAACCGTTGAACAGATTTTTGCCTTGAATCCAGCCGCCACAAACTGTAGAGGAACGAGAAATCAGAAGTAGATTAGGATGATTGTGATGATGATATTGTTGATAATTATGATGATGATGGTATCATTAATGGTAATGATGATGAATATGTTTATTCAAACTTGTAAAACACTGAAATAATTCAAAACTGAACTGAAAACATACCTCTTCTGTCAACCTAAAACTACTACGTTTCCTTTTTTACTACTATTTTCAGATCTTTTTTTCTTTTTAATTATGTAAACGCATTGGGTTTTAAATGCGTTCAAAGAATTTATATATTATTATTATTATGGTAATTGTGATGATAGTGATGGTGTTGATGGTGTTGATGGTTATGATAATGATATTATATTAAAATGATGGTAATATTATTAATGGTAATGATGATGTTGATGGTAATGGTGATAGTGATGGTGTTGATGGTAATGGTGATAGTGATGGTGTTGATGGATATGATAATGATATTATATTAAAATGATAATGATATTATTGATGGTAATGATAATGTTGATGGTAATGGTCATAGTGATGGTGTTGATGGATATGATAATGATTTTATATTAAAATGATAATGATATTATTGATGGTAATGATAATGTTGATGGTAATGGTGATAGTGATGGTGTTGATGGATATGATAATGATATCAATAGGAATAATGATTATGATGATATTGTTGAAAAAAGGTCGCCTGACATTGTTGAATATTTGCAAAAGATAAACAATTTTACAGACGATATGTTAATCACAAGCATGATTTCAGATCAAAATTACACGTTCTATTAAGTTCTATTACCACTTAATCATATCCATTTTGTAACTGGTCTTTTTTGATAAACACAAACTGGAGCATTTTGTAGAAAAGTCGAACATCAGTCAAACATGCCATCATGACTATGAAAAGGTCATTACAGGGTATTGTTTTGTTCTAAGATCTTAGGCTATTGTTTATTTATAATTGTAACAATGTTTCGCTCTAGCTTCGACCTAGGTGCATGCCCTTTAACATCAAGAAAAAGCAAGTGTTTGCAAATGGGATGAAAATACAATAAAAGGATAATCTTAAGGAGGCTCGAAATGGTTTTTTAACCGAGCGCGCGCGCGCGCGCAATATCGCCAATTTTACAAGACCCCTCTGACGCGTACAAAATGTATTTCTATTAATAACAACACAATTAAATGGTAATTTTTTTTTATTTTTTGGCATTTTGTTCCAATTAATGTTTAGATTTAGTAGGTTCGTTTTTAAGAAAAATCTGTAATGAAAAACCATTTATATCTAGAAAAAATCATTTTTTAAATATTTTAAAGGTTTCGCATTACAGATTTTTTTTATTTTTCCTCAGTTGCAAGAACATGTAGGGAACTAGACATGTACAAGTTTAAAAAAACTTTCACCAAAAGGATTTGGAGATATCAGCTTTAATAAAAGAATTAAAGGTCTTTTTTACAGCAGCCTGCTGTTGTCATGACAACGTCAAACGCAATAATTTAAAACAAATTGATTTTCTAGATCCATAAGCTTTAAAATGATATATCGGTTAACTGTATAGTTTCACAATAATGCTGCATAATATGCAATATAAAGTAGGTATATTGATATATACAGAAACCATTTCGAGCCTCCTTAAGCCCTGTTTAAACGACATGTTGGACCAACATCGTTGGGTGATATTGCAATACGGTTTGTTGAACTCGAGAACAAAATAAATGTTGGATGATGTTTCATCCAACAGGGTGTTCAAACGGGCCCAACATGTTGAGCGCGTTTAAAAGGTCTCTTACGTACCCGGTTTAGGTGTAGTGGTCGGCGATTCTTGACCTAGAGCAACAGCAAGAAACGACAAAAAGACACACACCCACATAACGAAATTAGTATCTCTCGTAGTTCATTTCCTAAAACTTACACTGCTCGGCTTCTGGTCGATAAAGAAATTAATTCGAGTACTAGTACATTATTGGTTCAGCTTTCTGATGTTTTTTTATTTTTATTGTAGTAATGATAGACGTGATGTCACACCAAGCGACAAATTGACCTGAGTTTGAAATTACTAAGTAAACTTAATCTATTCTATAGGTTATTACGTGACATCATCAAAACATTAATTATCTAAACTATCAATGGAAACTAGCGAGTAAACTAGTATAGGCTGCGTCGGTGTTTCATATAAACGATAGGTAATAGAATGAAATTTGCCCTCCGACGAAGGGCTAAAGCTCAAAACGTCAGTTATAAGCTAACATTTTTTTACGGTGTTACAATTTTCATTATATTACCTATCTAAACTATCAATGTATCAATTGCAGAAAGCTGGCGCTGTACTTTAAAAACTGATTGGCCGTATAATTGAAACAACAAAAATAGAAGGTTATAACCAAAACAAATATGCAATAGGTTTATAATGTGGTTCTTCAGTATTTTGTATATGATTTTGAAAGATCGATATAATTCAATCCGAAAAGTTTGGTATATCGAGTATCTCGCCTCACTCCCCGCTCGTCTGTTAATCCTCTCCTAGGCCTCATTCTCTCGCGGCCAGAATTTCACTCGATCGAACTCGTATCCCATGTCGGAGTTTTTGCGTAGAAGTAGGGAATATTTTGCAGTCTAAAAGTGTTTTTTTTTTCGTGTTTATTAGAGCCCTAAAGTCACAAATTGTATAGTTTTTGTTTAAGAACATGTTTTTTTCTCAATAGAGGGATTTCATGGTAGTCATGTTTGTGGTCAAAGCAATGGAGCTTTTCTCTCAGTTTAACTGAAATCCTTTGTCATTCAAAAACTTTCTTCTGTACTTGCCCACAAACATGCATGCTATGGAATCCCTCTATAGATTTAGTTGAAGTTACATTTTGATTTTGACGCTTGGACTTTAATTGTCTGCCATATAATGATGTCCGACAGGAATCCGAATAAAGCACGACGTAATATTGATTTTAAATCAGTAAAATACACCGGAATCGAAATATGGCGGCCAATTTGAATAACAATTCTTCTTGACTGCCCAGCCTCGCATACATGTGAAAACTCTATTGTTTTCCAACGTGCATGAACACGAGGCTAGACAGTCAAGAACAATAAGAGTACGCCATATTTCGATTCGGTCTATAGTATGAATAAATATTACATCAACTAAATATGACACGAATTCGTATCGATTGATCACATGACCAATCGATAATACACAGCGTTACTTTGCTGCTTCAAAGAGTCAGGCGTTCCTTGCATGTTGTGCAAAACACACAGTCCAGAGGACTGGTAAGGAGACATGTACGTCACTGATGTACATAGTCTATTCCGCTGACATAACATAACGCAGGCAATGTTGCTTGTGGTAGTTATTTTGTTGATGACGTGTCCTGTTAATGAACGGTTGGGGACTTGGACGAAAGAACTGGTGATGTGATCTGAAAAATAATTAGACTGCGATCAGGATAAGGAAACATATTCTAGAACTAATCCGACTAGAGGAGGAAGGAAGGAAGGGACAAAGGCCAGAAGGAAGGGAGGAATAGAGTCTGGAAGAAACTAGAAGAAAGAAGGAGCGAAGAAGGAAGGAAGGCGAAAAGGAGGAAGGAAGGAATTAAGGAAGGAAGGAAGGAAGGAAGGGATGGAGGGAGGGAGGGAGGGAAGGAGGAAAGGAAGGAGGGAAGGAAGGAAGGAATTAAGGAAGGAAGGAATTAAGGAGGAAAAATTGGAAGGTGAAGGAAGGAAGGATTGACAAAGTAGATTTCTATTTAATTACCTATAGCTAGCCCACCATCCAATATCCCAAACTTCTAGACAAGCCATCTATAATAAATAGAGGTCAATGTTCCAACTACATACCTTGCATTCCTGGTGCTGGCGTCACTACTGTACTTGACGGTACTACAGACAATGTACTTTTAGGTTGAATGACCGAAGCAGTCGACGCCACCGCCTTTAAAACAGCCTTAAACTTGGCCTTGAATCCCTGGTAAGTCTCTTTCCCATCAGATACAAACTTTACTATCAATGTCCGACCCTCTGACACCATATATGGTGCCGGAAGTATAAATTTGCCACAGTAGAGATATGCGTCATATGCATCAACTAGGAGAGAATCCGCTGAACAGTTATGATCGCTTTGCAGATCTAAGACGAGGAACTCTAGCTCTACTTGGTATCCCTGTGGTACGGTGATGTTATATATGCATTGGATGTTGACAGGGTAGAAGTCAGGAAAGTTGGGACTGGCGAAGGTACCTGATAAACCAGAGATGTGACTTGGTGGGCACACCGCTGGAAAACAGAACAGAATATTCAGGGAAAAACATAACTTTATGTGACTTTTACTCCGACGAAGGTCTAAAGCTCGAAACGTCAGTAAAGTTAAGTCAACATTTTTTACGGTGTTACAAATTTCATTATATTACCTGTCGTTTATATCAAACACTGACGCAGCCTATACTAGTTTACTCGCTAGTTTCCATTTTACTTTATGTAGTATAACTTTATTTTAACTTTACTAGTTCCAGTAGATGTTTGTAGGTTGTATTAAAAAATCAAGCTTTCGGGCTACTAGCCAATCATCCGGCTAGTAGTTCGAAAGCTTGGTTTTTAGTAAAATCAATACAGGTTGATGAAACATGTCTGTTAAAATGAATATTTACTAATTGTCGTAGCTCCTACCATGATCCTGCTTTCCTGCTCGTAAAGTTGGCCAATTCTTATAGTCTTAATCGCATCAAGTGCAAACTGGAAGTGATTGCAACTGAGAAGTGCAACCTAGTATAATTTCATGCAATGATTGCAAATATCGAACTTAATTCTCTCGTTCCTTCTTCTCTCCTATGCCACGAGGGTTTTTCTCCGGGTTATCCGGTTTTCCTCTCTCCTCAAAAATGAACATGTGAGCAGGGTTGTGTGCTAAAATATTCAACGTAGAGGTAGTGAGTCTGAGTCTCCCCAATTAGACACTGGCTAAATAAATTGAGACGTTATAAAGGTGATTTATTTATTTGATTTAGTTCTTCATTGTAAAGCATAGCTAATACTGTGACATATGCTTTTTTTCGAGAAACTTTGTCAGCAGAGAAAAGAAAAGCCTATACAAGCCAGAAGCGCAAAGGATCATGGATAAGCTAACAATTTTTTTTCGGGAAACGTATCTAAGACAACTGATTAAATTTGCTGTAATTACCTTGTAAAACATGAAACTCAGCCCTGAATCCCCTCGATGGACTCAAATGTATACTATCTGACCCAAACTTAACAGTTGTATAGTGACCATACGAGTAAAACACAATTGGTGCAGTCTCTCTCCCTCCACATCCATGGAATGTATTTTCATTCACTCGCTCGACCGACACAAAGTCAGTACAACTACCGACTTCGAGCTCAAAATCTGTTATGTTAAGTTTGATATAAGTACCGGGTTGACTGACTATTGTCCATTGACAGTCTTGGTTGATAGAGTAGGCGTTTGGATAGCCAGGGCTTGCAAAGCTCCCGTTTGTAAACGAGCCGTTGTAGGTTTGACCGCAATTGAACGCTAAGGAAGAAAACACAAATAGGATATTTGTATATTTGTATATTTATTTATTTAGTGAAGGATACTGAACGATGCCCTGATATAGGTCCAGTGTGTTCATGTAACTTCTCTCATTTTTTTTTTCTTCAATTTTTGTTTGAGGCCTCGTTTATAAAGCTTACTGATAACAATACAAGAAGAAATGAAATAGTGTATTGATTTCCCACTGAAAATAATGATGTCTGTATAATAAATAACAATATATATATATATATATATATATATATATATATATATATATATATATATATATATATACAGTCGTTTGCAAAACTTTTGACCGCATCCAAGTATATCGGGTGCATTGTGGGTAATGTTTATTTATGCCTTTGAGTGCTTTTATGCGCTCTTGGTACTATCAGAACCATCCATAATACTTCAATGATGCTTACTACATGTCATTGAATGAATTCTGAAAAATATTGGAGCGTTTAAAGGCAGAATTACCTACATATCTATATACCTATATACTTATATACTTATATACTTGTACGGTCAGAATTTTTGCAAATGACTGTATATATATATATATATATATATATATATATATATATATATCATCATTCGGTGTTTCTAAGAAACCGGCAGAATAGGGTAAAAAGCACGATAACCAGCAGTTAAACAAGTTAACTGAGTTTCATTAAACTAGTTAAACTATATTGGAGTGAAAATGTATAATAACTCGGTAGCATTTAAAAACTCGTTTTGCAATTTGCTTCAATTAATTTCTTGAAAGCTTTCTCACCGCACACTCGACCAGTTAAACCGCTAGTTATTTTACATTTTACTTCTGTCTCCTTAGAACCGTTAACGCAGTCCTTACCAGTTTAATTATATCGTACATTTTAACTCCAATTATTCCCGTAAGAAACACCGACGTAGCCTTTCAGCTCACTAATTAATGGCACCGACGCCGCTTGCCCTTACTATTTCAACCACTGTTTATTAAATTTTTACTCCAATTATTCACGTAAGAAACAAATACGTAGCCACTCTAATTAGTACAACCACTAGTTATTGTACATTTGTACTCCAATTCAATTATTCCGGTAAGAGACACCGACACCGCCGGCCCTCACCAGTTTAATTAACCACTAGTCAGTTATCGTATCTTTTAACTCCCGATCGTTCCCGAAAGAAAAACCCACGCAACCCTCACTAAAGCTAGAAATATTGTACATTAATTTTTGTACAAAATATATTAATCAATTGTAATTCTACTGAAGAATTCTTAGTAAAGTAATACAACTTACCTTCAAAAGAGTTGACGAAAACTGAGAAAAAAACAGTAAGCAGAAAAAAATGCGCTCGAGGATGTCTAACGTGAATCTGACTAAACAGCATGATATAGCAAATGTTGTTATAAATGTCTGAAATTAGACTTAACTTAACAACTCTAACGGTGTAAAAGTTGGTAAGAGGTTTAGTACCCGGACATAATATTAGCACAGATGAATGAAGTACTGAGTAAACAATTAAAAATAAACATACTTACAGCGCGACGCGCCTTACCGTGGCCACCTAATTAAAGTTTTGTACAAGTTAACCAATCAGAAAGCGAGAATTTGACTTTAATATAAAAGACACGCCGATTGTCAAACGGTAAACACTTTGAAATGTTCAAAGCGAAGACAAGAGTGAAGTTTATAAGTGTCTGAAAAACCTCCCAGGATGTTTAAATTTGAAAAGGTGTAGCAAATAATTTGAAAAGAGAAACTTTTGAACGCTAACTTGTACAAAACTTTAATTGTAAATTGGGTGGCCACGGTAAGGCGCGTTATGCTGTGAGAGGGGAGGCGAGAAGAAGGGATGAGTTTCTCAAATCCCTTGGATCCTTCCAGAAACGGTTGTGATAGAATATTGACTAAAAATAACAAGATGAATAAAATTAACATTTTATCTAAAGAGTCAAGGGTAGCACAAAATAGTTAATATAATAATAGTGTAGCCATCTATCTAAAATATAGATTATAATTACAATAAGTATATAATATGAATTACAAGATGGTAAATTAAATCTAATCTGCAGTGGTTGCCTTAAAAACTGGTTTTACCGGAATAGAACAGGTTTCTCAAATTAATTATAAATTTTCTCGAGATTTCCGTTTTGTCCTTTAATGATATCGTATCAAGTGTTTTGTTTTCTATAATTAATATTTTCTAAAGGAATTGTTTGTGCGCTTATTATTATTTTCTGAACCTTCTACTGCTTCAAAACATCTAAAAAATGAAACAGTGAGCTCAAATAGACTAAGTGTTCATGATATAATAAATCTTATTTCTAATCTATTCGCTCAAGGGATGTGGGTTAGGAAAGTAACAAAAAACTCAATATTTTCACGGTTCGAGTGTCTCACTGTAAAAAAAAAACACTTTTTACACGTTCAATAATAACATTTTTACGAAAACAAATTTAGACAATAGTATGTTGTTACAGACTGTGTAGAGTAACAATAATGATAATGATATTATATCGTGTATTTTATCATATGTGAAATATGCCTTTTCCGGTAGTTAACAATGATTAGGATTTGTAGATCTGTAGCTAAAGACCCGTGGGAGAGAACTATGTTGATATGGAGTTTATACAGCGAAATTTACCTTGTGAAATATGTTCACAATATATCATTTCGTACAGGCCTCCTTTTCTCCTTTTATAAAATTTTGTGAATATTTTTTCAAATTCGCGTTTTACAAAATTTTTTGATCGGTCCGACTTTTCGGGCGTTTTCCAATAATGAAGATGGTAGTCTATTTAACTAAACGAGAATTTATCTTTTGAAGTAAAAACTACAGTTTGTTGAAGAAGTCATTAGCGTCTTTTAGTTATGTAAACAGTGTTATTTTAATAAACTGATAACAGTTTTTAGAAAAACATCACAGCTGAACGTCTAACCAAACAAAACATTGAATATACCACAGGTAGCCCAAAGATTATTTTAAGCATACACTTTGAACTCTTTTTCAATAATATAAAGGTTGTCAATGGCAATGGATGACCGTAGGTAGTCCAAACGGTATTTTAAGCATACAACCTGTTCATAAAGGTCAAATTAAGAAAATAAATTACCACAGGAAGCCCAAACGGTATTTTACATACAGTCATCTCCACACGAAATATGAGTTATCGTCAAAAACATTGTGGTTCTTGTGGAGATATTTAGTGGATGACCTATTGAAGTTGACAACCTTTTTGCAAATGCAATTTTAATGTATAGCCTCGTTAGCGCAGTAGGCAGCGCGTCAGTCTCATAATCTGAAGGTCGTGAGTTCGATCCTCACACGGGGCACTACTTTTTGGTGTTTTCTTTTTCTTTTCGCATTTTCGAAAAGAAAGACACACAGAATGAAATATATACCATAATTCATCTATCAGCGACTTTCACTTTCTTTTACGATCTTCGAGATAGTTATTTTAGGAGTCAATAATTTTTCAATCATTCAAACAAATTTGAATTACAATAACTACCACCCCTCCCTCCAAAAAATAACAACAACAGAAGACATTATGGTTATGCGAAAGTAGATAATACGTCCTTTCCGAGAAACTTTGTCTGACCGTTGTAGTGAAAAGCCAACACATACACTAGTGGCTCTGGGGATCATGGGTTCGTAGCCTGCATTTACAAGAGCGCCGTGATTTCATCGCCACCGGCTCGTGTCATAATGGTACTGCATTAATGAATGACCGTATTGGTTTACTCGAGTAAAACAAATTGCAAAAAAGCATCTATTTCACAAACTGATCCATAATCCCTTGCGCTACTAGCTGTAGGTTGTTTAAGGGAAATTGTCTTGTAACAGGTGCCTTTGAAGCAATGTAGATAACAACAGAATTGTATAATAGAAATATAACTTTATTTGAATACACAATAAGCTTAATTAAAAAAGTAAGCATCAATAAAAAGCAAGTGTGGGTACAAAGCAGAATATATTACTCGTCTCACGTTATCTAGCACCGCTGTACTATTTGACAAAAGGTACATTTGCACAGGGATGGCCTCGATTCAGAGTAAATTTGAATGCGTTTGGCGGTAATATTCTCCCTTGCTTTGCATAGAGTTTGTGAATATTTTTATTTTTATAACAAAACGAGGCTTAGCCTGTACAAATGTGCCTTTTGTCAAATAGTACAGCGGTGATAGATAACGCAAAACTGGAGTATTTCCAATATAGGATTAAATGTATAAAATATTTCTTAGAGTAATTGCATTAAACACATAAAATATCGAGAAAGAGCGTAAATACTATATCCACGAAACAAAATCAAATCGCTGTGTAATATTTTCAATTTTGTTACAACCTCACTTGTCTGTGATATAGGTGAGCGTAGTGTTTACAAATGTTGTTATTGTGATGCTAGTTTGCCAACCACTTTAACAATAGATTTTTTAATTTTCTTTGTTCTAATAACAATAGTTGATTGGCCAAACCATAACAAAATATATCACTGTACGTCCACCTATTGACTCAAACGTCGCATCTCACATGTGCCAAATCTAATGCAATTGAGCAAAACCTATTGTGTAAATTCATTTGGCACATGTGAGACGCGAAGTCTGAATTAGGCCTTTGGTAACGGCTATGTCGATAACATTAACTTTTCCATTTCACGGTTTACTGCAATCACTAAAATTTAATACGTCTGTACATGAAAAGAATGTATAACATTCAAAAAACAAAGTTTTTCTCGCATAAAATATCATCGGCCCTTGGAATAACCAGGGAATAATTTGTTGAGAATGTTACTAAGAGATTTGTTTACTTCGACTTTGTAGTTTTTACCCAGATCCTGTCTGCAAGTCGGGCATGTGTAAATGTCTGCTTTAAACGACCTTAGTAAACATCCCTGAAAAGAAAAGATCGGAAAGGTTGTCACCACAATAATCACCACCGCCATTTTAACATCAAAAACAAATGTAAAACAACAAAGTACCGACTACGTATCGATCATTACCACACAACGACAACTTTCCGATGGTCATCCGACAAGATATCGATCGACCGAGTACAGTACGATGGATACATACCTTACAAACGTTGTGTAGACAAGTTGTAGTTATTGGTTGAAAAACAAGCTCTTGACAGCAAATGCAAAGGAATGTTTCTTCTACTTTTTCATGAAATTTCTAAAATAGAATTCAGAAAAAAATAAAATAAATTATTTACAGAAACTACGTAAAAATATCATTTGTGCACTAAGAAAAATGTTTTAGGTTAAAAGCATAGTTAATATTAAACTATGTTAAAAGTAAAAAGCTACAAGAAATGCGGACGCGTTTTGGCGCCATTTATGAAAATAGCAAATATGAAAATGTATGTCACTGGCGCGCTTCCCGCCATTTCCATAAACTACAAATTACTCGCATAAAATAAATACATAAAATACTTATGCTCTTGATAAAAAGCGACTTGGTTCACTAATTTGCGACGCGCCCGCGTTTTCGCGCCTTTTATGTAAATTAGCAATAATTTCAAAATTTCCGTTGCAGTCCCTCTTCAAGTCCCGAATAAGACACAAAACTATCAAATAAAAAGAAAGTTAGTTGACTTACCTGATAATTTAAAGTATTATCGTCTACTAATTCTTTCCATATTTTCTTATTATCACTATCAGTATCTATTAGGGTTTTAGTTTCTGATGATATTGAGTGGACTTTGACCTTTTTAACTGGGGATGTTGAAGGACTTTTAGTCGGAGTATCTACAGAATAAAAATATATAGCAACACACATTAGGAACTTTTCATTTAATTGTGATTTGACCTGTAGTAAAAAATACCACGTATATAAAAATTAATTAATTGAAAAAGACACTTTCTCCTAAAACTTATGCAGCAATGGAAACAAACAAGCAAGTGAACAAACAAGCAAGTGAACAAACAAACAAACAAACAAACAAAAAATAACACAGTTCCAATTTGCTCAGCAACGAAGATCCGAGGGATCATTGTTTGGAAAGAACTGAAATTGACGGACAGGGAAGGAAAGAGAACGACAGTTTCAGTTTCTTACTCGGTGGTCTGAAAATATTTTACCTTCTTCTCTTTTTCTTTTCCCTTTGCCTTTGGTTTTATCTGCTTTTTCTTCTAGTTTCTTTGCTTGAGCTTCTAAGAACCCTTCAGGGTACTAATAACACAACAATTTTATTGATAGACTTATTAGCTTTGCGAAATAATTGTTTGCGATAGTCGAGTTGCTTTAATTCCCACGTAACATTTTCAAAAAATGGATTTTAACTTTTATTTATCATGATAATAAAATTTCTGACGAATTTGAAGCGTAGTTGCATTTGTATTACTAGTGTGCAAAAGCAATAGCAATAACGAGAGCAACAACAAAGAAACAACGCAAAAGTAATTTTCTTCCATAACCGTCCTACCACAATCTTTAATCCAAGTGATTTAGTGAGTTTTTTCCCTTCCTTTGTCCACGGAGCTGGTGTCTGTTTGTACGATAAATAAATGAATAATCAAATAAATAAATAAATAAATAAATAAATAAATAAATAAATAAATAAATAAATAAATAAATAAATAAATGAATAATCAAATAAATAAATAAATAAATAAATAAATAAATAAATAAATAAATGAATAATCAAATAAATAATCAAATAAATAAATAAATAAATAAATAAATGAATAATCAAATAAATAATCAAATAAATAAATAAATAAATAAATAAATAAATAAATAAATAAATAAATAAATAAATAAATAAATAAATAAATAAATAAATACACTATTTTTTTTCTTCTTGTATTGTTATCAGTAAGCTTTATAAACGAGGCCTCAAACAAAAATTGAAAAAAGAAAAAAATGAAAGAAGTTACATGGACACACTGGACCTATATCAGGGCATCGTTCAGTATCCTTCACTAAATAAATAAATAAATAAATAAATAAATAAATAAATAAATAAATAAATAAATAAATAAATAAATAAATAAATGAATGAATGAATAAATGAATAAATGAATAAATAAATAAATAAATAAATAAATAAATAAATAAATAAATAAATAAACGAACGGACGAATGAATGAATAAAATAAATAAATGTTAATAAGGACTGACCTCATCATCTCGTCTAAAAAGATATCTCCAGACTTTAAACCCTGATTTTCCATTCTCTGGCCAATATTTTACAACCTAGAAAGAAAAAATATTCACATTTAGCCTTATCATCCGTGTTATAACATATTCACGAATAATTCTGAAAAAATATGCTTGAAAATATCCAATCATATTGACTGTTCTAGTTACCTTATATATGCCATCGTATCGGTTCCCTTCTTCTGGGGCATACTTTGAATGTTTTGCTAATTTCCAACTTCTGACCTGTAAATACAAAAAAGCAATATAGGTTATTTACAAAAGAAAGCAAAATGTAACGCCAAAAATGTAACTGTGAGCTTTCTAACCACTCTGACTGGTTTCCCCTCATTCCAGTTTTGAGCTTCTGTGCCATTTTTGTCATCAAGAGAAGCTGCACAGTTTCTTGCTAAAGCCCTGGAAGACGTAAATAGCTAAAGTTGAAGAAAAACAATAAAAAGATACAAGAAGACAGTATAGATAAGATGAAGAAAGGAGGGCAGGAAGGAGGGAAGAAGGGAAGGAAGGAGGAAAGCAAGAGGGAAAGGAAGAAAGGAGGGAGGGAGAGAGGGAGGAAAGAAAGGAAATAGGGAAGGAAGGAAGGAAAGAGGGAAGGAAGGAAGGAAAGAGGGAAGGAAGGAAGGGAGAAGGGGGAAAGGAAGGAAGGAAGGAAGGAGAGGGAGGGAGGAAGGGTGGGAGGAAAGAAAGGAAGGAAGGAGGGAAGGAAGGAGGGAAGGAAGGAAGGAGGGAAGGAAGGAGGGAAGGAAGGAGGGAAGGAAGGAGGGAAGGAAGGAGGGAAGGAGGGAGCACTTGTAGGAGGAGTTCATGGATTTTCTTACCTATTCATTTTAGTAAGTTGTTGATCACATGATTGTTCAGCAGTTCGTTTATTTCCTGATAAGTCTCTCCCTCCACTGCCTGTATATATGAAGTCGTCTCCGTTATCCTATGAACAGAAAGATACACATAAACCGCCAACCTACACAAAAACATTTTACACACTCTGATTCACTGAGAAAACTTGGATCATTTTTCAATAATCACCTTCATTGTTTTGCTTACTTTTTGAAATATGAAATATATAAATTTCCTTTGCTGTTTGCCGGGAACTGGTTATTTGTATTTGATTTTAAATTCTTATAAGTATAAACACTGATGCAAAACGAATATTCTCCTCAGGCTCGGTTTGCATTTGTTGATAGTAACCATGACTTGGTCTTGGTTATTTTTCACTCACATTAATTTTACTTCACAAATAATTGTCATCCCAGAGAACAGCACAGACAAACATAGTCAATCAACCATTCAATGGTATATCAGGCCTAGTTCAAACTTTGTATCTCACATGTCCCGAATCTTATGCAAATGAGCAAAACATATTGTTTGAATTCATACATGTGAGATGCGACGTTTGACCTAGGCTTTCTTCACTGCAAGTGTTTTTAAGCATAATAAAACAAGTTTCTTACCACGTCATCCTCATAGCCTCCTGCTAATACAATAGAGTAAGCACCCTCTGAGTCTCTGCCATGGATACCACTAACGTGAGGTCTATGAATGCCTGCTTCACTCACCTAGCAGGAGAAGATTACAATCAATCAATCAATCAAACAATGGATCAATCAATCAATCATTCAATCAATCATTGAGTGTTTTTTTTCTTCTACAAGTTATAAGTTATACTGTAGTATAAAAAGTAGTATGTACAATTACAAAATTACAATTTGACAAACATTTAAGGCACATTTGCACAGGGATAATCTGGATTCGGAGTAAGTTATCCATTCACGATTTTAAGTTATAACATCAAGCTTACTTGTACTCTAAACTTCCAAAGAGATCCAACAGGCACACCAGGTATTGGCCCAAAGTGATTGGGTGGAACAATGGTACATATCTTAGTACGACCTACACATGCCATACCCTGTAAATACATAGATACCACTATTCAGTTCTCAGATTATAATGTAGTTTTCTGGGATTGTTTTTGGTGCTTATAATAATATAATATAGCAAGTGCTTTATAACTGCATTCAGCAAAGAAAAGAAATCTTCTATTTCTTTTACAAAATACAAATTGATATATTTAATCACCATGCAAACGTGCATGCTGTGTGCTCTCATAAATCACACGCCTCGGCCAAATCAGAATTCTAATAGTTGCTATTTTTTTAATGCTAAAGGGAAACTGGAAAGTTACCAGTGAGATATTACCTACCTTACCCCAGTCCCTATTAGATGAAGAGTTAGAAGAGACCATCTTTGACTTCTTCTTACTTCCTCTAAGTTTTTCACCTGCACTGATTATCTGAATATTACAACAACAAACCATTATTTTTTGGCCTCTTTCACACTATAGATCTAGAGGAGACAAATTGGTTCAAATTATGTTCGACCCATTATTTTGCAAACCAGACAACTTGTCCATCCAGACAATTATTTTGTCAGTCTTCTAGTATGAAAATTACTATGTTACGTACAAGAAACTGCTTTAAATTTTTAGAAAGGCATCTTCAAATCAACTTCTGAACACTCTAATTAAAGTAGGGTTTAACAATCAAAACACCTGAATCGTGAGCACGTATAACTCATTATTGAGTTCAGTTTTCGAAATTTGTTTCCATTAATCGATTTGAACTAATGGAATATTGAAAACGAAGATTTCATTATTCAAAACAAGAATAGTTTGAAAGTTTGATTGTTGATTGGACATAATAAAACATACGATTCTCCTAATATGGAAACACAGGAAGCACGCCTTTGATACGTTTCTCTTCGCCATTGTGTTTCCATCTTAGGAGAAGGTAAATGCATTTCACATTGAAACCTAGCTAGTAAAATGAAAAAGACTAAAAATCATTATTCCTAGCTTGCTTTACCTCAGAGGCATCGTTTTTACATAGTGGACAATACCAGTCATCGTCATCAGGTATTTTCTCTAATGGTGGGTTAAGACAGTATATATGATATGCACGGTCACATTCATCACATAACAACTGTTTGTCTGGATTCTCTTTACCACCACACTAAAACAAAACATGATGATAATATTATAGACATGGTGTTAACAAAATATTTATACATACATACAAACTTTATTTAAGTTAATTTGGCCCAGTCAACATAAAAATCAAAAATGAAATCAAGGTTTAATTTGAATTACAAAGTTTTAATAGCAATATACCTTTTCATGGTTCTCAACCACAACCTCAGAAATTTTTTTTTACAATTTAACTACAGCTTGCAGTAATAATTATTGAAGAAATGACTGAAATTTAGATACTTCAAAATTTCATAGGCTGTAGTCAAAATCTAAAGAATATATTACAGGGTTCGTGCTGATGTCAGTAAACAAAATCTAAGGAGTTTTCAAGGAGTTTTCAGGACCAAAAAGTAACTTTTAAGCACTTTTTGCGACAACTTTGATATACGAAAATTTACGAATTTACGAAAATGATGTACCTTACTAGAATTTTTACTTAACTTTAATTTGCAATACTAAAATTTTTACCCTACTTTAGCTAGAATTAAGGAGTTTTTAAGGAGTTTTTGCTGGTTTTCTAAAATTCAAGGGCTTTTCAAGTGCCCTTAAAAACGTAAATAAAATCTAAGGAGTTTTCAAGGAGTTTAAGGAGTAGCAAGAACCCTGATATTATATACTATCAAGGCTGAGGTTGTTCAATGAGGACTGTGATAAGGTTACTGAGTATGATATGAAGCATTATTCACAGCGTGGGAGGTAATATCTGTTGAGGTCAAAGCCTTAACTAAGATTATCCTGGAAGATTTTATCAAACAATTAATTTACCGTGTGAC
Organism: Metridium senile; assembly: GCA_949775045.1. Classification (NCBI taxonomy): domain Eukaryota; kingdom Metazoa; phylum Cnidaria; class Anthozoa; order Actiniaria; family Metridiidae; genus Metridium; species Metridium senile. Next base: position 4,170,288 of record OX459107.1, read on the forward strand.
AGGCACACTGCTTGCACTTCTTTGTTTTATCGTCTTTACAATGTCTACAGTCTGGCTTGTTTTTTCGTTTGACAGGATCTTCTTCACCATTGGACGTTTCTTCTTGACCATTTTCATTGAAATCTGGAAACAAAATGTAAAGAATTAATTAATTAATCAATCAATCATATTTTGCCCGCACAAATTTTTTCGGAAATTAGTCCAAATTTTGTTATGTTACTTTAAGGATCGAGGACTAAATTAATGGTTCAAATATGGAAAATACATTAATACTGAATTAAATAGCATACCTGGAGGTTGCTCAATTTTGAAGATCTCATCAACAAACATTAGTTTACATTCTTGATTTACAGGTTGGTCGCCTTCTACTGACCTAAAAGGACACAACCAATCAATATAATTATATTGTGTTCATCCATCCATTCACTCGTTTATCCATCCATTCATTTATTTCTATTGAGTGGCAATTCAATCATCCATCCATCTTTTTAGCTATACATTCCCACACTCTTACCCCAGTAACAGTTTTCCATATAAGCTTCTTCCACTACCACTTCTTGACTCAGCTCCACCTGCTGTTATCTGTAAGAACCAAACAAAAAGATAGATAATATTTAATAAATCTATGAATGAATGAATGAATGGATGGATGGATGGATGGATGGATGGATGAATGGATGGATGGATGGATGGATGAATGGATGGATGGATGGATGGATGGATGGATGGATGAATGGATGGATGGATGGATGGATGAAATATGCATTAAATCTATGAATAAATGAATGAATGAATAGGTGGATGCATGTATGGATGGATGGGTGGATGAATGGGTATATGAATGAAGAATGGATGGATGAATGGATGGATAGATGAATGAATGAATTGATGGATGGACGAATGAATGAATGGATGGATGAATGGATGGATAGATGAATGAATGAATTGATGGATGGATGGACGAATGAATGAATGGATGGATGGATAGATGAATGAATGAAATGATGGATGGATGGACGAATGAATGGATGGATGGATGAATGGATGGAGGAATGGATTGATGAATGGATAAATGAATAGATGGATAGATGAATGAATGGATGGCTGAATGGTTAGATGAATTACTGAATGAATGAATGGATAGATGAATGGATAGAAGAATGGATGAATGAATTACTGAATGAATGAATGGATAGATGAATGGATACAAGAATGGATGAATGAATTGCTGAATGAATGAATGAACAGATGGATAAATGGATAATGGACGGAAGGATAATTAATATTAATGAATGGTTGAACAAACAAATGAATGAATAGCTGGATAAACAAATAAATAGTACATAAAATGAATCGACAAATGAATACATGGATGGATAGATAAATAAATGATGCATATAAACCTGTTTTGAGGTTTTCCTAGTTATTTCCATGTCATACCAAAACCCTCTTTCTTTAGGCTCATCAGGACAGTAGTTTGCCATGACAACCTGGCCAACTTCAAGCTGCAAAAAAATAATATTAACCAATCAGAGATAATGATCATTAAGTTTTCTTGCAAGGGCATTTCTTACTTGATCCCATTGAATCCTTGTTCTTGCTCTTGGTCTTACATCTTTGCCTGTCAGTTTACTGATTTCATTGTCTTCATATCTATTTTAAAAGGGATTTTTGAATTAAAATAATTTCCAGCCAGCCAGCCAGCCAGCCAGCCAGCCAGCCATCCATCAATTCATTCACCCACTCATTCATTTGATTATTGATCCATTCATTCTCTCATTTATCCACTTGTTCTGCCATTCATTTATTCATCTGTTCCACTGTTTATCCATCCATCCATCCATTACAAATACAAATGTTGATAGTAATTCCCCTATGGGGGCTTTTAGTGACTATTATTTTACATTTTTTGTAATAGATGTGGAAGACTAATCAGACGGCATTTTACAATCATTGTTTCATTTGTTTTTTCTTTCATTTATTATATGACACTGTGGTTTAACAACTTACTCATCAAATTTCACATGATATAGAATAGATGTCAGATTGGTCTCATCCTCTAAAGTAATATCTACCACTTCAGCTTCAAACCAGGCACCCATGCTGAGGTCTTTAGCATCCACTTTAGCACCAATCTGAAGAACAAAAAATACATATGTACATACTGTTTGTTAATTTGAAGTTCTGAGTCCCAGCTTGGCCATGGATTACATGTTTGTTTGATGTGCTGTTCTCTTCCTTGTCATAAAGGGTTTATTAAGGGAGCAGGGATGGCACAGTTGGTTGGTGCACAGCTTTGGGTGTGAGAGGTCCTGAGTTGATTTCCAGTGACCTTGCATCCTTGTTTCAACTTCTTTAATTTCCTTTCTGTGTAGCTTTAAATACACATGAAACAGAGCACTGATGGAGAGAGGGGAGCAAAATGAGCACACCATCTGCGCTCTTTAGCTTTGGCTAAAGGGACTTCCCACATAAAAAAATATGGTCACTTTGGTTCTCTGGTTTTTCTCCATCCGCAAAAGTCAACAATGATGTGAGTTGTGTGTTGTATGTTATAAACTGTTGTAAATATTAAATGCAGTGGTCGTAAAAGTGAGTGAACTTTGTGGATGAGCCTCAATGGGGAGTGATGGTTGTAAAATACACCTTTAATATGTTGTATTATTGCTCAATGTTTACCTTGTAAAGGGCTTTCAGTTCACTTTTTGAAGTAGTTGGGCATTCATCAGTTGAAGTCTATAAATTGAAGCAACATATAATGATTTGAGTAAATTTATATTTATTGTCTTATCTGAATTCACATCATCATCTCCACAATTCTTTACTATCACAATCATCAAACTCCAATCATTATCATTATCATTACTATCACTATCATCATCACATCATTATCATTCCAATTATCAACATCGTCACTACATGTATCACAATCATCCTCATCATCATTGCTATCAACACAACTTCACTAAATCATCACCATCATCATTATAGCCGTCATTATTGTTATCATCATCAACATCATACTCATCATCTTCAGCACCACTATTATCATTGTCATCACCATCATGTTATCATGTACACCTATGTACCTCTCCTGTTGAAGAGTTTGCTGTTCTTTCCTCAGGGGCAATCGATGTGTCCATTTCTTCACCTGTAGCAGCTTTCTCAGAGTTAGTTTCATTAGTTCCATTAACTACAGTGTTACTATCTTTCTTGGGACTAGAAGGTAATGCTGGTTGGATAATGAGCTGTACTTTTTCATTCAGTCCAATATTGTAGTCAAAGAGGGTGTGTTCATTTTCAAGCTGAAAAAGAAAATACATGAAAATTCACAAACACTCCTTGAACCAATCAGAATGTGAAATGATCCTCAAAGGAATACAATGACAGATACATAAAGATCTACCCTCATACACGACAATTTACAAACACTGTGAAAAAACAATCAGAAGTCTACCCATCACCTGATGAAGACTAGCAGTAGCAGTCGAAATGCTGCGGTCCAAACCTTTCTATTTATTTAAAATTCATGTTGAATAACCTTTATAATGTTAAAGAAAATATTGATTCAGGTGTGAAATTGTAATGAATATACAGTGTAAAAGAGTGTACGACATTTACACTGAAGTACTATATTCTAAAATGAATTTAAATTCATAGGTGCCATTGAATGTTATTGTTAGAATATTCATAAACAGAATTTGCATGCACTATATTTGATTCTTTTTATACAATTTTTATTACACTGAGAAGCTTTTTTATTACTGGAAAAAAAGAAGTAAATCAATCTGTCCAGTTATCTACAAGTTTGTAAATATAAAATAATATGTTTTCACTGTAACATTTACGGAGCAAAAACATTGAAACAAATCTTTAATTGTAGGTGAACAGACACTGTGTATATATATACATCTATTCCAAAGCAAGATCAAGGGTATAAGCTACTCATGATCAGAGTAGTGGAACTAATCAAGAAAAATAGCTGCTCTTTAGTGTAGGTCATTTTAGATATTAACCCACGTGTTCTTAACACTTTCACATTCACTGAAGCATGGAATAATAGTTTTCCAACAATAATTTATTCAACACTTGACATGCCTCAGGAAACGTGGTATATTTTATAAAACTCATTAATAATTCATGAGTAAATAACAAAAGAAATCATATCCATGACAAGTGTTGTTAATCAAGATACGTCCTGATTTGCATACGTTTTCAACAAGATTTAGTTTTATCTTGAAAATTTAGCTAAAATATGAAAGAACCAAAGTGAATGTTTTATGAGTTGTTGACAACTTGAGCTGTGGCACTGTATCAGCCAGACAATCAAGCGCCTTTGGCTTGTGATTGTATCTGCTGATATGCCGCTTCAGTATTATCTGTTAAGAGGTGGGAATAAAGTTGTTCCAACTTAGGCAAACATTTTGGTAGTAATTTAAAGTATTAAAGAAATAAAAAATGCATGCATGTGCTGTGTGCAGTTATAAAACATGCTGGGTTGTCCCGAACATGTGAGAAGTGTTAAGAGAAGCATGACGCGAGGCGGAGTGCTTCTCAACACTTCTTGATAATAATGATGATGATGATGATAGTAAGGCTAAGTGATAATAATGTTGACCGTGATCATGATAATGGTTGTGGAGATGATGACGATGATGATGCTGAAGATGACAATGATGATGATAATGATGATGATAATGATATTATAATTATCAGTGAATAGTAACCTTGATTTAGTTCTAATTAAATTTTGTGATATTCATTTTTACATTACCTGTTTTCCTCTAAAGAACAATCTTATACTACTGTCTTCCTCAACATCAAATTCTTCTTTGACTCGTTCTTTCAAGTCTTCAATCTTGGTTAGCTTGCTCAGGCTGTCAATCTGTTTTTCATCTTTGCCGTCAAAGGTGCGCACCTTAATCCACATGTCTATGATTGTCTAAAATGAACTGAATCAAAGTATCATAATTAGAAAACGGACAACATAACAAATTTTTGCCAATCTTCAATCTTTGTTTCAATCAAATTGTGATCACAATAAAGTTTATTGCAAGCTTTTTTATTTATTTGATGGAGAGTGAATTCCTTTGTATTTTAATAACAAATATGGATGGTAATACTATTCAGCTGAGTTGACCTTTAGAACAAACACAAGGTCAACCAATCAGAATTGAGGATTCAACATCGTATTTTGATTAGCATTTCCCATTATTCTGCCAAGAGAATTTATGAAATATGAGTTGTTCCTTCTTTAAATTAATTGTAAATGTTAGTCAATCTCATGGTGGTATTATATTTTAATCAACAAGAAAAGTCTACATTTGTATACTTGGAAAATGCTCAAAAATTGCTAACCAAAAATAGTGACCCATAACTCCTTTAGGGGAAGGCGATCATCTCAGCTGGATATGGAAGAGTGTACAAAGGGCAACTATATTGATAACATAATTTATTGTCATGGTAGTTGTGATGATGATGATGATGATGATAATGATGATGATATTAATAATGATGACAATCAAAGTTTTGGAGGGCAATAGGCTAGGAGACAGGCAGAACTGTGCAGGATGCAATAACTACAATTACTGTACCCTTAAGGTACAAGCTATAAACAACTCATTGTTCATGAGTTTGTGTTTATCAAGCTAGGAATTCAAATCAACCTACAACAATTAGGTCATTACCGCTTGAGGGAAGCCCCAGTTGACGCATGGTTAAAACAAGAAGTACAAACGTTTGAATCATATTTATCTAATTTACACATTACAACTCGTGAACATCTATCTCATATCGTACATTATTATAGAATAAACGTTAGAAATCCCACATTCTAGAATTTTAAGCTTGCTTAAGCTGCTGCGCTGTGGCTTGGTTGCTGTACTATAAGTAGTTATAAAGCACTTGGAGATTGTCTGAACACTTGAGAACTGTTGAGAAGCACTCCATTTCGCATGTGCTACTCTTAGCACTTCTTTTGTGTTCTGGCAATCCCTGCGTCGCTTTATATCTGCACACAGCATACGTGCTGTTTACTAGATCACATCTTAACCCCTGATAATTGGGCAAAACTCCAAAAACTGGGATATATATAAAAATTGTGTTTATGGGTGATATTTTAAAATAACTTTCTTTGTTGAAGTGAAGATTTAAGTAGGATGTAGTAAAATCCTGCAATGTTTAAAGTATGACACCAACTCAATCGACAGATTTATGGGGTATGTGAAATACCACTACACTAACTTATTAATTAAGATGAACCCATTAGCAAACTCCTCGTGGTTATGCCTGGCAAGAAAAAAATAGATCCCAGATAAGGCTTATAAAGTTGACACAACACCGACACAACTTTCTTAACAATATCACTACACAAAATTACAGTGAGGATACTCGAACCGTAAACACTTGACTATTTTCATGTTATTATTTTCTGAACCTTCTAGTGCTTCAAGACCTCTAAAAATGAATCAATGATTTCAAATACACTAAGTGTTCATAATAAATCTTATTTCTAATCTATTTGGTCAAGGGATGTGGGTTAAAAAAATTAACAAAAAAAAAAAAAAAATGCAAAGTGTGCACGTGTAAAAAAGCAACATTTTTTTATGATCAAAAAAGCAATTTTTATGAAAACAAATTTGACAAGAGTCTTTGTGAAGTTATTGTTTACAGTTTGAGTACCTCACTGTAATTAGCCCTAAAGTTATTTGTATAATTCTTGTGGTTTTATGGGGCTGTTGATCTTTTCATCCATAACAGTCAACTATCAAGTGGCTGGCATTTCCTGATGTTATTGGGTGCAAGCCAATTCACTGCATTTTTAACTGCAAATTGTTTTCATTCTGTAAATATACACATGTACCATCCGGCACAAATTATTTGATGACATCGAAATTTATAATTATAAAATAACAATTTTGTATGAATTTATAATTTTTTTTAGAATTTCCTTCAATATTTTGTCCGTTTTGAAGTGATTCTACTAACTATAAGCCCTTAAATCTAAATAGTAAATAATCACATACGTTAATGCCAAAAATTGACAAATTCTAAATTTAAAACCTCATTGTTTTGATTTTTTGGAAGTTTAGATTTCAAGTTGAATTTCGTACAATAGTAGTACAATAGTAGTACATATCTTGTCTTTGTTACCTTTTTCAAAAGCATTACACGTGAAATCTACTGGAACTTCAAATTATTTTAAAAGGTTGTAAGTTTATTCTAAGCTCTTTTATACACCAAAATCTAGATATTCACAAACTCCAAAATGCACAAAGAAGAAATACAGCCGCATTTAACATTTCTCAAGCATTTTGAGCTGCAAACACGCAAAAACTATAATCCATCCTAAGCGAAATTGACATTCTACCATGTCACCTATTAAAGCAAATGATTTCGCCAAAATATCACGTAAGTTTGTATACCGTTAACAAAGAAAGTCTGCATGTTAGTCTAGTAATTTCTCGCTCTTCTGCGAGGGCATGAATTTTGATCATTCAAGGCCAAACAATCACTGATCTAGCTTTGCATTGGTAGATTGGCTAAGGTTTAAATCCTTTTGCAATTCTGAGCAATAAAATGCACAAACGTAACGCAAAAATTGATGAAAATGGCGATAGTAACTGCGTGCTCAATCGATTCGCACCAAGTTCACAGCGTCACACAACTTGCTGAAACCACTACTTTTTGTCATTCAAAAGTGTTTACACGGTGCCTAGCGACCAAAGATCACGTTAAACTTTAGTTTTCTTACTTACCTCAATATTCTAAGCTAAATTGTGAAGATCACAGTAGTAATACACGCTCAAAAATCGTATTTTGTGTGTGATTGATCGACTCATGTGCACGAGTTATAAAGCTGTACATGGCGGGAAAACCCATGTGATTTGTCTCGACCAATCACAAACAAGTTTTATTTATTACATTTATTTGAAATTTTATCAAGCAAAACCCCATAAAACTGAAAATAGATTCGTTACAATAAAATACGAACATATTAGAAAGAATATTAAACTGAAAACTTTTAAAAGAAATTTCGATTTCGCTGTCATTTTCACTATCACTTTCGATAGCTAGTTCCCAGTCTTAATTTCATTCAAGTTGAGCACACTAAAGCGCCTGTCATAAATTGTTAACTTGGTGCAAACTTGCCGCACTCTGTTGTGCCTGTTTCTCTGCTGAAACGCTCCGAAAATGCCCATTTGTGAAATATGCGACAGCGAAACTTTTGAATCAAGAGATGGTTTATACTACTGTCTTACTTGTGGAACGCAGTCTCAGGTTAGTAGAGTTATTTTTGGCTTGCAATTTCAAGTTGAACTTGACACTTAATTTTGGTTGTAACACGTGACTGTTTTTCACATCGTTTCTGTAAAAGAAGAGATATTGAGCTCTGAAAAAAGGGTAAAGCATTGTTTCGAGGGTAAAAGATAGAGAAAACATTGAACTCTGTTTTGTATAAATTTGATTTACTTTTTAAAGCTTTTTAATGAACGATGAATCAAATGTGTTATTAAAGCATGCGCATTTTGCGTCATCTCAATTTTTTGATAATAAATAAACTTAAACTTAGCGCGTAATTTTAAATATTACTTGAATAAATGAAGGAGTAAATTAAATGAATGAATAAATGGTGTATTAATGAATAAATACATGATTATATGATTAAATGAATGAATAAACTGAATAAAATATACAAAATAAATGATTTATTTTTACTTACGATTGTAGGAGCTCATCCAAAGCATCAATAAAATAAGAAATAAAGCTACTATCGTATTTATCAATTTATAAATAATAAAATTCAAAGAAAAACTTTATTTATCAAATTACCTAATATTTGGATTAAATTTGAATAAATTAGTGATTATATCGCTCCTTTAACCGGCGTTAAATGATATATGTAACGATATCTATGGAGTGCATTCTGGGACTAGTGTGAAACGGTGCTAGATCAATTGATTGTATTGTTTGATATAAAATAAGTGCTCAATAAAATCCCCTTTTTTATTCTAAATATCAATGAAGTACATTATGAAATTATTTGAACTCTTACAGTGCGAAAAAAAAAAACCATGGGCACTTAGAAATATTTAGAAATCCTTTATTATTAATCATGGAACAACTCAGAAACAACTATATCACCACAATAATTTTGATTGATGTGTAGTGTGATAAACCTTTTGTAGTTAGAGTTTTTTTTCTAAATGTTTGTCAGTTCAACGAACAATAAACGATTTCTAAAATATGTCTGGGTGCCCACGGTTTTTTGAATCGCACTGTAATGTTTATAGAGCATTTAGTTTTTAGCCTAAATGTAAGTGATCATGATCAATTATATTCCTTCTCAAGACTCACATTTAATTCATCATCAATTTTAAACATTAATTACTAGAAAAAACATAATAAAGGGAAACATAATCACTTTGAACTGAAGAATATAGCTTTTGATAAAAATATATTTCCAATACTGTTCAAGAGTAACATTATAGCGTTTTCTTGAGTTACACAGATTTCCTTGAATAAATACGGCATTGAGACCACGGCGCTTATTCGAGGGCAGCGCTTATTCGAGGGCAGCTCTTATTTATTTATTTATTTTTTTCGAAAATGGGGCGCTTATTCGAGGCAATTATTGGGGGGCGGCGCTTATGCAAGTAAATATGGTATTACGGCATTTTATTATTGAAATATTGTTGTACCAATTGAAGTAGTTTTAAAACTAAAAATCAATCGTTCTTGTTGTTGATTTAATATGGTGTAGTAAAATTGAATTTAATAGTCACTGGTCTGTGAACACACCAATACGTATGTGACTAAAATATCTTTGCCGGTATGTTTTGGTTTTTAAATATGTTTTAAACTGAACTGTTAATTTAAACTTGGTTTCCGTATGATTGCACCTGATTACGATCGAAGTGAGATCAAGTGCAATATTACATGGAAACATTTATGCCATCGTGTGTGATCGGGTGCAATCGCAGATTTTTATCTCACACAGTCGCAGTTGTCTTTCCATATAATCGCACCATATCGCTCTTCATCAAGTGCGATCAGATGCGATCATGTAAACCAGTCTTTATGACAATAAAACTAGAAACATATGCATGAGAATTAATAAACTGTTTCTATATCTATATTTTTTTAAATATGTTTGTTATTGAGCTGAACAACTAGGCATTTGGCTCTCATGTGTGTACATGACTTAAGTATATACACATGTACGTGACTTTTAATTGCACAACATTTCGGATTTCACCCGTAAAATTACGGCAAATGTTCATTTTATTATCAGAGTTTTCTTAGGGCGATAAAAGTTGACGATTTCCATTCAAGTCGCTGACTAGAACGGGCAGCATATTATTTTATGTCACGTTTTCATTCAAAAAAATATTATTTAGAATTATCGTAATAAACGTTTACAATTATAAAAAGTGACGTTTAACTCCGGAATAAGTTCGGTTTTACACCGTAAAATTCCGGTAAACGTTCGCTTTACATTCGGGACTTTTTTTTCTATTTATAAAGCTACACAACATTCAGTATTCTAATTGTCATTATCGTTTCCATAATGCGCTCTCACTAGAAGAACACACTATAATTTAGATCAGAGACCAATACTCTATCATGTTTAAAACAACACTACATCTTTCATCAAAAATAGATGTAATTCCTCCTTTTTCACCTTACTTAACTAAGTAATTTTTTATTTTAATTTTAAGTTCATTACCTGTTTTTATGTTTTAAAGTTCATTAGTACTGACAATTATATTTTTGTTAAAATTTCATTAAAATTTATGTGATACTAAACAAGGATTTGAACATGTGATTTTTATATGAGTTATAATCAATTTTTATTAGATTTTTAAATACTCTTACCTGTGTTTTATTCTTCCATTTTGATATTTTTTTTGCCCACAATATAACAGGAAGTTGTTTCTTGCAACCAGGTTTCATTATGGAAATTGCAATATTGCCAAAAAGAGAATGTAAATTAAAGTAAATTCAGAAATAATAATAAAAAAATAATAGTAATGCAGTCTTTTTGTCATAAAAATTAGTTCATGTTAACAAGTAAAGTTGTTGAATTTTTTGAGATGCAGATAAATGGCTTTCATGATAGATTGAGGTGTTTTTTTAAATTGTTTTTCTTATTTTATAGGATTAAATTGAATGTCATTTCATAATGAAAAAATTATAATGTTGGTTTTGTTGTTCAATTGCTTTTGTCTTGATTGCACTCATTTTTTCAAATAATTTCAAATAAATAATGAATGGAAATTCAGAATTGAAGATGGGCAATTGCTTTTGACAATTTTATAGATGTCTTGGCATTTTTTGATTATTTTTCGTGCATTAAATTTACTTCAATCTGTCAATTTTGACTTGCTACAACCATGTGTAATTTCCATAACCAATCATATTACTTCATCATGTGAAATGGTATCGAGTTTCATTCATTAAAAGTAAAATAAATCATTATTTTGATGTCAGCTCAGTGTATTTAGCCAGTGGCTAATCTGGAAGACTCACACTCACACTCACTACCAGTCTACGTTAAATAATTTAGCACACAACTCCGCTCAATTCTGCTCTGATTTCTGTTAATTATTAATTGGTTATTTCTGTTAATTGTTAATTGGAAATATAAAAACCACTGCTATTTCAAATGAATTCAGTTTAAAATATCTACACTGCTCCAAGGCTTTAAGATGAAGATTTTTAACATGTAGAATGGCCATGGGGAGGTCATCTTTGTAATCATGGGTGGTTCGTTGATGAACATTTTGAAAGTCTACCAGGATCTGCAAATTAAACAAATTTATGTTAATAAACATCATTTCTTTTGACATAATTGTAATATTAATCTTGATTTTGCATTTTCTAGAACATTTTTGGTTATAGCATTATTTCCCAAAATTTCCCAACATTATTATTTCAGCAAATACCTGGAAACCTTTGCTTCAAGACTGCTAAAAGCATGGACTCTTCCCAAACCTAAAAGAGGAAGATTTTTTAATTCTAATAACAAAGAACCCATAATATCTTCTGTTACTAAAGGAAGTTCAGTGTAAGCTTTTCAGTCCTTCCCCTCATGGTTTCACTTTAGGGTCTATTTTGAGCTTCAAACTAATTCAAAACTCTGCAGACATTTGTACGTATTTGACAATTTACTTCTCAAAACCAAACTTCAATACTGTTACCCTTCTTGGCAGAGATTTCTTTAGAACAAAACCTCTGCACGAACTTGCTTGATATTCTATTGAGCATGTGTATAAAAGTATGACGGCATTATAACGTCATTGTGTTACATGCTTTGTCATTCAAATGGTTACAACGTGTTTAAAACCGGTTTTCAGTTAATTTATTCATCCTCAACATTGCTGAAGGAGAGACGGAAAAAGATTTAATTTTCTACGTGACTCACAATAATGAAAGACAATTACTATAGTTGTTTCTTAAGGTCATTTGAAAAGGATAAATGTCAGTTGGTGTCAGCAATTTTAAAATTGACATTTTACTTAAATTTCCTTGTTTTGTGAAGGATTTCTTGAGGAATGTTTTTGAGAAATTGCTAGTACAAGAATGAATTGTTGTATTTTATTCAGTGGTTTTTGTGCACGTGCACATGGTACGTACGTGGGCTCAAATCAAACGGTCAAAAGTAGCCAGTCACCTTAATTCACCTCATACTGTATTGGTGAGTACATGTCGTGGGCATTTTATTTTTTGATTTGAAACAAGTCCTAAACAAATAATAGAAACAATGCCCAGGACGTCACCAAGGCTGTGGGGTTCCTGTGTTGCAGTACACCACAGGAAGCCCATACACACTTTGTAAACCAGAATATGAGATTACTACTAGAAGTTTTTTAAGTTGCTACCTATTAATTTTTTTAGATTCAAGTTTTGTATTCATAACTGTCTTGTACAATTAATTTATTGTACTTTTACATTGACAATGATTTTACTATTTATACAACAATTTTACAGTATTTGAAATGAAACTTCAAGTTAATTGGAAACATTGTTCTAAAATTACTGCAAAAAAAATCAGCACTATCTAGATCAAATTGTTCCTTAGCCAATTTAATAAATCTTTCAACTGTAAAGAATAATTTATTTGTTAGAATTCATATTGTTTACAATTTGCATTTAGGGGAATTTTGATATTTGTGAATTCAACTACATTCAAGTCACTTTCTTGAAATTCTCTCATTATTAATGAACAATTGTTTAACATTATATACCTAAACGTTTAAAAATAATATGTGGTTTCTGAATACTACTTAGTAGTAAGTTTTGTCTGCCAAAAGCTTAGAAAAGGACAATTCTTTTAAGCTTCCTATACAATTTGCAAGGTAAGCAAAAATTACATTGGGAAGTCAACCCCATTCGTATACCTAAATGTTTTCATAAAAAAACGCTTGCATGGGAGATTTTTTGAAAATTATATTTAATTAGAAATATATGAAGAAATAGTTTTCAATGTTCACTTTGAGCAAAGAGGCTTTTTGAAGAGAGAGAGGGAGAGAATTGTATTTGAGCATTAGGCAGAGCAAATAAGATCTATTTTATCTCTACGTATTCTTTGCCTTGTTTTGTTTTATGAAAATATAAAGTAAGTAATATTAATACAAGTTAACATTAGTTAATATTTCCATACCTTAGAGCTTACATATCATCATTTCCCAACACGTTTTGAATTTTCTACAGTTTTTTTTTCCTTACTGTATGGTTTCCATACTTTGTAATATCATTTTGGACGGTCTATCCACGTTTTAAGTTGTTCGAATTTAAAACCAGTATTTTCAAACATACGAAAGGCATTTGTTTGCCAAAATGTTGTATGTTTGTCCATCTTTTTCATGTAGAACTTCGACAGCATGAGTCATTCTGCTAGCTTGTACTCAGAAACTATGTGCTAGATTCCTGGACTTCCTCTTTGATGAATTGTGGGCTTCGTTCGACATCGCATCATCAGCGATTTTTATCATTTTTTGCTTTGTTTGCTCTTTTGTCTATACTTGAGTAGAATTTGAGTTGAATTTTTAGGAACATGTCGTTGTACTTTGATTAAATAGAAAGAAAGGCCACTCCTTAGTGCAGTATGCCACTGAGAAACCTTGTGAGTAGATCATATGACATGTGACTCAAAGCAACAGATTGCTTGATTCTGATTGGTCGTTTTTTAATTTATTATGAGTGATGTTATATTTTTAACTTAGCTGTTCATGCTAAGTGTTTTAGGAATGTTTATTGTATATTATAAGAAATTTTTCAAATCCAAGTTGGTGTATTCTATAGAGGTTTCAAAATCCGAGTGGAAATTTTCATGAGGATTTTTAAATCCCCAAGGATTTGAAACTACATCTAATACTCATTAGTTAAATTGTTAAATTGTTGATCTTTTGAAAATTAACTGTTTGTTTTACGTTTGTTTTTATTTCAAAGTCCTAGGACTTTAAAATATATTTCAAAGTTGAGTCATTTTCGATGGAGTTTCAAAGTACGGCATGTGGTACAAATAATAATGATTTTTATTTTTCTATTTTATTTAAAAAAAATATTTTTGAACTTTTTCACTAAGCGTGTCTCTGTCCTCTGATATGAACATGTTAGCCAGCCAATCATAGCATGCATAGTATCTCAAATATTTGACACTTATTTGTTTATATCTGTTCTTTAAGGATCTCAGAGATGAACTGGTCGAGGAGCAAGCAGACATTGATCAGCGTCTAGCTGTCAGTTCAAAGAAATCCAAAATGGGAAGAAAGGCATATGGTACTTAAACACAAACCCACAATTTATACAGTCACATGTCATTCATGGTTGTAATAATAATAATATGCCTCATTTAGAAAGCTTTAGGTCCTTATCCGAAGAGACGAGGCACTGAGAGAGTGAAGTGTCTTGCCAAAGGACACAATGTAATCGCCAGGGCAGGGAAGCGAACCCAGACCATTTGGCCCAGAATCTGATCCACCAGACCATCACTTAATTGTATAGTAATGTTTGTGTTCTATTTCCTACTACAACTTGGACATATTCTTTGTGTTCATGGAGACAGCCTATGTAATTCAGTAGAAACAGCTAATGACAAGTAATGTTTCAAATCAGAGTCGTTGTATTCAATTGGGGTTTCAAAATCTAAGTGGAATTTTCACGATAAATTTTCATGAGGATTTTTAAATCCCCATAGAATACAGTGAAGAGGATTTGAGACTACATCTAATACTCATAAATTATTGCATGCACACTTGATTTTTTGAAAGTGATCTATCTTTGTTATGCTTGTGTTTATTTCAAAGTCGAGTCATTTTCGATGGAGTTTCAAAGTATGGCACGTGGTACAAATGCGTTTCTGGGATTGGTTGTTACCTTGATGTATAATTAATGAATATTAGATATCTGTTGTATTCTTAGTTAGCTGTTAGCTTCATTATTTCTTTTGTGTTTCTATTGAATTACATAGACTGCATAGCTCGAAATAGGAAAAAACATTTGGCATGCCACTTCCAGATACAAACACAGTGAAGATGATGTCCAGTCAATTTTGACTGCAATAGATTTTATCCATAATTTTGGCAGTTCATTACCATTTTTACCTGCCAAACCTTAAATTTTGCCTGACATTTGGCCATTCAGCAGGCAGCTAATTCGAGCTCTGGACTGTGTCCAGTACAAAACCTGATGCTTGTTTGTGTTATTCCAGAAAGAACGTCTGGTAAACCATGGTTGATGCAAGAAGCCTACCAAATTGTTATCAAGAAACAAGTGGAATTTCTGATCAGGAAAGGTGTAGACCCCAAACTAAAGGTATGTATATCAAGTTTCTCATTGGGAATGGTGTAAATAAGTGAACAAATCAATTTTGAATGCATTTACTAATCAAAACAAATAAATAACCACATGAAATAAATATTGAAGGATAAATAAATAAACAAATATACATGTATCTGATCTGGAATGGTGTAGACCCAAACTAAAGGTACATTTGTATCAAGTTTATCATTGGGAATGGTGTAAATAAGTGAACAAATCAATTTTGAAGGAATTTACTAATCAAAACAAATAAATAACCACATGAAAAAAATATTGAAGGATAAATGAATAAACAAATATACATGTATCTGATCTGGAATGGTGTAGACCCAAACTAAAGGTGTATCAAGTTTCTCATTGGGAATAGTGTAAATAAGTGAACAAATTAATTTTGAATGAATTTACTAAACATATTATAAATAACCGCATGAAATAGATATTGAGAAGAATAAATAAATAAACAAATAAATAGAACTAGCGTCCTCCACAGGCATCTCTTATATATCTCTTTTCATTGGGTTTCCTGTGGCGAGGGAAAAAAAGGAGCGCCTAGTCCTTCTCTAGTAGCAGCACAGGAAACCCAAATCCAAATTAGATCACAAAGACGCCTGTGGAGGAGGCTAAAATAGAACTTAGAACTTCTTTATTTGAAGAATAAGGAACTTGAAAAACATGATTTACAATAATAAATAATGTACAGACTACAAATTTACAAAATACGTGATATTGATACGTGTGTGGTGACGAAAATAGTTAAGACTTTCAAGTTGGTCACCATCCAGGTAATATATGTACAGATTTTGAAAAATAAATAGCGCTCAAAATATTTCTAATTTATCATTTGTTAATAATTATATTTTATATTTCAGGATGTTGTTGGTCAAATTTGGTTCAAATATTTGGGTAAAACAGGGATAGCATTTCACGACACCAAAGTTGAATTATCTACATTTGTTGAAAAGAAAACGCAGACACCAGCCAATCTACACAATGCCAGAGCACTTGGTAAAGGAAAACCAAGAAAGAAAAGGAAACATATTGGGGGTGAGGATGATTTTCTGGAACTTTCCTCAGAAATCTCAAGAGACCCATATGAAGGTAAATAATGATTTAAAGATGTTTTAGTACTATATAATTATATAATATAAGCAGCCGATCTGTATAGAATATACATGGCGAGTCAAAGACAAGCTATCGAATCTTACTTATAAAACTCACTAATAATTCATGGGAAATTGACAAAAGAAATCAGCTCTGAGGAAGGTTGTATATATTAGATTCAAAATCGTGCTGATTTGCATAATTTTAACTTGAATTTTCTCGACCAACTGGCTTTATTGTCAATTTCTCATTAAATATTTATTAGTTTTATAACAGGATTTACAGCACTCTTGTTTTTTGTAAATTTCTCATAATTTATTAATAATTTTTATTAATCCGTTTTATAGGTATACAAGATCCATAAATTAATGTAATTTTTTATGTTTAGATGAGAGCGATTCCTCAGAAAGCAATGACGATTCTTCAAATTCATCTTCTGATGATACTGAGATGGTGATGGACTATATTGGTTCATATAGACCTAGAATGGGTTGTAAAAAAAGAGAGACTTGTCTGAGAACTACTATATCTGTGATGTATATAGGCCTATTGTTGATCAATGAACCAATTTTTCTTAGTGATATATTGAGGTATGGTTGATTTTGTTTGTTTAGTTGTTGTTGTATTTATTGATGCTGTTACTGTTGTTGTTGTTACTACTGCTGCTGCTGTTGTTACTGTTTTTTGTTGTGATTGTTGTTGTTGTTATTTCTCCTCCTTCTCCTCATACTTCTCCTTCTCCTCCTTCTCCTTCTCCTCCTTCTCCTCCTCCTCCTCCTCCTCTTTCTCCTCCTCCTTTTCCTCCTCCTCATTCTTCTCCTCCTTAACCTCCTCTCCTCCTTTTCCTCCTCCCCGTTCTTCTCCTCCTCGTCCTTCTCCTCCTCGTTCTTCTCCTCCTCCTCATTCTTCTCCTCCTCCTCCTCTTACTCCTCTTTCTCCTTCTTCCCCTCCTCCTACTCCACCGTCGTTTTAATCCATTATCAACTACTGTAGGTGGATCAAAGAAGCTCATTTTCCATTCTGCAACGCCGCCAGTCTTCTACCAAGCTATATGAAGTTCTCAAAATTTGATTCTGCATTAATGTCAGTCTTGACAATACCATCAAAGCATGACATATTGCTTGACTGTGTTTATTTGACTAAGCTATTGGACCTCTCCTTGCCAGAGCAGAATATAAGAAAATATACAGCAAGATTCATATTGAACTTGAACTTACCAGGTTAGCAAATTCTTTTTTTAAAGTAGAAATATTGAGATAACTGAACTCTTGGGTAGATGAAAAAATGTTATTTTAATGTTATAAGTGTCCCGTGGTACCACAGGCTCGTGGTCCTGTAATCCTGTGGTACCACAGGCTCGTGGTCCTGTATTCCCGTGGTACCTCAGTTTCGTGGTCCTGTAATCCTATGGTACCACAGGCTTGTGGTCCTGTAATCCTGTGGTACCTCAGTTTCACAGTCCTGTAATCCTATAGTACCACAGGCTTGTGGTCCTGTAATCCCGGGGTACCTCAGTTTCGTGGTCCTGTAATCGTATGGTACCACAGGCTCATGGTCCTGTAGTCCCGTAGTACCACAGTTTTGTAGTCCTGCAGTCCTGTAGTACCACAGTTTCATAGTCCTGTAGTCCCATGGTACCACAGTTTTGTGGTCCTGTAGTCTTGTGATCCTGTTATCCCCTGGGACCATAGTGTCTTGGACTCACGGTCCCCTAGCCCCATCATCTCATAGTCCTGCAGTCTTGTGGATACCGTATTTCTGTGGTTCTGTTGTCTTGTGGTTCCGTAGTCATTCCCTTTGGTTTATTAACACGGAAAATGGCTGTAAAGGAGACTATACTCCCCTTTCCCCTCCATAACTTATTTTCCTCACACAATAAACCCATTCCTCATTTCAAGTTCGTCCTAGACCGATATTAACCATTTGTTGGCTCATTCTGTTCCAGCAATAACTCACGGACTTGTGAATAATTTACTGGAGATCTACGAGCCTGACAGTAGATACTGGAAATTACATCAGAAGCTATACTCTGCAAACAATTTGAACTTCGAAGAGACAGCCATGGCGTATATATTTATCGCTTTGAAAATGTGTTATGGATTGAATGACTCGCAGGATGAGTATGTAGAATAGTTAAGCTTTGTTCACACTTGTGACATAAGCATAAGCAACATACACAGACTCGGTGAAGCATTTCCCGACAAGGTGTGAGAAAAGACAAGTGCAGCTAATGAGCAAACCCCAACTGAGTCAGCGTATGTTTGCTTACGCCTATGTCACTGCGATCATCATCACCATCAACACCATTATCATCATCATCACCTTTATCATCATCATCACCACCATCCTCACCACCATTAATCATCATTATCATAGTCATCATCATCACCTTTATCATTACTACTATTATCATCATTACCATCATCGTTATCATCATCATCATCAACATCAATTTAATTATATATAATAATCATCATTTTTCCTTGTAACGTTATTCTCGTTTTACATTCGCCACATTTTCAGACAAGAAGCGAACTTGGCTCAAAATTCTACACCCTCCAAGTCACTCGACAGCCTACCCGTATGGAAGGACTGGGTGTCAGCAAGCCGGCAGTGCCAAGATAAAACTATGGCCAGTGGAGTTCCTTGGACCCAGGAACAATTGGATAAGGTTAAAGACACCCGGCAGTATTCGAACTTTTGTAAAAAGCATATGTTTGGGGACTGGATGAGACGAGATCGCGAGATGACGTCAGATGTAACACGATCTGTGATCACTGCAAAAAAGAAGTACCCTCGCAAAGAATTCAGAGAAAACAGTGTGGAGGTTGGTAACTACACTGCAAAAATGACTGAGTAAATACAACTCGGTATATTGAGTTAATCATGTATTCAGGATGACAGTTTATAGTGAGTAAACCCAACTCTATAGTGAGTAAACCCAACTCTATAGTGAGGAAGCCCAACTCTTTGGCGAGTAAGTGAGGTTAAACTCAATATATTGAATACATTGTACTCAATGACACATCTACATTTTTGTTTACTCTCAATAATGAGTTGAGTTAACTCACTATGAAGTGTAATCCTGAATGCATGATTTACTCAATATACCGAGTTGTATCTACTCAGCCGTTTTTGCAGTGTAGTTTTATATGATCACCATCATCATCAGTCGGAGGCAATTTAAGTACTAACCACTAGTCCAGTCAATCTACGGATTTTTTTGGGTCCAGTCCAAACAAATTGCAATAGAATTGGCTGTAATTGGCTGAAAATTATTATTAAAATACCCTGGTCACCAGAGGCTTGCCTAACTTTCTCCCTGACACGTATTTTAAGCTATTTTAAGTATTTTAAGCAAGACTTGTTTATTTTAATTTTTGTTTATGGGTCGTTATACAAGGGACATTTTCTCGTGATTAATCCCGATTTTGTACACAAAAGTTAGATCCTGGCCTGCTCCCAAAGCCTCGCGCATTTTGATCCCTGACCCCTGTATTTATTCATATGATCCCGATCCCTCTTCTGTGATCCCTGATTCAAGCTGATTCTGACAATATGTGATTCCTGATCCTAGGCATGTGATCCCTGATCCCACATCACTCGTCACGACCTTGAGATTGAATGTTATAATTTAACTAGAGCTAAATACAGATGATGGAGGTAACTCTGCAGGTTAAATATGCAGTACATATGTAGTACATATGTACATATGCTAAGCGGCAAGACGATTGAACATACTATACAAAGAGGCCATTTGCAATGGGATTCAGCATTATTTCTGTCAATTCTCTACCACGCATCAGTCTATCAGTGGTATTCACACTGCGCATGAGAATACTGGTTCTATTTTTAATCCGTCAAAGCTTGGCATAGCAGCAGGCGCGTCTAACAAGGTTTGATTCGTATATAGAAAGGATCGATAAACTTCTGAATATTTAACCTGCAGAGTTAATCAGTGACAATATGCGGCAATTCTGCTTTTTCAGAATATTTGGAGTCCTAGTAGGGGTTTTTCTACTTATTTCAGGATTTATACTTTCGAATTTGTTCTACAATCTGGATTAAACCTACCTTTTTTGAGGTTGTCACAAATGATTATAAAAGCTGGAAAAAGTAGCCTATTTTTTTTAAAAAAACACGGAAATTTTCCGAAATCTTTGTTGGGAACTATTTTCTGAATTTTCCTTAACTTTTTCTTGCTTGTCAACTTCTTTCGAACAAGGAAAACCTGAAAAGGGCGTATGTTTTTCTCAAATTCACACGAAAGCAAAAAGCTGAAAAAAGTACGACTTTTTTCAGAAATTAGCATGAAAGCAAAAAGCTGAAGAAAGGACGACTTTTTTCAGAAATTAACACGAAAGCAAAAAGCTGAAAAAAGTATGACTTTTTTCAGAAATTTAACGCGAAAGCAAAAAGCTGAAAAAAGTTTAACTTTTATAAAGGAAATCACGTGGTTTTAGTTGTTTTGGTGGGCAATCTACAATTCGCGGGCATGCTTATGCAAGCACAACCACTTTTAGTGTTTTTAGCTGTCCAGATTGGTACAGTCCTTCCTAATCATAGTCTTCATAAAGGTTGGACATCTGAACTATCTTGGCTTGGCATTTCTCTTGAGTGTGTACATCTTTTCTTATTTCTATGTTTTTCAAATGTTCAATATATTCGTTGATCAGATTTTACCAAGTCTATACAAAGAAGGTGCTATACCTACAGGCATACTTGTAGAGGCTGAGGATGTTTCTATTGAGGCGGTCCAGAGCTTGTCCAAGAGAGAAACACAAATTCTAAAGAAAGCTCTGAAAGAAGATCAACAGTTCTCTGATTCCGCAAAACAACATATCTCAGACTTTTTTCCAGAAAATGGTATTTCTTCTGATAGTGATGACACTGAGTAAAAACATATAACTTTGGAAAATAAGGTAAAAAACAACAACAGCAAATAGTAATATTTAACAACAGCAAAACACAATCTTATTTAGGTATTGCTACATATTAGAATGCTCCTTTTATAAAATACAATGTTTTATATTCTGTATCATTGATACTTAAACTTTAATACAGCAATATTCATATGTTGATAGTGAGGATATTTCAAATACAATTTTACATTTCATTCACAGTTTAACTGTTGAGAAACATTTTCTGCATATTATCAATATTTATGCTAATTGCATACTCAGTTTTCGTTCACCTTAAAAAGCTTATTAAGTTATTTAGTCTATAAAATTGTGCAACTAAGCAATTTCCGTTCGTTCTAGCTAGGTTGTTGCGTTATGAAAAATAAAATTAGAGTTTGCTTTTGGACAACTTTTTACATTATTACTTGACTATTAACATGCAATTAAGATATCATGACTCCCCTAGCTTTCTGTAGTCTAAAAAACCATGACCCTCCATTTTTACGATGTGAATTTGACATGACCCTCCCCGTGATTCCTCCGGCCCTCCCCACCCCCCCCCCCCCTCCTAAAAAATGAATGCTCCCTTATGATTCTAAAATTTTCCAGATTTACATTCTTGAAACTCGGTTGTCAGTTAGAACATACCTTATATTGTAAGCATATGGAAGTTTGAAAGGACTCTATGGGAGATTTTTTGAGATAGACCCCAAAAACAGTTTTTACTCATAATTTTTGCATATTTTAAAATGAGAATTGGCACACGACACACCCATTACTCTAAACTTCAAACATATGTAAAAATTGTTTGAATACAAAATGTTAAAGTTTAGTATTGAGCGCTTTTAAAAGGGGTACCTCAAGCCAAAAAATTCTATTTCGAGCCACCTTAAGTAAAATGACTTTTCGGATAACGATATGGACACTGCAGGATAACGATTTTGCAAAGAACCTCCAATTGATAAGATTCCCCGCCAAAACAACAAAAAACACGTGATTTCCTTTATAAAAGTTAAACTTTTTTTCAGCTTTTTGCTTTCGTGTTAATTTCTGAAAAAACTCGTACTTTTATTAGCTTTTTGCTTTCGTGTTTATTTCTGAAAAAAGTCATACTTTTTTCAGCTTTTTGCTTTCATGTTAATTTCTGAAAAAGTATGACTTTTTTCAGTTTTTTTGCTTTTGTGTGAATTTGAGAAAAACATACGCCTTTTTCAGGTTTTCCTTGTTCGAAAGAAGTAGACAAGCAAGAAAAAGTTAAGGAAAATTCAGAAAATAGTTCCCAACAAAGATTTCGGAAAATTTACGTGTTTTTTTTTAAAAAAGGTTACTTTTTCCAGCTTTGATAATCACTTGTGACAACCTCAAAAAAGGTAGGTATAATTCAGATTGTAGAACAAATTCGAAAGTATAAATCCTGAAATAAGTAGAAAACCCCCTACTAGGACTCCAAATATTTTGAAAAAGCAGAATTGCCGCATGTTGTCACTGATTAGAGTTACCTCCATCATCTGTATTTAGATATACGGCACGTCTAGAGTACGAGTGGTTTCCTGTTGCACTAACTGTGACTGCCAAACTAAGTGGTTTCTATATCTCTTAAGTGGCTGCGATTGCTGGTCACTTTTTCCATCTGTGAATTGATCCTACATGATCCTTCTTTTGCGCTATTTTAGTCATTTCATGAATAAAGCACTGATGAGTGTAAATAGAAACCACTAATACTTGTCGCACCTCACTATCTACAAGCTCTTTTGGCATTGGCTTGCTCTTCTAAAGGCCCGTCCACACTACCCCGGATAAACTTTGAAAATGGAGCTTTACATATTTAGTTAGGCTACTTCTTCAATATCATGCGGTTGGAACACTGCTTCTTAAATACCATGCCGTTTGTTATAAAAGGACTCTTCGTCTATGTAGTCCCAGCACTCGGCAAAGTCCATGAGGTTGCTAGTGGCTGTATTTAAGTACGAGGTCTTATTTACTAGCAACCTATTACATACCTACCGCAAAGTCGATCTAAATGCTAGAATTGTAAGCCTGTCCACGCCGCCATGAGCTCAGTGCCCTACTCTTAGTGGAACAGTTGTGTGTGGTGTGTGGAGAGACGGGACCTCCGGTTTTACATCCTTATCGTGAAGAAGACGTGAAAGTCTAATTATTTGCAAATGCCGATTTACATCACCTTCTTCTCAATTATTTAAAGACCCTGAGTATTGGTCTGGCCGAGACGCGAATCCCACACCTTCAGCACGTTAGCCCAGCACTTGTCCAACTATACCAACTGGTTGGCCAACGGCCAACCTTCAACTAAGGCACTGTCCACACTAATGCGTTTTCGTTTGAACCCGTTTTCGTTTGATTTGAAAATGCATCGATCGATTCGCGTCCACACTACCGTTTTGCTCTGTTTTCGACCGTCCACACTAATACGCTCAAAAACAATCGAAACGATGGTGTTGCGTAAGTTTGACAACATGCGCTTGCTAATGTGGTACATTTGACCTAAGCGTTTTCATTTCTATACGTTTTCGACCGTCCACACTAATACGATATGTATGCGTTTTCATTTTGATCCACTTTCAAGAACGTTTTCAAATCGATGCGGTTTCGATGATACGCTCAGCGTATTAGTGTGGACGGAAAGCCTAAACGGATCAAAATGTATGCGTTTTCAAACTAAAACGCACTAGTGTGGACGTCGACGGGACCTAAAACGGCAAACTTGCTCAACCGAGAAAAAAGACTATAATGTGATGCAGGCTATAGTGAAGCGGGTATAAATACTTCACACATCATGAATAAACATTTTTGTTCTGAATTCAGAACAAAAAAAACTCTAATAATGATTTTTATCTTTACTTCTATAGTGAAATTCCTTCAGAAATTGTTTCAGAAATTTTAAAATTTCAATTTTGAGATGCGGGATCCCTGTGGTGAGAAGTATTCTAAATATTGATTTTTATCATGTTACTTCAACGAATTTGATTGGAAATTGAAAATATCTGTACAGAAACACTATTCTATCACAATGTAATGGAAATATTTCATATTTGACAAAATCTAACAGCTTGGTCAATATTTTTCCAATTGTGGGGTCCCTGTGGCGAAATGATGAAATCTTAAATTCAATTTTTGAGGATGTTCCACCGAAGGGATTTTTTGGGATTTTTAGTATGTTGTTTAGGACACCTATCCTAACATAATTACAGGGAGAAAAATTATATTGCAATTTGTTTGGACTCAAACCACAGATTGACTGGACTACACACCAATTAGCAATTTTCGCTTTTATATACAGCAGTCCTGATACCCTTTACTTAACTGTAGTAATCACTTTCATCACCATGGTTACCACCACCACCATCATCATTGCAATCATAAAAAACAATTTTCAACACTACAATCATCACCACTATCATCACTGTAATTATCAACACCATCATTATAATCCGCACCACTATCATCAATATCATCATCTTCACCACCACCATCACCAACACCACCATTATCATCACCACCACCACCGTTATC
This sequence comes from Metridium senile, assembly GCA_949775045.1. Taxonomy (NCBI): domain Eukaryota; kingdom Metazoa; phylum Cnidaria; class Anthozoa; order Actiniaria; family Metridiidae; genus Metridium; species Metridium senile. The sequence goes on from OX459107.1 coordinate 4,195,646, forward strand.
ATTACCACCCCATCACCTTGATTATCATCATCATCATCATCATCATCGCCACCACCACCATTATCATTATCATTCTGTCATCATTATCATCATCTTCACCACCACCATCACCAACACCACCATTATCATCACCACCACCACCTTTATCATTACCACCCCATCACCTTGATTATCATCAATATCATCATCATCATCATCATCATCCTTCTATCACCTTAATCATCACCATCATCATCTCCAACATGGCCTTGGTCATCATGATCATTATATAATCATCGCTGTTAATGTAGTTAATTATGCATACGTAATACCGGCATGCATTGCAGTTTGTAAGTGGCCTTGTGTAGATTAAAGATGGCGGATTAAACACAAGTTTGTGTTCACTCACTTTGTTCAACTTAAATCAATACTAAGCAATACCAATCGAACCCAAATCAACATGGTGGCAGCGGCGGGATGTTGATCTTCAAACCATGACTTCGTCAACTGGTCATTTTCGTTTACCGACTCAATTAGACGTGAATTCGGGGAATATATCCGAAAACTACAAGCGATGGAAACGACAAGTCGAGGTGTATTTAGCAGCTTCTGGCGCCACTGGAAAAGACAAGAAAGTACAAACCGCAATCATCTTGAATTGTGCTGGCCCTCAAGTTCTCGAGGTGTACGATAATATTAAATGGGAAAACGAAGAAGATGCAAACAAACCTGACAAAGTCTTCGAAGCACTAGAGAAATACTGCAATCCAAGAGATAACGAAGTGATCGAATCTCACAGATTTTGGAACATTCCCTACCAGGAACCGTTTGATAAATTCTTCACAGAACTTCAAACGAGAGCAGCTTCCTGTAACTTTCAAGAAAAAGAGCGAATGCTGAGAGATAAAATAGTGTTTACAGTGACCGGTAAATTACAAGAATTACTACTGAGAGAAGACGGTCTCACGCTCGAGAAAGCACTAAAGATCTGCCGAGCATTCGAACAGTCCAATAAACAAGTCCAAGAATTTAAAAGCAATTCTACTACTACCAGTACTTCTGCGACAAGTTCCTCATCTCAAGTAAACAAGGTCTTTAGAGAAAAAAATCAGCAAAGATCACGTGACAAAAGGAAATCTACTGACGAATACAAGAGCAAAACTAATAACTGTTTGCAATTTGATTGTAAATATTGTGGCTATAAGCATGAGCGGAAAAGAGAAAAATGTCCTGCTTGGGGCAAGACATGCGACAACTGCAAAGGCCTTAACCATTTTAAATCTAAATGCAGTAAAAAAGTCCATGCAGTCTCACAATCTGATGATTACAGTGATTACAGTGATGATTCTGATGACAAATGGCTTATGGCTATTAACAATGGTGAAAAAGGAATAACAGCAACTCTCGCCGTGAATGACCTTGATGTAAAATTCCAACTAGACAGCGCCGCAGATGTGAATACAATCTGCCAAAAACATGTTAGAAAACAACAAGTGTTGCCTACACGCATACGCCTTAACATGTGGAACAAAACCAACTTGAAACCTCTTGGCGAAACTACCTTAACTGTCACCACCAACAACAACAACACTCGACACAAAATCAGATTTGTGGTAGTCCCTAACGGCTTCACTAATCTACTTGGCCTGAATACTATACAGGAACTTGGTTTTGTAACCATAAACAACGACGCATTCATCTCTAAGGTAACCACTCCTCTACTCGGTGATCTGGGAGAAGCAACCCTCAGAGTCGACAAATCAGTACCACCTAAAGCGCTTCCATGCCGCAAAGTCCCAATAGCGATTCAAGACGATGTTAAGAACGAGCTAGATCGACTAGTGAAGAAAGGTGTACTGGTCCCAGTTACTGAACGGACTGAATGGGTTAGTCAAATGGCTGTTGTGCACAAGCGTGATGGCAAGCTACGCATTTGCATTGACCCACAACCACTCAACGCTGCACTCCAACGTGAGCATTACCGACTAACTGTACTAGATGACGTGCTTCCTAAACTAAAGGATGCTAAAGTGTTCAGCAAACTAGACGTGAAAGAAGCATATTGGCATGTCAGACTCGATGAACCCTCCAGCAAACTCACTACAATGATAATGCCTTGCGGTCGCTACATGTGGAAGAGACTTCCCTTCGGCCTCAAGGTATCCAGTGAAATCTTTCAGCGCAAGATTGATGAAGCACTCGGAGACCTTAACGGTGTATTCAATATCGTTGATGACATTATTGTAGTTGGATGTGGCGAGACAGAGTCCAAAGCACTAGAAGACAATCAACGTAACCTATCAGCAACTCTCAACCGCTGTGCTGAAAGGAACATTATCCTGAATGAGGATAAACAAGAGACGGGACTGAAAGAGATTACCTTTCATGGGCATAAGATCACAAGTGATGGAGTGAAAGTAGACGAAGCAAAGGTCAAAGCCATTCTTAATATGCCCGCACTGACTGATGTGGAAGGTGTCAAACGTCTCGGTGGCATGGCCCAGTACATGTCAAGATTCCTTCCAGACCTCGCAGGAACGCTTGAACCGATAAGAGCCCTGACTAGAAAGGGCGTCCCTTTCGTATGGTCCAAAGAATGCGAAGACGCTTTCAACACTTTAAAGAAGAATCTATCTGAATCTGCATGTTTAGCTTACTTCGATCCAGCCAAAGAAGTTGTACTCCAAGTCGACAGTAGCAAACATGGAATAGGCGCAGTACTCATGCAAGATGGTCGTCCCATAGAGTATGCGTCACGTGCACTAACACCATCAGAAAGGAACTGGGCCCAAATTGAAAAAGAAGCCTTAGCTGTCTTATATGGCTTGGAACGATTTGATCAGTATACCTACGGCCGAGCTGTAACCGTAGAAAACGACCACAAACCTCTAGCATCAATACTTCGCAAACCACTAAGCATGGCCCCTAAACGTCTTCAAGACATAATGATGCGTTACAACAGATATGACGTCAATTTTGTGTTCGTCAAAGGCTCTGAACTACTCCTAGCTGACACACTAAGCAGAGCTCACCTCGATTCCAGTGAAAACAATGAAGATGATCGTGCTCGAATCATGAACATAAATGTGTTTGGTGACATTCCAGACGCTCACCTGGAAGAAATACAACAAGCGACACAGCAAGACAACTGTCTTCAAACCGTAATTAAATTTGTCATGGAAGGCTGGCCTGAAGGAAAACGCTACACTTCCCCAGCTGCATTACCTTACTTCGACACTCGTGACTCCTTAACTGTTGTAAACGGCATACTATTGAGAGGAGAAGCAGTCGTCATTCCTCAGACTCTACGTTCCTTAATCAAGAAAAGACTCCACAGTTCCCACCTTGGCTGTGAAAGTATGCTCCGTCGAGCGAGAAACACTGTATTCTGGCCCGGCATGGCTGGCGACATAAGACAAATAGCCGAGGTATGTGAAACTTGCCAATCTATGAAACCGAAGAACGTAAGAGAGCCCCTCAAACAACACACTGATGGCGATGAACCATGGCAGAAAATCGGACTTGACATTTTTCAAATTGCAGATAAGCATCACCTCGTGGTAGTTGACTACTATTCTACTTTCATCGAAGTGGACCTCCTCACAACTCAGACAAGTGCTCGGGTAATCAGCCTACTTAAGAAACACTTCTCTCGTTATGGGATACCAAGAATGATAGTATCTGACGGTGGTCCACAATTCTCAAGCCAAGAGTTTGCTGAATTTGCTAAGAACTGGGGTATCATACATGTGTCCTCATCACCAATGCACCAGCAAGCGAATGGAAAAGCTGAAGCAGCTGTAAAGTCCATGAAGAATCTCCTAATCAAGACTCACAAAGAAGGTGATGACCCATATGAAGCAATGCTAGAACATCGCAACACTCCCCGACAAGACACTGGCCTTAGCCCTGCTGAGATGATGTTCAACCGGAGAACACGCTCCTTCCTGCCTACTATCAACAAGCAGCCTAGTGACACCGTCATTAAAGCAAAGCGTCAAGCTCGCAAAGATAGTGTCAAGAAGAGCTACGACAAGAAGTCTAGAAAGTTACCTGAACTGGACATTGGACAAGCCATATTCTTCCAGCATCTAGACGGACGAGACTGGAAGTGGGGTAAAGTCACCAATATTCTAGGTCCGAGTACCTACGAAGTGAAAGGTGCAGACGGAAGTACATACAGACGTAATCGTGTACACATGAGACCTACCAAAGTGCTCCACAATGTCCGCGACACTTCCCCAATGCATGTGTCTCACTCTACTGACAACAAAGCAACAAAACTGCACCTGGCAACGCCCACCCCAAAGTTACGTCCTGATGATGAAGTGAAGATTAGCCCACCAGACTCTACCCAGAGAGACAGTCAAACTCCTGAACCTGGTAACCTGGCAGCAAATCGACCAAGACGTACAATTAAGCCTCCTGCACGTTATGATAACTTTGTTACTAATCAGTAATCAGTGAATTTAGTATGACATTATATACGTTGACATTTTAGTTTATTGTTGCTACTTTAAAATAGCCTTTTGGAACATTTAGCTTTTTCCCAGAAGAAAGGATGTTAATGTAGTTAATTATGCATACGTAATACCGGCATGCATTGCAGTTTGTAAGTGGCCTTGTGTAGATTAAAGATGGCGGATTAAACACAAGTTTGTGTTCACTCACTTTGTTCAACTTAAATCAATACTAAGCAATACCAATCGAACCCAAATCAACAATCGCTATCATCACCATCATCATCTCCAACATGGCCTTGGTCATCATGAGCATTATATAATCATCACTATCATCCACCATCATCATCTCCAACATGGCCTTGGTCATCATGAGCATTATATAATCATCACTATCATCCACCATCATCATTTGGACTCATCCGATTCATCTTTTTCCCTCTTTTCCCAGCTTTTCTCGTCCATTACTGGTGATAACGCCTCTGACTCCACCGACCCTCCCCCTACAAGCTTTCCTGGAACTTGTTGTCATAGTAATGAAGCAACCAATCAAAACGACTGTTTTACGGAGACAAAGATGCGGCGAATTCCTATAGCATCGTTTAAACAGTTATGCGTCTCCACCCAAAGTGAAAAGAGAAACGAAGAAGACGAAGAAGACGAAGAAGAAGAAGAAGATGATGGAAGAAAAAGAAGAGGGGGAAAACTAGGGGGAAAACGAGGAGTGAAAGGAGGAGAAAGAGAAGGGGGAGAAGCAGAAAGAAAGTATGTTCGCTACTATCGTAATAGCGATGCCCGCCACACATCATACAAGTTTCTACTAAATTTAATGGCGTCTCATGTCGAAACCAAACCTGAAGTTCTGGAACAAACGATAGCGAAAATAGAGAACTTTTTGCTGGGGCGTTAGAGTGTTGGTGTATGCCGGTTAATGGCGTGTTGTCTGTAGCAGAGCTTACCAGAATGGTGAGTAGCAAGATTTGATTTATTTTAACATTGATGGGCTATAGATAGATGTGATTAGTATTTTTAGTATCATCATAATCACCATGTAAAAGATCTTATTAGAGTTATATGTAAACGTTTCAGTCCAAACTATTGATTCTAGTCACGGCTCTCGAGCAAAAACAATAACTTGGCTTGAAATCCTCGACTTGAATTCATTGTAAAAAAACAAAAAACATATCTGCTGTAACTGTAATAACAGCTATTATAGCATTCGCCACCACTACCAATTATTCGCCGAATAATATTATATCGGTGAATAATAACCGAGACGGAGTCAAAACAAAAGTATTTTTGAAGAAAAACTGTTCATTTCTTATTTCTAAAAGCGTGCGAAACGCTTTACTTGACTAGCGAGAAATTTCTCGAACAATCACGGCGAGCGATTTCCTATAATCACATAAATGACAGCCTTGAGTGTTGACTGAAGCTTTAGCTGCGACAATGATTTTTAAAATAAGTGTATCACAGAAATACCGACATCCTTTGCAGCCTTGAGTGTTGACTGTAGTTCGATCGCGACAACGATTTTTAAAACAGGTGTATCACAGAAATACCGACATCCTTTGCAACCTTGAGTGTTGACTGCAGTTCGATCGCGACAACGATTTTTAAAACAGGTGTATCACAGAAATACCGACATCCTTTGCAGCCTTGAGTGTTGACTAGCTTCGGCTGCGACAACGAGTTTTAAAACAGGTGTATCACAGATATACCGACATCCTTTGCAGCCTTGAGTGTTGACTGTAGTTCGGCTGCGACAACGATTTTTAAAATGAGTATATCAGAAATATTTAAATGTCTTTTATAATTGATCATTTCACTCCAAGTACTCTGTTTGTGGTCTCTATATTAATTTATCAAAAAGGCCCTTTGTTTGAAGACAGGATGAAAATTAATGCATTGTACGTTAGCGGAAGGACAACCGGCGCAAAAACAAACTTCAATACCTCGAGAAGTTTCATGTGTTTTCTTCAATTAACACCATTATGTAATCATGTAGCGAGTCGTTTTTGTTAAGGAACATGTGCAATTACCCAGAAAATTAAATAGCGGCCAGTGATTGTTGGTTTTACGTCTGGAAGCTAATCAATTACCCTAGAAACTAGAGGGTTTCTTGATCTAGTATTTGTATTTATCATTTATATGTCTATGTTCGTTATCCTAAAGAGAAACCTCGTTGCATCACAAACCGTCAAATTTACAAACGCTATAGCAAGTAGAAAATAACCTCTGGTACCCAGGGTAGTAACAAGTTACCCTAGAAACTATAGGGTTTCTTGATCTAGTATTTGTATTTATCATTTATACGTCTGTGTTCGTTATTCTCAAGAGAAATTCTCGTTGCTTCACAAACCGTCAAACTACAAACGTACAAAATAACCTAAAAAGAAAAATCTCACTTCTTCTGATTTATTTATTGCTATTTATGTTATTGTTATTATTAATGTTATTATTAAATTATGTTATTATTAGTCTAGCATAGTCTAATTCTTTTACTCCGACGAAGGGCTAAAGCTCGAAACGTCAGTAAAGTTAAGTTAACATTTTTTACGGTGTTACAAATTTCATTTTATATCAAACACAACATTATTTGATCAGAGATTTTTAGTGTGATAGCTTTTGATAGATTTTGTGTTGCCGTTTTATTTTCGCTGTTAAATGAATGAATATATAAATGGATTGATGGATAGATGGATGAATGAATGGATGAATAAGAATAAGAATGGAATAAGTATGTAAAATAACTTGTGTGAATATTTATTTATTCATCCATTCATTCATCCATTCTTTCATTTATCCATTTATTCATCCATTCATTATTTCATTCATTCATCCATTTATTTATTCATTCATTCATTCATTCATCCATTCTTTCATTCATTCATTCATCCATCCATTAATTCTTTCATCCATTCATTCATTCTTTCATCCATCCATTCATTCTTTCATCCATCCATTGATTCTTTCATCCATCCATCCATCCATCCATTCATTCTTTCATCTTTCATCCATCCATTCATTCGTTCATTCTCATATTGTTCCATGTAACTCTAGTCGATTAAGCACAATTATTCGCGTATTTCCCTCATCCGTAATCGTACTCCTAAACTTCATTATTTCATTAAAAATCGGCGAGTAATCCAAACGTTGCCGATTAGAAATGTAAACTTCTTAACCTTTTAGCCGCAAGTATAATCCAATACAAGAAAAACTTCAATTTCACATGTAAAAAAGTTCTTAGTTAATTTAATGAAAACTTTGGTGTCCAATGTCAATGGTCTCCCTAGATGGCTTCCGCTTAGGTTGTCGAACAAGTTAGACACAAACATTAAAAATCATTCTCAAGACTACAACCCGCTTAGGTTGTCGAACAAGTTAGACACTAACATTAAAAGTCATTCTCAAGACTACAGCCCGCTCAAGTTGTCGAACAAGTTAGACACTAACATTAAAAGTCATTCTCAAGACTACACACACCCGGACGATCGCAATTCATTTTCACAAGGAATTTGACATTGACATATTTTTTTTTTCGAAAATGGTGATAAGCAATGTTTTTGTTTGCTTGTCAATATTATTATTTTGTTTTATTATTTGTGCTTTTTTTCCCCTATATATTGCTTTCTCCTTTTTTTTCCCTATATGTTGCTTTCTCCTTTTTTCTTTTTCAGATAGATTTTTGCGATTACGATCTGACATTGACATATTCTTTTTGTCGATGATGGCGAAAAGCAATGCTTTTGTTTGTTTGTCAATATTATTTTGTTTTATTATTTGTGTTTTTTTCCTATATATTGCTTTCTTTTTTCTTTTTCAGATAGATTTTTGCTATTACGATCTAACATTGTAATAATGATTTTAATATTGTTTTTGATGATGGTGATAAGCAATGTTTTTGTTTGTTTGTAATTATCTTAACTATTGTGTTTTATTATTTGTTTTTTTCTATCTACTGTTATCTCCTTTTTTAGATAGATGTTCGCAATTACAATCTGAAATCCTTTTTTACATTTTCAGATTTACAAATTATATTTTATTCTTTTTTTCTGGTTGTTGTGTATTATTTTTATTTACTTATTTTTCTATCGTTCGTGGTGTTTATCGAAAGATATTTGGTTTTCCTGTTTATCGTTAAGCAACAAACTGAAAAAAAGTTGTTACTAGTTTATAATACTGATATTTATCGAACGATATCAGTTGGATGCTAAGCTTATCGAAAACGACAATCTTAAAAACCCACTTGTTACTAGTTTATAATACTGGCTTTTATCGAACGATATCAGTTGGATGCCAAGCTTATCGAAAAGGACAATCTGAAAAACCCACTTGTTACTAGTTTATAATACTGATATTTATCGAACGATATCAGTTGCATGCCAAGCTTATCGAAAACGACGATTTGAAAAACCCACTTGTTACTAGTTTATAATACTGGCTTTTATCGAACGATATCAGTTGCATGCCAAGCTTATCGAAAACGACAATTTGAAAAACCCACTTGTTACTAGTTTATAATACTGGCTTTTATCGAACGATATCAGTTGCATGCCAAGCTTATCGAAAACGACAATTTGAAAAACCCACTTGTTACTAGTTTATAATACTGGTGTTTATCGAACGATATCAGTTGGATGCCATGCTTTTCGAAAACGACAATTTGAAAAACCCACTTGTTACTAGTTTATAATACTGGCTTTTATCGAACGATATCAGTTGGATGCCAAGCTTATCGAAAACGACAATCTAAAAAAAACACTTGTTACTAATTTATAATGCTGGCTTTTATCGAACGATATCAGTTGGATGCCAAGCTTATCGAAAACGACAATCTAAAAAACCCACTTGTTACTAGTTTATAATACTGGCTTTTATCGAACGATATCAGTTGGATGCCAAGCTTATCGAAAACGACAATTTGAAAAACCCACTTGTTACTAGTTTATAATACTGATATTTATCGAACGATATCAGTTGAATGCCAAGCTTATCAAAAACGACAATTTGAAAAACCCACTTGTTACTATTTTATAATTCTGGCTTTTATCGAAGGATATTTGGTTGTTGAGCTTATTGTTAGATAAAAAACTTGAAGTCCAATTTGTTACTAGCTTATAATGCTGCTGTTAAGCGAACGATATTTGGTTATTTGATTGCCAAGTGTTTAGAAACAACAAACTGACTTCAGTTGACTCTTTGAACGACCAATCTGGTAAGCGACCACCTTTTAATTTCCCGTTTTGTTCCCTTTATAAACTTTGCAAGAAAACTTTATTATAAACGACCACACTCGTAAGCGACAGCGACCACCTTTATGGTTCAAGGTTGTTTTTTTTACTTTTTCATCGATTTTCGCGATTTTTTTGAAATCCACTATACAGATTTATTTGAAACTTTGAGATTTTGTTCATCATATATTGTTGAACAGGCCTTGGATTAAACTGTTTCAATTTCTAAATTGCAGGTTGGCGCGCAATTCGCACTTTTTAAATTTTCTCTCTTTCTCTTTGTTTTAAATCCAAAAATCTTTACACTATTAAAAACTTAAACTTAAACTAACCATGCAGTGGGAAAAATTTCAAAACGATTCAACGAGTATATATACTTTTGTAACATTTCAAATTGAAAATAAGTGGTATGGTAATCTCTGTATCGAGACACCTTAAAATATCCTATTTATCTTAATGATTGGAATTATCGCCCGATCTTTTACAATAAAAACTCAAATTATTTTAATAATTCAAAAACGTGGCTTGTTGAAGAAAGTCGCTGATGCTATCGCATAAAACAGATATATATCTTTAGTACCAAGTAAACATAAGAGGCCGTCGCCCTCAACACAAGATTTCTCCAATTGTTGGCCACGTCAATTTTTCTTAGCAAACAATCAATTAAGCCAAAAATGAGAACTTATTTCTAGTAACTTAAACATTGAATGCCTCAGTAAGAAACCCTTTTTCTGAGTTACCATTCTTTAATTTTTACAGTAGAATTTGACTATGATTCGCTCCCAAATTCTCTAGCTATAATTAGCCACTCAAATATTTGAAATAAAATTGTTATTTCTCATTATACGGTGTGTGATTGGGAATTTATTCTCGAATTCTTTCAATAATTTTTCTCTACTCTAATTTTAATAGGTTTTTTCTTAAAATGTCACAATTATTCAGTCCAAATCTGTGTCATGAAACGTCCATAAGTAACTCGGTTTTAGAATGTGTAAATGAATCAAACTGTTGTGCAATTTGTCATTTTTCTCAAATTCTTTCAAAAGATGTTCCCTTTATTTTCCACATAATTATTAAAATCTTTAGCACGAAACGACAATAACTGTCAATTTTACGGTTGTATATACATGTAAGCTACCATGTTTTCTCCAATTTATTCAATAGTTCCCCCTATATTTCGTGCGTATATTCTATAAAAAGCTGTATCGTCTTAAAATGCGAAAACCTTCCACGTTAACTAAAGCCTTTCACACCAAACAGTTCAAAGAAAATGCGTCAAAATCTGTATCGACTTAAAAGGCGGACAAGTACCACGCTTACTATAACTTTGCACATCAAACAACCAAAGAAAATCGACCGCTTGTGCTTGTCCAGAAAACGACATTTTTGATTTTAAGGCACTTGAGTTGCACGACAATCGATGATCGGAGTTTTTAATGTCAGGTTAAAAGCACCTGTTTTTCGTCGCCAAACAAATCCTCATAACATTTTACAGTGAAAAATAGTTTTTTTTTAACACTATTTTTTTGTTTTATTCCACATAATTTTAGATTTTACATTTCTATACATTTTTACATTTTCCCTAATGTCTACATTTTGCATTTTTTACATTCTTTCCTTAGATTTATTGAACTGTATATTGTTATTTACAATCAAAATGCTTAAACATATACATATTTCACTCACTCACACACACACACTCGAACAGAAAGTAAAGAAGGCAAGAAAAAAGGAAAAATTACAAGGAAAAATGACACGTTTTGTTTGTAAATAGAATGGTATTAAAAGCATGTATTTCGTCGTGATATAAGCAATTAGTTCCTAGTAATTCTAGCGAATAGCTTATCTTAGTGTATTTGACACACACATGCACTCAAAAAGAAAGTAAAGAAGGCAAGAATAAAGGAAAAATTACAAGGAAAAATTACACGTTATTTTTGTAAATAGTATGGTATTAATAGCATGTATTTCGTCGTGATATAAGCAGTTAGTTCTATCAGTAGCTTATCTTAGTGTATTTGGCGGTCTCACAGTCACTTCCACTACATACAAAGATTACAATAACTTTATTTAAGTAAGGAGACGCGATATTGTATTACAGTTTTCTAACGTACAAGCATCGAATTCAGTGCATTTTGATTTTATTTTTACTCATATACTTTTTACATCTTTTGAAAATGTTTTACATGATTATAAATAATGATAATTAATAAATTAGAGAAGAAAAATAAAATGTTTGCATTGAGTGTTTACAGCACACAACACTGTCTTTATTTTTCTAAAGAAAACAAATGCCTTCATACTGTTTTGTATTACTTTATTGTCGGTTGTATTGTATGTATGATTGAATGAATAAAGGGAAGAATAAATAATACATGAATTGAAGGATTGATTGAATTAATCAAATGGATGTATGTATGTATGAATTAATTAATTAATGTATGTATGTGTTTATGAATTGAATGAATAAATGAATGAATAAGTGGATGAATAAAAGAATGGATGTATGTATGTAAGAATGAATGAATGAATGAATTTATGAATAATAATTATTATTATTAATGGATGAATCAGTGCTAAATATATAATTTCTACAATGTCAAGAATGAATAAACGAATGATTGAATGAATAAACAAATGAACGAACGTTTAAACCAATGAATAATGTTAAATATATAACTTCTACAGGTTAAGAATGAATCAACGAATGATTGAATGAACAAATGAATGAATAAACAAATGAATGAATGTTTAAACCAATGAATGAATGTTTAAATAAATGAATGAATGAATAAACAAATGAACGAATGTTTAAACCAATGAATAATGTTAAATATATAACTTATACAGGTTAAGAATAAATAAAAGAATGATTGAATGAACAAATGAATGGATGTTTATACAAATGAATGAATGTATAAAAAAATTAACGAATGTTTAAACCAATGAATAATAAATGTTAAATATATAATTTCTACAAGTCAAGAATACTGAAATAAATGAATGATTGACTGAACAAATGAATGAATGTTTAAACCAATGAATGTTAAATATTCATCCCTTACATTTATTTTACTTGCTATATTTTAGACCCCAACCGGTTTATTACTTGACATAGCCTCTGATTGGCTGCCATTGTTTATGGTGTTAAACAGGGCCTATGTTGTAAGGCTTTCAAGTGTTAATACTTACAGACCCTCGTGCAATCGACATGATCCTTACAATCTTCTCCCGTCTTATCGTCCTCGTCATAGCCGTTAATGCGACTCCAAAACGACTCTACAGACCAGGGAATATTACAATTGGGGTACTGCTACCGATTCATTTCCATGCTTCGATCGATACTTGTGGCGAAATGTACCACTTTGGACTGGGATATATCGAAGCGGTAACGCACACGATTGCTAAGATTAATAAAGATTCGAGTATCTTGGAGGGTGTTACTCTAGGAATAGACGTGAGAGATTACTGTGATTCTCCTGTGCTGGCGGTATCTGAAGCACATAGTATGGGAACTAATAACTTCTTGAATGATTTGCTCGACGCGCAGGAGAATACAAAGGCCAGCGCGTTGTCAATAGAGACGCATGTAGTTCGAATGAACATCACCTCTCCAATTGCAGCGGTCATTGGGACCGAAGATTCGAGCAGTACTAGTTTGGTTTCAAGTCTCTTGCAGGTAATTTATTTAATTGAATTGCTTGTGATTGAAAGTTTAGAGCGATTTTCGGGAAACTTGCGGTGTCGTGCGGTAACTATGTCACTGTCGAAATATCGATGACATTTTGTCATTGAATTTTTGTCGTAATTTGTTTTTTAGAAAACATTGAAATTTGTGTTGCGACTTTAAAATGCGGTAGTCGTAAAAGTGCCGTAATTTCTATGGAATCTTTTTTATTGATGAAATGTAGCCATTGAAGGTTTGTCGTTAATTTTTCTTTAGAAAATAAAACGGTAGAATTGGGTGGCCGTAATTTCTATGGCATTTTGTACTTGTCATTAATTGAAATTTGTATTGCAACCGTAAAGTACTATGGTTGTAAAAGTGCCGTAATTTCTATGGAATTTTGTACCTTTTTATTGATGAAATGTTGTCATTGAAGGTCTTTTTTAGAAAATGGTGAAATTTGTGTTGCGGTAAAATGGTAAAATGCGGTAATACGGTAAAATGTGATGGCCGTACATTCTATGGCATTTTGTACTTTTTTAATTGATGAAATTTAGTCATTAACATTAGCTGTTATTTCTGTAGAAAATTTGAAAATTATGAAATTTGTGTTGTAACGGTAAAGCACCGTTATATATATGGAGTTTTGCATCTTTTTTATTGATGAAATTTTGTCATTAACTTTTGTAGTAATATAATTAGAAAATGTTGAAATTTGTGTTGCAACCGTAAAGTACTATGACCGTGTAGGTGCCATTATTTCTATGGAATCTTTTTTTTTTTATTGAAGAAATCAGTTTTGTCATTAACTTTTGTAGTAATTTGATTAGAAAATATTGAAATTTGTGTTGCAGCCGTAAAGTACTGTAGCCATACAGTAATTTCTATGGAAGCTTGTTTAGTTTATTTTATTTTTTTGTGGCAATGATACAATTACAAAAAATATTACTTTATAAAGAGTATATCCTTGCGACAGGAGAAGGAAACAGAGCTTTCGTCACAATTGAATATCTTACTCCTACTTAAATATAACTAATAATAGAATTATTTACGTACAATGAAAATAAGTACTAACAAATACAGTATCTAGTGAAATTCGTCCTCTTTGCCTTCCTTGAGTTACATATTATAGCAGTTTGGTCTATTTTACTTAAATTTCTGTCGTGTTCATGCTGCGCCGTGACCATAGCAATATTAAAATGTTTCTAAAAATTAAAACATTTTTTGAAATTTCGAGGATAAAATGTCCTGCCATGCAGCGAATGTCTCAGCCTTGCTGTCTCACACTGTCACAGTGCTGTGTGTAAAATGGTTTAGAACCTTTTGAAGTTCCTGCCGCAACTGTACTGTGCTGGCGGCGAGAACTTGGGTCGGTTTTACGAAGCCTGAATAGCGCGATCCATGCACCGGATAAATCCCTATCCATGGGATAAAACCTATACAAATTCTATACACTGGATAACTCTTATCCAGTGGATAACTTTATCCAGGCTTCGTACAACTGGCCCCAGAGGAACATATATACGGACAATTTATCTGGAGAGGATTTGTGCGTACTATATATTGTGAAAGGGCCTTTGAAAAGGTTCTACCTTAAATTCAAGTATACATTCAAAATGAAACTTTTACCGGGAAGTTTGAACACTGCTTTTCTAAAATGGCTTCATAAACATCGTAAAAAGAGTGCAACTTGCTGAACGTTTAGGACACCACCTTTCGTGAAAATGCACTGCACTGGAACAGTTCTGTACTGACTGCTTATTAGTTGTCCTTCCTCGGGGGGAAAAAAAAGTATAAAAAACATCGTAAAAAATTCGAAAATAAATTGTATCAACTACGTATAAAAAGCTGATTTTAATGAGCCGAGCTTTCGTTCAAATCGTCCATCCCTCAGTGGCCGGTTGTACGAAGGGTGGATAAAGTGATCCGCGGATAAAAGTTATCCACTGCATAGGTTTTTTATAGGTTTTATCCACTGGATAAGAATTTATCCTGTGGATAGGGCTATTCAGGCTTCGTACAACCGTCCCCAGGGCTATAAGTATGACAAGGGACCGTGCAGCTAACTATGATTCCTACGTCCCAAGACGTATCTTGAAAAGACGTTTTGGTAGACTCAGGTAATAAATAGATGTCGACATTGATAGAGTTGTTCTTCCTGAAGTTCCAGCCCGTTAGTCTCTGTTGGGGTAAAAATGTCACTTTTTGGCGTTAGGAACGTCAATTCTTTGTCTATTTTACAATGGTGCAATTAAATGAAAAAATGTTACAGATCTGGTCATTTATACCTAGCAGTTAATTAAAAGTGACATTATAAGCTTTCCATATATAATCCCACAGGAAAGGTTTATCTTTATGTTTCGAGATGATAGATTCTGAAATTTTGTTCTAACGAAAAATGACACACTATATAAATGCGTGAAATTATTTCTTATTCTAGATCTCTTTTGGCAATACAATTTGGGTAATCATATAGAGTTTTCAAGGAACCATCCTGTAAAAAAAGCTAATATATATGTACATTTTATATCATTATATTATTTTATTCATATATATATCATTATTTAGATAGCAATTTTGTCGTTTTGGAGATTTTAGGGAACCGAGTAAAAATTATAAAGCAATGTTATTTTGTTAAATGTTTTTCAAAATGTTTTCGAAATAAATAGATATAATTTCAGACTATTTTGGTCAGTAAACACTGTTCAGTTTTTCATTAAATCAACATTGTAATTAAAAATAGAAAATAAAACAAACATTTCTAAAAAAAATGTTTTAGCACATTCATATAACAAAAGAAAACTTAAAAGATTTGATAAATCGCATTTTAGTTTCAAGGCACTAAAATTCTGTAAAAAATGCTTTTGATTTTTTTTGGTGAAAGTCATTCTAGTACGCAAATATTTTGAAATATTTTCGTCGAAATTTGATATTGTTTTTGTATTTGTGTTAGGAGCAGCTGCTTTTTCTCTTCCTTAGATAATTTATTTTCTTTGATAATGATTTTGACATGTTTTAATAGTAGTAGCTTGCAGATTATCTTTCGAAATGTCAACTTTTCTTTTTGTCGATTGGGTATTTTTGATCATTTTTAATATATTTTTGGCTGATTTTGGTTGTGATTATTGTCTTAAGATCTAACCTGTCACACATATATGTCATCAAATATTAATTTTAGTCTTTGTTGTTTATTTGTTATTGTATTTCGTCCATTTATTTAATTATTTAACTATATGTATGCATATAATTCCTTCTCTTTCTTTATATGACCTATTGCCTCGGGCAACTTTTTTAAAATAGTTGCATTATATGCCTGTAACTCCTATATGTTACATCTTGGACAACCTTCTTGAATAGGTGTATGTCTATAATTGATTTCCATCTTGGAATGACCTATCGCCTTGTACAACCTCGTTAAAATAGGTGTATGTCTATAATTTCTTTCCTTCTTTGAATAACCTATCGCCTTGGACAACCTTTTTGAAAAAGTTGCGTTATATGCCTGTAACTCCTATATGTTACATCTTGGACAACCTTTTTAAATTAGGTGTATGTCTATAATTCCTTTCCTTCTTTGAATGGCCTATCGCCTTGTACAACCTCGTTAAAATAGGTGTATGTCTATAATTTCTTTCCTTCATAGAATAACCTATCGCCTTGGACAAGCTTTTTAAAATAGGTGTATGCCTATAATTCCTTTCCTTCTTTGAATGGCCTATCGCCTTATACAACCTTCTTGAATAGGTGTATGTCTATAATTCATTTCCTTTTTGGAATAACCTATCGCCTTGGACAAGCTTTTTAAAATAGGTGTATGCCTATAATTCCTTTCCTTCTTTGAATGGCCTATCGCCTTATACAACCTTCTTGAATAGGTGTATGTCTATAATTCATTTCCTTTTTGGAATAACCTATCGCCTTGGACAAGCTTTTTAAAATAGGTGTATGCCTATAATTCCTTTCCTTTGAATGGCCTATCTCCTTATACAAACTTATTGAATAGGTGTATGTCTATATAATTCCTTTTTGTCTTTGAATACCCTATCGCCTTGGACAACCTTTTTAAAATAGGTGTATGTCTATAATTCCTTTCCTTCTTGGAATGACTTATCGCCTTGGACAACCTTCTTGAATCGATGCATTTCTATAATTCGTTTCCATCTTGGAATACTCTATCGCCTTGGACACCCTTTTTGAAATAGGTGTATGCATATAATTCCTTTTCTTCTTGGAATACCCTATCGCCTTTGAAAATCTAAATAGGTACACGTTTTCGTAGAATTTTACACATGTTTAATTAACATGTATCTAACTTTTTTTAAATACGATGTTCTCCGTTAAATAGACTTTTGGCTTCTATCATTAAGGCTGATAAACATTTGCAGCCAAAGAGCACTGCTATTCATAGATCCACAATTTGCTTGAATGAACATGAAACAATTGCGCAGTATTACCACTGGAATATAGAATGTCCGACAAACATTGTAGATTTCATTACCGCATTTTACTGTTTTTTCCTAACGTACTCTTAGAATACATAAATTCCAAGACAGACATATAAAGTTTTCAGCAATCTATATATATTCGTGCTGTATATTGAGAAAAACGTATTTGGCTTGTCGGTCGTAGCAACAGTAATTAAGATAGAACACAATGGATAGTAGATATATGAATTGGACGTGGTACGGTATTTAATTCCTAAAACCTTTTTTATTTTTGTTTTTGGACAACGTTTTTGAAAACGGGTGTAAAATAATTATTACAATAATCAAATAAATAGCCAACTAAATAATCAAATAAATAGCCAGATTCCTAAAACGTTTTACTTTTCTTTTTGGCAGCGTTTTTGAAAACGGGTGTAAAATAATTATTACAATAATCAAATAAATAGCCAACTAAATAATCAAATAAATAGCCAGATTCCTAAAACGTTTTACTTTTCTTTTTGGCAGCGTTTTTGAAAACGGGTGTAAAATAATTATTACAATATTCAAATAAATAGCCAACTAAATAATCAAATAAATAGCCAGATTCCTAAAACGTTTTACTTTTCTTTTTGGCAGCGTTTTTGAAAACGGGTATAAAATAATTATTACAGTAATCAAATATATAGCCAACTTCCTCAATCTTATTGGACGTGACAATAAGCGTAAAAACACATTAACTAGAACTTCACCTACTGTGCTTTATTTCCTTAAGTGCTTAAACTCCAGGATGTCCACTTGATTATTACGTCTGGAATTTTGTTAATGTTTTTGATGGTCTCCTGCATATATATCATTTTGATATTGAATATTTTGAAATGCGTTTATTTATGTATGCTTTAGTTAAAGTGTGCTCATGATGCACCAAATTGAACTTCTTGTTTGAAATGTAGATTATATAGATCGTATAGATCGTAGATTATAGATCGTAGATTATAGATCGTAGATCATAGATCGTAGATTATACACCTATTTCAAAAAACGTCAGAATTAAGGAGATCTGAATCTGCAATCTGCAATCTGAGACCGAAATGAATTCAGGAAAATTGCGGACTGCAAAAACCAGGCCTGGCCCTGTTTTTTTGTGCTTAGCACCTTCAGATTTATATATACCGTCGACATATCCGAACCCAGAAAGTGCACGCAATGAGAAAAAACTGCCGTATCCCACAACTCATTTCGGTCTCAGATTGCAGATTGCAGATCTCCTTCTGACAACGTTTTTTGAAATACGTGTATATCGTAGATCATAGATCGTAGATTATCTATCGTAGATCATATATCGTAGATTATATATCATATGTCATAGATCGTAGATTATCTATCGTAGATTATAGAATTTAGATTATAGATCGTAGATCATACATCGTAGATTATATATCATATATCATAGATCGTAGATTATAGATCGTAGATTATAGATCGTAGATTATAGAATTTAGATTATAGATCGTAGATTATAGATCGTAGATTATAGATCGTAGATTATAGAATTTAGATTATAGAACGTAGATTATAGATCGTAGATGATAGACCGTAGATTATATATTGTAGATTATAGATCATAGATCGTAAATTATATATCGTAGATTATATATCGTAGATTAAAGATCGTAGATGATAGATCGTAGATTACGTAGATGATAGATCGTAGATGATAGATCGTAGATTATAGATCGTAGATTATAGATCGTAGATCATAGATCGTAAATTATATATCGTAGATCATAGAAGCGGAGACCGTAGTAGTGAATGGGTTTTAATGATTAGTATGCATAAGACGTGTCTTTAAGTACCATGCTGGTGCATTCAACATGGAGACCGAGACTGTTGAAGTGGTATTAAAAGTGTTTTTTGTTTGACTAAAATTACATCCACCACTACAGTCTCTGCTTCTACGATTTACAATCTCAATCTATGATCTACGTTTCGTACAAGACAAGTTAAGGAAACATTTCTACCTCCTTCGCTTCGTACACTTGTCATTTTCATCTTGAGTTTTTGGAAGGTGCATGAATCCACTTAGTGACTCTATGTGTGGTATAAGTTACAATTTCTACAGTATGTGTGTACAAATCCGGACAGTGTGCAAATCCGGACACTTTGGCATTTAAGCGTTAAAAAAGAGATCGAATTTGTTTAAAAATGAAAACAACATTATAATAGAATTAAGCATTTGTATGTATTCTATTGTTTAAGAAGTTTTTGTGACAATCGAGATATTTTCAGCTAGGAAAAAGAGCGATTTGTCATCGCAATAAGTCAGTTTTTAACGCGCTCCGAATTACATGTTAAACTTAAAATGGTGATTTTTCTGCAGATTCAAATGATAACGCCAAAATAATTAGTACGTTTTCAATTGCAAACAATGTTTTATCTTTTGTGAAAAGAAGAGCTTTTAATAGTTTTAAATAAGTGTAGGAGACGGTTTTAGAAATACTACTAAAATCCACTAAGGTATGTGCAATTCCGGACGATAAAATAAACAAGATTAGCAATCACCCGTAACTTTGAATTGTAGGTTAAAATGCCGCTTAAAAATATACAATTCAACTGCAGGTTGATTTTGCAAACAAAAGTTATCTTTTGGATAGTTTAATCACCATGCACTTTTCTTTTATAGGACATTTATATTCATTTGCAGAATCCAGCGCACGAAAGCAATTACTCATGTGTGAAATACTTTAGTGCTCAAACGTATTAATCAAGCAACGTAATTCATGATTTAATTAACACAAATTTATGCTTTAATCTCAAATTTGACTGTGGAAATGGAAAATCTATCATAAGCATTCGAAAATTAGGAAATAACTTCAAAGAATTGATTAAACAGAACCTACTTTAATAGTGTCCGGCTTTGCACACAACTGTCCGGAATTGCACCACTCAAACTACTTTACAAATATATCCATAACATTGTTAAAAATCACTAAAATTGACCAATACTTTATATAAATCTTTATCAGATGTTACCTCATCTCCAGGGAAAATATATTTCCTAAACAATGCATTTAACAAATGATATGGCAATTTATTTAAAAACCGTCCGGAATTGCACACACATACTGTACTTGTTTAGTTTCCTACATTTTTATTTGTCCTGCAGAGCATCTTAAAGAACTTCAAAATGTTAGTGCTTGGCCATTCTTAAGAGCACATGAATCCACTTAGTGAATCGTGTGAGGAAACATTTCTACCCCCTTCGCTTTGTGCACTTGTCCTTTTCATCTGTTGCTTTTGGAAGGTGCATCAAACAACTTAGTGACTCGTGTGGTTTCAGGAAACATATCTACCCCCTTCGCTTCGTGCACTTGTCCTTTTCATCTGTTGCTTTTGGAAGGTGCATCAAACCACTTAGTGACTCGTGTGGTTTCAGGAAACATTTCTACCCCCTTCGCTTCGTGCACTTGTCCTTTTCATCTGTTGCTTTTGGAAGGTGCATCAAACCACTTAGTGACTCGTGTGGTTTCAGGAAACATTTCTACCCCCTTCGCTTCGTACACTTGTCCTTTTCATTTAGAGTTTTTGGAAGGTGCATGAAACCACTTAGTGACTCTATGTGTGGTTTTAGTTACCTTCTACATGTTTAGTTTCCTACATTTTTTCTCGTCCTGCAGAGCATCTGAGGATGTCAAAATGTTAGTGCTTCGCCATTCTTAAAGAGCACATGAATCCACTTAGTGACTCATGTGGTTTAAGGAAACATTTCTACCTCCTTTGCTTCGTATACTTGTCATTTTCATCTGAGTTTTTGAAAGCTGCATGAATCCACTTAGTGACTCTATGTGTGGTTTCTACTTGTTTAGCCTCCTACATATTTTCTCGTCCTGCAGAGCATCTGAAAGGACTTCAATATGTTAGTGCTTCGCTATGTTAGTGCTGACTCATGTGGTTTTAGGAAACATTTCTGCCTTCTTCGCCTTGTGCACTTGTCCTTTTCATCTGGAAAGTGCATAAATCCACTTAGTAAGTCTAATTCGTTTTGTTTTAGTTACCATTTCTACGTGTCTAGTTTCCTGCACTTTTCCTTTTCATCTAAAGTTTTTAAAAAGCTTTAAGGATAAGAGTTGTTTTTAAAAGGGAACGCACGCTGTATTCCAACATTGAATATTTTTCCCGAATTCGCTTGACTGATCGCGAAACAACAGCTTCAAGTCGTGATGGAGCTAAATTAACTGTAGGATATAGTACACACAATAGAAATCATAAGGTTATTCATAACGTGAACACAACTGAAATCATTAGAGTATCTACAAGGCAAAAACAACAGAAAGCATAAGGTCAAAACAATAGAAATCATAAGCGTATTCAAGGTAAAAACAGAAATCAAAAAGATTTTCATAAGGTGAATAAGACTGAAATCATTAGAATATTCACAAGGCAAATACAATAGAAATAATAAGGTTAATACAATAGAAATCATAAACGTATTTATAAGGTAAAAACATAGAAATCAAAAAGATTTTCATAAGGTGAATACAATTGAAATCATCATAATAACTTTGAACTGAAGAATATAGCTTTTGATAAAATTTATTTAAAATGCTGTTCTAGAATAACGTATAACGTTAAAATGCGGCGCTTATTCGAGGGCGGCGCTTATGCGAGTAAATATGGTATGTATATTGCGCAATATATATAAGGATATAATGAATTGCGAAATACATAGGCACCAAAGAGGGTTTTCCGATTTACCGGCACAAAGGCAGATTTGGCACTAATAGTGCCAGATGACAGTACCAGTGTTAATTTGTCATTATTTCTGCAATATTGTTCTTATTTTTTTAATCTTACTCTGAAAATGTAATATTTTGAACACATGCAGCTCCTAGAAATTCTAATAACGGTAAACATGCACGTATGCTAATTAGTATCTGGTACTATTAGTACCAAAGTCGCTAAATGGGAAAACCCTAAGACAATACATAAACATCTAGTCTATTTTTAAAACGTAAGACTGTAAACTTATTAGTTAGATAAGTGTTTCACTTTATGACAAACAAAACGTTAATTTACCCATTGAGGTATTAATGAAACTTCATGATTGCAAAGTTCCAATCCAACTGTTTATTCCTGTAAATGGGAGCTTCTTCCGATGTTAAATCAGCAGAAGAATTGATGTGTTTTTGAAGTTTAATGAATAAAAACTCTTAGAACTTGATGGATACATCCTATTGGCGAGAAGAAAATATTAAACCAAAGGAAGAACAGAGAAATCTAGAAAAAACGTTTAATGACTCTTTTTTTTAGGTATTAATAATAGTCCAGTTTCATGTTATCTAGTACCACTGTACTATTGACAAAAGGCGCATTTGCATGGGGATAGCCTCGATTCAGAGTAAATTCAAATGTAGAATAGACCAGTTTCATGTTATCTAGCACCGCTGTACTATTTGACAAAAGGCGCATTTGTACAGGGATAGCCTTGATTCAGAGTAAATTCAAATGTAGAATAGACCAGTTTCATGTTATCTAGCACCGCTGTACTATTTGACAAAAGGAGCATTTGCATGGGGATAGCCTCGATTCAGAGTAAATTGTGTTTTTAAATTTTATAATGTTACGCGATAACATTTTTTCGTATTTTTCTTGGAATTTGTGAATATGTTGACAACAAATCGAAGCTTAGCCATTACACAAGTGTCCTACTAATTGGGGCTGACTCTGCGCTCACTGCCAGCTTCGTTTAGGGTTTTTTTTTAGTAATCTAGCACGCAGCATTAGTCGTGTACTTTATAAGAGACGGACCATTAGATATTTGAGGGGGTTTAATTTAACCAAAGCACAGCTTTAACCTTGAAAAAAATATCGTGCACAGCAAAAAAAAAAAAAAAAGGAAATAAATATGGTGCAAAGCGAAAAATATCCTGCACAAAAAATTACCCACACCCCACCCTCCTCAAATGTCTAATGGCCCGTCCTTAACAATAAACTAGAGATTTTCTAACGTCATAATTTTATAACCTGACACCGTAGTTTGATCTTTCAAATGATGTTGGCGGTTTGATAAATCCGTGTAATTGTACTATGCAGTTTGACAACTGACTCGTATTTTTTTGAAAACCAAATCGCTGTATAAAAATTGTTGTTTGGTAACTGTTACAAAAGGTTTGACGGAAGTTTCTGGCGTTTATCCTTAAAGGATATTGAAGTAAGGATTACGTGAAAGTGAAAACGTTCAAAACGTTAGTAAGTTTACACTTGTACACTGTTTTTGCAGTGTACAAGCTTTGTTAGAAACATTGACGCAGTTGGATTGCTTTTTTGTCTGTCTGTCTGTCTGTCTGTCTGTCTGTCTAATTAAGTAGTTCATTTAAGTCCATTATTTACTTTAGACACTTGTTTAACCTCTCGCTAGCATATTTCGTACATTATTACTCGAATTGTTTTCTTAGAAACACAGACGCTGTCCTCGCTAGTTTAACCGCTAGCTATCGTACATTTCTAGTCCAATTGTTTTCTTTTCGCTAGTTTAGCCGCTAGTTGTCGCACACTTTTACTCCAATTGTTTTCATTTTTAGAAACACCAACGCAGTCCTCGCTAGTGTGACCTCTAGTTATCGTACAGTTTTACTCCAATCGACCTCTTTACCTTCCTTGTTTGTTGTCCCATTTCAGATCACGTGATGCTACCCTTGGGAATTGTTTCCTTCACATGGAAATGATATAACACGTTCATCATAAAAGAACAATTCTCAAGGGAATGACACGTGGTCTGAAATGGGTAATTTGCACACGGAGGTAAAGGGGTCTCTTGTCTTCTTAGAAACTTTGAATTGATGCCATTTCTTTGTTGGTTTTCAGGTTGTTGGCTTAACAACGGTCAGTCCGTTTGCCACGAGCGAAGAGCTCAGCTCACCATACTACTCGACTTTCTTCCGTACCATTCCCCCCGACGGCCAACAAGCTAAGGCAATGGTTGATATCATTGAACGATTTGGTTGGAAGTACGTGGCTGCAATCGCCGTTGATCACTCGTACGGTCGGTACGGTATACGAGCGCTGGAACGAGAATCCTACGCTCGTAAAAGTTTCTGCATTGCAATGGTGGAATACTTCACTCGATCAGGTTACAAAGGACAGCTTAAAACCATCGTCGAAAAACTGAAACGGGAGTCCAACATACGGGTTATTATACTCTGGAGTAATTACCCGCCCGCGAGGCGATTTCTTCAAGAGGCTAACAGTCAGCGGTTGTTTGGACGCACGTTTCTTGTAAGCGAGGCTTTGGCGACTATGGGTAGGGATGTAATTGCAAGTCATTCCAAAGTGTTTGGAAGCTCAATAGGAATTATACCTCATCATTACAAAGGGGAAAGTTTTATACAGTATCTTAAGAATTTAACGCCCGCCGACAAAGAAAACAATCCGTGGTTAAAGGAATTCTGGGAAACTGTATATAATTGTACTACCGCTGAATCAAGCGATCGCTTCGAGTCATGTGATGCTAATTTGACAATTGGTGATCGTTATGAGAAAATCTACAATTCATTCATTCCGTATCTGTCGGACGCGATTTACGCACTTGCGCATGCGCTTGACTTGATGATCAAGTGCAAAGAAAGCGACCCCACTCGTGTGAACTGTTTGGAGTTATTAAAACCACGTGACTTAGCCGCGTACATGAAAAACGTCTCGTTCCAAGGCATGACGGGTAAAGTTGTGTTTAGCGATGAAGGCAATCCCGTGGACTCGTTTTACGACATCGTCAACTTTAAACAAGACCACCAAAAACAATGGGATATTGTCCCCGTTGGATTCTGGGAAGGAAAGGGGAGCTACTCTAAGCTTACCATTAACCAGTCTTTGATACAATGGAACAACGACGAGAACGTCACTCCCGAGTCTACATGCAGTAAGACATGTCCCCCCGGATTCAAACAGACTGATACAGTGGCCTGCTGTTGGGAGTGCCTTGAGTGTCCGGAGGGGCATGTAAACCCTTCTCCTGGCTCGCGTAATTGTACAAAATGTCACCAAGAACAGAAGGCGAATAATAAGAAAACCCACTGTGTTGACCTACCAAATATTAACATCAAATGGGACGATCCTCTTGCAATAACAGCAGCCATTTTAGGTGGATTAGGAATACTTGGGACGCTTTTTACTATGGGGGTATTCCTAGTGAATCGACACACACCCATAGTGAAAGCGTCCAATCGCGAACTCAGTTTCGTCTTGTTAGTACTTATCCTCATGTGTTTTGTGTTGGCGTTCTTGCATCTTAGTCATCCCACCAATGGTCTATGCCTCATGGTCCAGCCATGGAGGTACATCACATGCACATACTGTGTTTCAATCCTCTTCCTCAAGACAAACCGCCTCGTTAGTGCTTTTCAAACCGGTGTGATGCCGACGTGGTTTAAGAAGTACATTCTTGATCGTCGAAGGCAGCACGTGGTAGCCTTTCTACTCAATATCATTCAGATCATCTTCACCATCATCTGGCTCGTCTTTGATCCGCCATACTTGAATAAAGACATCAAAGCTAAACAGCACATCTTCTTAACCTGCCGACCTTGCAGTACATCGCTGGGGTACGCGCTACGGGGGTCCATGTTCGCATACTTAGTCTTCCAATCCGGTCTTTGTTCCTTATACGCGTTCAAAGCCCGTAGACTCCCGGAGAATTTCAACGAGGCAAAGTTCATAGGTTTTGCGATGTATATTTTGTTAGTTTCATGGGTTGTTTATTTTCCGGTTGATTCGACGCTCGAAGGGTCGTACATAACATTCGTTGCCTGTGCTACGGCATTGTTAACAGCGTACGGACTTCTAGGGTGCCTGTTTGTGCCTAAAGTGTACGTTATGCTGGCTTGCCCGGAGAAGAACACGATTGATTCCGTGAAGGCTGAAGTCGGACAGTTTTCTAAGAGTATTAGGAATCCCTCAGAGACGATACATGTAGGGAGGATAAACAGAGTCAGTCCATCCGATGTGGCGACAGTTCAGTAACCTGCCATGTACCGGGTATAAAGTACGGTATAACCCTACCGGGTATTAAACTCTCCAAAACCTACAGGGCATAAAACACTGCTCGACCCAACGGAGCACGGAGCATAC
Organism: Metridium senile; assembly: GCA_949775045.1. Taxonomy (NCBI): domain Eukaryota; kingdom Metazoa; phylum Cnidaria; class Anthozoa; order Actiniaria; family Metridiidae; genus Metridium; species Metridium senile. The sequence goes on from OX459107.1 coordinate 4,222,533, forward strand.
CCTTCCATACTGGTTAAAAATACACCCCCTGACCTTAAAAGGCATAAAACATTCTGCCACTGTACAGGGTATAACACACTCCCCGACCCTACAGGGTATTTAGCACTCTCCCACTGTACAGGGTATGAAACATTACCCGACCCTACAGGGTATAAAGCACTCTACCACTCTACAGGAATAAAACATTACCCGACCCTACAGGGCATATCACACTCCCCCGACCCTACAGGGTATAACTCACTCCCACTTTACAGGGTATAAAACATTACCCGACCCTTCAGGGTATAAAGCACTGTCCCACTTTACAGAGTACAAGACACTACCCGACCATACAGGGTATAAACACTACCAGACCCTACAGGGTATAAAGCACTACCAGACCCTACAGGGTATAAAGCACTCTCCCACTTTACAGAGTATAAAACATTACCCGACCCTACAGGGTATAAAATACTCCCCCTACCCTACAAGGTACAACACACTCCCACTTTACAGGGTACAAGACACTACCCGACCATACAGGGTATAAACACTCACACTTTACAGGGTATAAAACCCTCCCCGAACCTGCAGGGTACAACACACTTCCACTTTACAGGGTATAAGACACTACGAAACTCTAGAGAGTATAAAACATTACCAGACCCTACAGGGTATAAAACACTCCCCCTACCCTACAAGGTACAACATACTCCCACTTTACAGGGTATAAGACACTACGCAACTCTACAGGGTATAAACACTACCAGACCCTACAGGGTATAAAGCACTCTCCCACTTTACAGGGTATAAAACATTACCCGACCCTACAGGGTATTAAACACTCCCCTTACCCTACAGGGTATAACACACTCCCACTTTACAGGGTATAAGACACTACCCGACCCTACAAGGTATAAAACACTACCAGACCCTACAGGGTATGAAACACTCTCCCACTTTACAGGGTATAAAACACTACCAGACCCTACAGGGTATGAAACACTCTCCCACTTTACAGGGTATAAAACACTACCAGACCCTACAGGGTATAAAACACTACCAGACCCTACAGGGTATAAAACACTACCAGACCCTACAGGGTATAAAACACTTCCCGTCCATACAGGGTATAAACACTCACACTTTACAGGGTATGAAACCCTCCCCGAACCTACAGGGCATAAAAAGCTTCCCCACTCTATCGGGTATAAGATACTACCTGTCAGTATGTAGATTATATAAAAATCATTTCGATAGTCTGCGCCCACTATATTGCAAATATATATCCCATACCGATGTTAAAATCTTCAGCGTAACAACAAGTGCGTGTGTTTTGTCAACCGCATTTTTGTTTTCATTCATTAATAGATATATACACAATGTTCACTTCAGATATTTTAATATTGCAGTAACTTAGTAAATTGTTAAAAGTAAATAAATGATCCATAGTTTTTTAAACAGATTAATTTTCACTTTGCACACTGTTTTTAGCTGGCAAATCTCAGATGTTCTAACCTTGTAATTGTTGAACGTAAATAAAAAACTTCAATTGTCTTTTGTAATTTTCCCGTTTGCTTTAGTTAATCAAACATATTTTAGGCATTAAAACATTAGTATAACTATCAGTTATTGTAAAAGTTTAATTTACTCCAATTATATATTCGCTGAGAAACGTCGAAATAATCCACAGTCTTAGCCACTGCTTTTTGTAAATTTTCATTTTCTTCCGATTTTCCTTCTTTACTTTATTTTCATATTATTGACCCCCAAACCAACTCAAATTTAAATTCAGCGGTTTTATAGTAACATTTCAAGTATTAAAAGAGAATTGGATTCAATAGCGTTCTTATGTAGCTTGCTTATCCCCCAACATCCCCCCCCCCCCTCTTCCGAAAATACCGTGTGTTGTACGATTTGTACTGTAGACTGCGTAGCTAACTTTAGGGGGAGGGAGTGGGGGAATCAACTCGCGCTTTTTGTACTGTTTTGTGAAATTTTGATGTTTTTTTTTAAGGTGAATATCGACAGAAATCCACCACTCAGTATCCAATCAGAAGCAACAGTTTTGTATTTTACTATCTTGCATTTTTATGAGAAAAACTGATGGTTTAGTCAATTGAATGGAGTCGATTTAGTTTGAACAATATCACTCTAAAGCTCCGTCTGTTTTTGCGCTAAAACATTCAATGAAACAATATCAATCTCAATTCAACTTTTTGATAACAAAAATATATTTTCTGTTTCGCAGTGTTAATGCAAATCAGTTTTAGTACTAGTTTTAAATTGTCAGTTTTTGAATAATAGTGTTATTGTTTCGCAGTACAACTCATTTCAACTTTTCTATAGTTTTTGTAATGTAAAATCATTTTTTGTTTCGCAGTAAAAAAATCAATTTGACCTTTGCATAGTTCATAACAAGAACACTTTATGGTCAATAGTGCACAAACATTTCATCTTTCTGTATAGAGAAAAGAAAAAGTTTATGTTTCGTAGTAAAAATTTCCTCTTTTCCCGTGGGAGTTGATTTATGACTGTATCCATTTTACACAAAGATTGTATAGATCAACCAAATGTCGCATTGTTTATGTTTTTTGTTAGTTGAAGAATCAACAAAAGAATTCAAACAAATTATCGAAAAAAATTCAATGATTAGAATAATAGACAAAGCGATACGATTAGCAAATGAACTATGTGACTTCCTGTGTTCACATTAATTAGAACTAACTTAAAATCACAATCCTTACAATTAAAACGCAATCCTTACAACTATATTGTTAACGGTATATTCTGTATTCACACTATTTGATATTTCGAAGGATGAAAGAATAAGTTTCTTAACAACGAGTGTGTCATTGTCGGGGTTGTTTCATCCTCAGGGGTTCTTGTTTACGTTCCCCAATACAGGTCAGAGAGTTAGTGCGACGCGACGGGGGCTATACCCTGGTTCCAGAGGGGCTTACTATTGAGTCGCGAAGCGACGATGGTCGATTACAAAATACATACAAAATAGTCCTTTAAATTACTTTAAATTGTAAAAAATCCTCATGAAACCTCTGGCATCCAGGGTACGGGTGCTACGGTTTAAAGGATATTCTTATTCGCCAAAGTTTTCTGCGTCCTCAGAAACAGCTATATCACCGCAAGAAGTTTGACTGATGTGTAGTATATGATAAAGTTTTTGTAGTTAGAGTTGTTTGTGAGTTGTTCAACGAACAATAAACGATTTCTAAAATATTTCTGGGTGCCCAAGATTTTTCGATTCTCACTGTAAGATTTTACGATCTTGTCCTAAATATACGTGAAACTTTAACCATTTGTTGATAGGAAGCACTTTTTCTTTTTGATTGTTTCTTTGTGTTCTACCAGTGGGTGGAGATCTAAGACAAGAGCCTGACACGACGTGAACAATGGCATTTATTCGTGATTAAACGTCCTTCACTTGGACTTTTGTTTTCGAGTTTTTGTTGTAAATCGATGAAATTACTAACAAGAGTTGATGACGCTGTTTTGTGCTTTCGTTATTTCGAGAAGTCTCTTTATTTAATGCCTGTAGAAGTCTTCTATCCTCCTTCATTAATGTACCAGGCATGGTATCCACACACTTATCTTCAAGTCTTTTTCAGTCTTTTTCTTAAAAACACATGCACGAAACTCGTACAGTTTGAGGTTTTTTGTTACGTTTTTAACCCACATCTCTTGACCGAATAGCTTAGAAATAGGAGTTATTATGAACACATATAGTGTATTTGAACTCACTGCTTCATTTTTAGAGGTTTTGTAGCAGTAGAAGGCTCAGAAAATACTGAATAAAATGGAAAAAGTCAAGTGTTCACGGCTTGAGTATCCTCACTGTAAACTCTACACTTGAATTGCTTTTCATTCGGGTTTTCATTCTCCTACTTGAAAAGAACATTTCTCTTAGAGAATTTAAAAGCTTCGTTTAAATCTTTAATGTTTTCTTAAAAGTTTGTTTATTCTTTAGTGGATAAACCCCATCATTGAGTTTGTTCTTGTCATTTGGATAAAGACGTTTATTATAGAGTTCTATTGTTACAGTATTTTAAATTGTTAAAGTACAAGCTTATAATCCTCAAATAAGAAACTTTAATTTGAAACATATACATTTAACTTAAATTAACCATATTCATGGTAAATCACGTTAAATAAAGACGTTTATTATAGAGTTCTATTGTTAAAGTATTTTAAATTGTTAAAGTATAAGCTTATAATCCTCAAATAAGAAACTTTAATTTGAAACATATACATTTTAACTAAAATCAACCATGGTAAACCACGTTGAATAAAGACGTTTATTATAGAGTTCTATTGTTACAGTATCTTAAATTGTTAAAGTATAAGCTTATAATCCTCAAATAAGAAACTTTAATTTGAAACATATACATTTTAACTAAAATCAACCATGGTAAACCACGTTGAATAAAGACGTTTATTATAGAGTTCTATTGTTACAGTATTTTAATTTTAAATCAACCATGGTCAACCACACTGCTTAATAATCACAATAAGCATATTTACAAGAGTTTTTAAGAGAGGTTGAAAACCAGGTAATCGTAAATAATGAAAAACACACTTTTGCATTTTTTTAATTTTCTTCCATTCGCTCTCTCGTTCTTTTTCATTTTCTATCTCTAGATTTTCACTTACTTTGTAAAATAAATTAAAGTTTAATAAGACCAGAAACTTCCAAAAACTAAATTGATCATGATCGGATTCGTGTTATGGTATTTTGAAAATTCATCTGAAATATTTATCAGAAGAACTACACCAGAAAGTATACAAATTGAGCCGTTTTAGTGTTAAATATGATATACTAATAGTAATTGAAGTCGGGTTTCATACTATTTTAACAATCATTTTAAAAACTATGGTTTTTTTTACTTAAAAATACAAAGATAAATATTTTTTTATTTTAGAGTCAAAGAAAACTAATTGAAAGTTTTAGCGTTAAAATTTAGTTTAAATTAAAGAGGAGTAGAAAAATGTTTTAACTGTCCGTCATTGTTACAATATATAGAGCGTGGGAATGTAGCAATGCGACGTAGTGTGACCGGTCCATATACGTACATATGTACTCCCATCTATACCTGTGCATAAAAGAGGATCTATATTCGTGTAATTAATAATTTAATGAAGTCGGCGTCAAACGTCTCTGAAATTGTGATAATTTGCTGGTTGATTTTTGTACTATGTTAATTATTGGTTTTGTAAACATCACGATAAGTTTTCGATGCCATCTGGCGTTCCCTATCTTGATGTGTTATCTTAGTAAAATATAACTAGATACATGTACAACCGTTTTCAAAAACGTTATCCAAAACAAAGCCGAAAAATATTAAAACGTTAGAAATTAATTATCACACAATTGTGATTCCTCACAAACACTATAATTTGCCTAACTTCTTTGATAGAGTTTTAAATCTTTACTGAGACATTTAGCTACCATAATTAAGGCAGAAATGCATTTTCAGCCTCACTGATGTTGTACTTATAGTATATGATAATTAGGACAACGTTTACGAAAGATGTATGTCTATAATTGTTTTCCGTCTGGGATGTCCGTTGGACAACCGTTTTGAAATAGTCGTATGCCTGATTTATTTCCGTTTTAGAATGACCTATCGCCTTGGACAACCTTTTTGAAATAGTCGTATGCCGGACTAATTTCCGTTTTAGAATGGCCTATCGCCTTGGACAACCTTTTTAAAATGGGTGTATGCCCATTGTTCCTTTCCTTCTTGGAATGACCTACCTCCTTAGACAATCATTTTGTAATAGGCGTATGCCCATAATTCCTTTCTGTCTTCGAATGATCTATCGCCTCGGACAACCTTTTTAAAATAGGTGTATGCCCATAGTTCCTTTCCTTCTTGGAATGATCTACCTCCTTAGACAATCATTTTGTAATATGTGTATGCCTATAATTGCTTTCCTTCTTGGAATGACCATTGCCTTGGAGTCTTGGACAACGTTTTTGAAAATAGGTGTATTCACATAATTCCTTTACTTCTTGGAATGGCCTATCACCTTAGACAACCTTTTTGAAAGTGGTGTATGCACGAATTTCTTTTCCTGTGACACCTCCTAGTACAACCTTTTTGAAATTGTTCTATGCCCATAATTCCTTTATCTTCTTGGAATGACCATTCTCCATGGACAACCTTTTTGAAATAACATGTTACTATAATACCATACTCAACGATCACTCTATATGACCTGATAGATCAGCCTGTTTAACTAATATTCCTCTTCACAGTTCCCTTCATTGACCACGAATGATAGTTCCAAGTCGAGATTCCCGTTGCTGCACAGGCTAAATTATAGTTTTTCTATGTACAGCGGGAACCTCGACTTTGAACTATTATTCGTGGTCACTGAACGGAACTGTGAAAAGGACTATTGTTGTTAGAGTACATTTTCTTGTACATTAATCATTCTTTCTAAAGCAAGCGGCTTCATATATTATATCATTTACTAAGATAAGTTTGTCTGAGTCTAACACATCTGCTATGTGGTACAAATACCATCAGAGGTGATTATTCACCGATTTAAAATTGTTTAACACGGTAGATTATCGTAATTCTTCAATAAGCTATATGAATGGTATCCTATATGAACAATACATAAGATAATGATAATGAGACTAATAAGAATGCATACTGTATTTACTCGAATAAGTGCCGCGGCGCTTATTAAATTGTTCTTGATCTCACTGTTCTATTCTTGATCAAAACTACGAATATTAATGAGATAATTAACTTAATGGGCGAGCGGTGAAATATAATTACTTTGAACTGAAGAATATAGCTTTTGATACAAATTTATTTCCAATGCAGTTCTAGAGTAACATTATAGCGTTCAAATGCGGCGCTTATTTGAGGACGGCGCTTATTCGAGTATAATACGATAGTTCAATTTTAATCAGTAAAATTTGACTGATGATTGAATGCCATAGTTATGGTCTAAACGTCGATTGTTAAACCAGTTATTCCCATCTAGCTATCAACTATGCTTGAACTTAAAAAAATCAGTTATTGAAACAACATGACTCCTGATTGAATTATTTTTACACAGCTTCAATGTAAATAAGTGACAACTTTTTGAATTCTGTGTATAATAAAGTTTATTATTATTATAACCACTAAAATATTAACAACTTTGGTTATAAAGAATTGAAATGCGTTCGGTGTATAAGTGAAACACAGATCAATGAGAAAAATGACTTTGGTTATAGTTGAAAATATAGTCGTTTTCACACAAGAAGACGCGGAAAATTCATCTGCATGGAAGGACTAATCGTTTTATGACGGACAAATCGTTTTATGACGGACAAGTCGTCTTATGACGGACAAATCGTATTATGACGGATAAGTCGTCTTATGACGGACAAGTCGTCTTATGACGGACAAATCGTCTTATGACGGACAAATCGTCTTATGACGGACAAATCGTATTATTGACGGACAAGTCGTCTTATGACGGACGAGTCGTCTTATATGACGGAAAAATCGTCTTATGACGGATAAGCCACAAATCGTCTTATGACGGACAAATCTTCTTATGACGGACAAATCGTACGGACAAATCTTCTTATGACGGACAAATCGTACGGATAAGTCGTCTTATGACGGACAAGTACGGACAAATCGTCTTTTGACGAACAAATCTTCTTATGACGGATAAATCGTCTAATGACGGACAAATCGTCTAATGACGGACAAATCGTATTATGACGGACAAATCGTCTTATGACGGACAAATCGTCTTATGACGGACAAGTCGTCTGGTGTGTCGTCTGATTGTGTTGAATTGATATTAAATAAAATGATGATGATGATGATGATTACATTTATATAGCGCAGTTTATCATAAAAATGTTCAGCTGAATATTAGACGAAAACAATTATGGACGCAGTTTGTCTGTTTGAGAAGCCCAAATATTGTGTTGCAGTCAGATTTTTTTGTTATAGTTAGAATATGTTTCGATTCTACTGACTTTCTTGGTGAAAACAGGGATACCAACGATTGGATCATTTACACCGATGAAGGTTCCAGAAAGAGTTTAGCCTGCAATGCCTGCGGTCTGCGGGGTTGCGAGGAAGAGCGCCTTTTTCTCTCTCATTTTTTCTCCCTAACCACACAGACCACCGGCAAAGATGGCTCAAATCATAGCTAATAGATAGTTTATATTATCTATGTTCAAATACATTCGCAGGCGATTATCAGCGATCGATACGACGTCTACGATGATATATGAACCAACCTTTACCCCACTTTTGCGATCGAGTACGATTGAGTGCGATAGTCCGCGATATGGGGAGAAAACTTTCCTTTGTATGCATGCATGCGATCGAGATTGATTCAACGGGATCGCATGCGATAGTATATATAATTATTTATCCAAGCTGTTTGATCCAGGGCAACTGTCTGTGGTCACCTGCGAGATTTCCATCTTTTATTCGTATGCAAACGAATGTGATCGTCCGCGATAGCATACGACTGATCATATGTTGAACCGGGATATATCTCAGTTGTGCGCTCGCCTATACGATCCCACGTAAACAAGCTATTATCTGCATTAATTTTCAACGACAACAATGTATTAGCTTATTGAACTCAATCAATACTGATGTATAAATGAAAACTAGCGAGTAAACTAGTATAGTCTGCGTCGGTGTTTGATATAAACGATAGGTAATATAATGAAATTTGTAACACCGTAATAAATGTTGACTTAACTCAATCAATACTGCATTAGCTAATAGTATTTTTCTTTTACGTGAGTGGAATGACTAATTTAAATTAAAGATTTAGATAAACATATATTTGTAATACCATTAGGATACATATATTTGTAAAAGAGAAGTAAAAAGATTAAGAAAATGATATTTAACTTTACTGACGTTTCGGGCTTTAGCCCTTCGTTAAAAAGAGAGAGTTAAAAAGAGTATAATAATACCACTAACGCATTAAAGTTTTTTTCCTTCGCCCGTGCAAAACAAATTATAAATTTAAGTACCAACCAGTCTGAAAATAATGCGTTTAGACTCTACTACTATAACTATTCCATTGACTATTAATATTCTTTCACGGGCGATCCATTCAAATAAGGAGCACTCTAAAAATATAACACAAAAAAAGAATCACTCTAACATTGTTGTGTTAATAACGACTGTCTCTTTTTATGTAGTGTTTTATTTTCGATGAAAATCGAATTTTGATGAGTCTAGACTTTGATGTAATATTTATAAGAAAGACAAATGGAAACTAGCGAGTAAACTAGTATTGGCTGCGTCGGTGTTTGATATAAACGATAGGTAATAGAATAAAATTTGTAACACCGTAAAAAATGTTAACTTAACTTTACTGAAATATAAATGGAAACTAGCGAGTAATCTAGTATAGGCTGCGCGTCGGTGTTTGATATAAACGATAGGTAATATAATGAAATTTGTAACACCGTAAAAAATGTTGACTTAACTTTACTGACGTTTTGAGCTTTAGCTCTTCGTCGGAGTAAAAAGAAACAAATTATAAAGAGTAAAAAGAAAGACAAATGCTAAGAAAAAAAACTCACTTTATAATGACATAGGACGATGTCGAAACATATTTTTTAGCGTTTGTCTTTATTATAAATAAAATCGAATTTCTCGAGTCTCTTGTCCGTGTATTAATTGGCCATTTCGTTTCGATAGAGCTTGTAATTATCCTGTCAGTCGTAAATGCTAACGTGTACTAGGACATGGATTATATTCGAATTTGATTGATGTCGTGCTGTTCTCTGCGATACCACGAGGCATTTTCTCCGGGTTGTTCGCCGTTTTCCTCCCTTCGCAAAAATCAACATGTGAGCAGAGATTTGTGGTAAAATATTTAATGTAGGGGTAGTGAGTGTGGGTCTCCCCAATTGTTAGGACACTTGTGTCTAGCTAGAAGATTGAGACGTTAAAAAGCGATTTATTTGTTTTAAATGTGGTATAACTAGTGGTTAAACTAGTGTAGAATGCGTTGGTGGTTTTAACAAAGCCATTCAATAGCTGAATTGTAGTCAGTATATTACGTTTAAAACTCTTCAATGTTGCCAAAATAGTTTCCAGGTTTTTCTTTAATTTTCTGTTTTAACATAATTTTATCCTATTTTAAGTAAGAGGGTAAAATACCAATTAAATTTTAATACAATCATCACAACGACCATATTTTACTCAACTTTTATCCTTTTTTTTTCTCTTCATTTGAAATATAATTATATTCAATTATCTTATTGAATTACTTAGTAATCCTGTAATCATTTTTTAATAATTAACAACACTTTACCAAAGACTTTGTGCTTTTTTCCAAGCTTTTCTTTCTATTTTAAATGAAATTAAATCCAATTCATAAACGAAATTTCTGCTTAGGAAATCTCGTTACATACTCGAGCAATTATTTTTTAAAGAATAATATAATCATAAGTTACAACCTTTTAATAAAAAAACCTTATTCCCTATTTTCTTTTCTATTTCATTGATTAAGAAAACAAAGGTATTTTTCCCTATTTCTTTGATAAATAAAATCTCGTGTTTTCCCCCCTATTTCATTAATTCAAAAATCTCTTAAAATACCAATCATTTTTTAATAGAATTATCATAATGACAAATCCACGTCGCAAAACTTTGCTTTGTCCAAACGGCGGAAATTCTTCGCGATGTTGATTCCTCTAACGTCCTTTACTTCATTGATATTTACACATCAAGTTCCAGTGAAATTCAATTGAAAACTCGTAATGAAAATGATATTTTGACAAGTTAAACTTTAGCAGTAACCGGTATTTCAAACAGCTGTGACTGACAGGTCAAGAACGATTCCAGGCCGACTAGATTAACAACTCAGTTGCTTTATTAGAGTGAGTTAGAAAGCAAACAATATCATCTAAAGATTAACTCCCAAGTCATAATTGTCAACTGCTTTTTGTTCATGTTTATTTGTGGAAATAAACTCAGTGAGCAAGAATAATGATGATTTGGAGTGATGACTAAATTTTCCAATCAATCTTCATCTACATTCTTAAAAACTGTGTAAGAGCCCTTTAAGTTTCTGCGTTATGTGTAATTATTTGCTTCCACTATTCGTCACAATCACTTTTTTCATATATGTTAGTAAATCTCATTAATCATATACTGAAAATTTAGCATTTAAATTTATAGAAATTCTCAATTGTTTTGATGGTAAAATTGTTCTACAAGTCAACTCTCGAACATGGCTTTTGTTCATCAAAAACGACGCCAATTTTTGGCATTGAGCTTTCTACATATAGCTAGTTTTTGTATTCAAAATAGAGCAGTTTTAACCAATCATGAAAAACGTATTACTTATCTTTAGTAACTAGATATCGAAACTCATAACTTATACTTCATTATTCGTCTTTTAGTATATCAAAACTTGCAGCTAGTTGCTTTGTCTCAGATGTCAGATTCAAATGTCAGACCAAAAACCTTTTTTGAAACAGATATTTATACATATTATATGATAGGCAATATAATGAAATTTGTAACACCGTAAAAAATGTTGACTTAACTTTACTGACGTTTCGAGCTTTACTGAGCCCTTCGTCGGAGTAAAAGAATAGACTAAGGGAGATACTAAGTATAAATATGCTAATTTACTCGCTAGTTTTCATTTATATATATATATATTACATATAGTATGCATAGGATATATAATGGCAGAAAAGGAGAATCGTGAAAGAAGCCCTAAATTGAGTATTTTTTGAATATTTTATACATCTAGCGCCATATTAAACTTAATCATTTGTCAAAATAGAAGCCTTAAAAGTTTTAAATATTTCTTGATTGTCAAGTACACATTAGTCAGCATTCAAAAGTTTAAAAACATTTCTCTTTTTTTATAAATGTCACTATATCTTTACACAGAATTCATCGAAATGTTTAGTAGACTTGTGCTTGTCAGTGACGAACAAATGTCCTAACATAAACCGATATATACATTCGTCTAGATCGTCAAAGACTCCTTAGAAGTTTAACAAAAATGTTAAATTATCACTTCAACTTCTACAAAGTTTATTTCACTAAGGATTCATCTAGTTTAAAAATGCTTCATCGTTCTGAACTCCATGTAACTGAACATTCATCAAAAGTTGCAAGTATTTTAACGATCGACAAGCAGCTGATATTCCCCATACGTGCGTTACAAAGATATCTCGACTTTATTATAGGGTAGTGAACGGATCTAACAATTTCCAATTACATCCAGACCCGTCAAGGCGGAGTTTGATTGGTTAATAACGAGTTAACATTCTGTCAAATAGTGTTGTTCCCTCTTTCATTATTTAGAAATTAAATCAACCATTTAGTTGTGAATAATTTCATATTTTTAATACAGGAAAATGATCTAATCATTCCTAAAAAGAAAGAAACAGTTGTAAAATTTAATACGATTTATGAAGGAGACTTTGAAATGATCTCGCGATGAAAATTCTCATCGTTTTGTAGGACGATTTTAATTTACTTCATAGAAATTGAAAAAAACATTTAGTTATGAACTGAATAATTTCATATTTTTAATACAGGAAAATGATCTAATCATTCCTAAAAAGAAAGAAAAAGTTGCAAAATTTAATACGATTTATGTAGGAGACTTTGAAATGATCTCGCGGTGCAAATTCTCATCGTTTTGTAGAGGACGATTTTAATTTACTTAGGCAACAATTAAGTCAATTTTGTAGTGATACACTGAAAGCCACTAATCCTAATCAAGCCAGTGCGGGAGTTAGTTTATCGAAGTGTATCAAGAATCACGATGTTTGCATTAGACAGAGACTAACTTAAAATAATGTTTAGCAAATTCACGGCAACAGATGTCGAGTTCCCAGGCAAGGGAGAAGCGAAAATACAAAAACTTCAAATCGGAAATAAATCATTAGCATTATCATGTTATATTACAAACTCTTTATGAAAATCTCTTCTGCAAAAAGGATCTTAAAGAACACTAAAAAACACGTACAAAGAAGCGGATTTAGAGTGAGACATGTTATTTTGTGGCTCCACCCATTGAGAATGATACGAATTCGAAAATGAACCGAGCGCACTTCCAATGAACCGAAACTCCCGTAGAGAACTGAATGGAATTCTAAATCCGCCTTTACAACATTCATGCCATAGAAAAATGAATTCCTTTTGATTCTGTTTTATTTCCTCTCAGAGCGTTTTATCTGAGTTATTTCACACAATTTACAGTGGTGTTTTTTCATTTTCAAAGGAATTCGATTAAGTATGGCAAAAACGTATGCTGATAAAGCCAGCTCTATTCTCGAAAATTCTGCCCGCTTTGAAAAAAAAAAAAAAAAATTCCCTGAAAATTATGATTCGTGGATAAGTTTTAAGATTTATCAATGCTAACTCTTTTCCTTTGTAAAATAACTCAGTCGGAGGAATGTTCAAAGACAAGCGCTGTTCTGGATAATAAAAAAAAAATTTCAATTTCGATAATTTTGAGAAATGTTTTAAAATGTTTTCGATTTTCAACGGTCCATTTTTGAATAGGGATAACTAGGCTAATAATTATCAAATCATGAACAAGATGATTTAAAAATAACGCATAGCTAACTAGCTAATTCCCTTTCTCTTCTGTGCTATAAAAAGCTGATTTGAAAACTGGTCGAAAGGTTAATTCTTTAGCATAGGAATGAGCGTTTATTTCCGGACACCGAGCGAGAAATCTTCTAATATGAAATACATCTCAAACGGTTAATTGAAATCTTACTAACACGATCATCACCGTCAACAAATTAACTATGCCTAGTTTAACTTCAAATTAGCAAGAATTCTCAACTTCTGTTCACGTAGGACTGTTAATTTGCAGTGTTGAAAAGCGAAAAATCCACATTGAAAAAATGGCGCACAAATGACTCAATTCGCCCTTCTAGAATTCCGATGTTTAGTTTGGCGAGAACCTATAGAATTCAATTAAAGCCGTGATTTGCAGAGGCTAATGTTTGACTCATCTATAAACAGCTCTATCGATGATTGAAAGGAGAGTTGCGAGCCGATAAACTAGTCCTATTGTCCTGACCTAATCGATTTTACTTGAACTACTGATCACTCTAAATGCGATCTTCAGTGTTCGTCACTCAGTAATTTCCAAAACCCATCGGAATGAGTCGCATAAACTGTTATTTTTCAACTCAAAATGCTTTTAATTTTCAAGCTAATGTGAATTATGTTTTTATTTGATTTAAGACTATGGTTCCCTATTTCTTCGTAAACAGCATTAATTATTTAATAGAGATCCTTAAATGAATCCAGTGCTTGCCAAACGATTAAATTGTAATGATTTTGTAAGCATATGTTGATTTCATTGTTGGCTGAGTTTTTTCACTATTCTGAATGCTCAAACAATGCACAGTTATTTTGTTGTTCTTCAAATTCATTTGATCTTTTTTGAGGCAGCTTAAACAACTCAACCAGCCTTTTTTTGTGACGCAAATTAAATTATAACCACATAAACCCTCTTTTTCATTACATCAAATTATCCTGGTTATTTGAAGTTGTATAGAATTTGCGCGCTTAAAGTGAATCCTTATACTGTAGTATATTTCTTGCGTGAATTGCCTATCAAGACCTTTAATGCTATGTTTACATTTTGGTGAAACAATTCGATATTTTCAGCACCCATCAGCTGTTCTAAGTACAGAACCTTTATCGAACAAATTAGAATGAACTCATCAAAACACACCTCACAAAGTTTGTCAACAGCAGTGCGAAAGTATCACCTCTGATTCTTTGTTTTCACTTTGAAGTGTTACACCTCATTTCTTTTTCAAACCATCCAGAACTTATTACAGAGATGGTTCCGGATATCCCCGTGGTCTTTGAAGCCTCTAATACTTTTAATTAGACAAGGCCTCATTAGTTAAACACAAAACAATGCATTGTAATATAATTATGTAGCCGACTATATAATGAGATTGCATCGCGATCTTCAGCCAGTATCAAATCAGTTGACTAGCAGTACTTGCTCGAACCTCAGATTTCTCAACAAAAATGCACGCGTACGACAACACGCAGTCTTCGTTTATCAATACTATGTACAGACCTAATTCGTCTCTTTCTACGAACACACAACAAAACTACAGCAGCTACAAGAATCA
The DNA here is from genome assembly GCA_949775045.1 of Metridium senile. Taxonomy (NCBI): domain Eukaryota; kingdom Metazoa; phylum Cnidaria; class Anthozoa; order Actiniaria; family Metridiidae; genus Metridium; species Metridium senile. The sequence goes on from OX459107.1 coordinate 4,237,678, forward strand.
GTCGGATTACCCCGTTGCAGTACGACTTGACTCGCATCCTTTACACGGTCTTTCGGCGTACAACTCCAGTGCTCTGTCTTTCTACCCCTGTGCCTCAAGCCATCGCTACGTTCATGACTTCAACTGTGGTTATACAAGCTCCTTGCACGGAGGTGAGTTGAAACTTGACTTTTTCAAAGTTTAAAATGAGCTAAAATGATGTGGAAATGCTCGTTTAAAATGAAATTACATAAATAGTAAGTTGTAATGAAGCCATCGATTTAGTAATATTTGCCGGTAATAAGCTTGTGATTTTTGATATAGTAGTTTACAGCGTAATGGCGATATTTAACCATGGCAATCATTTCCAATTAGTTTTACAGTTTCTTGTTACAAAAACCCAAACATTTTGATCCAAAAACGACACTTATTCCTTGTTGTTGGCGAGTAATAACTTATTGCATATTATTTGGGGTAAATGGAGGAAGTTTTCGCTCTTTGAAAATAACTAAACTATTTCATAAAACAATCACGAATTATGTTTTACTCAATTTTAACTCTAATTTCGCACGTTTTCGACTTCTCGGCTTTTACCTAAATGACTACTAAACTAAAAGTCTTAATTCAAGTTTATACTAAATGTATTTTTTATTTGTTTTCTAGGATTTGTAGCATGCAGAAGACCTAAGAGAATCAGAACCGCCTTCACACCAACACAGCTATTGCATCTAGAGAACGCATTCGACAAAAACCACTACATCGTTGGAACAGAGCGAAAACAACTCGCTTCGTATCTAAACTTATCCGAGACTCAGATTAAGGTCTGGTTTCAGAACAGAAGAACCAAATACAAGAGACAACAAGCCGAAGAAAAGGCAGCTTCACAACAAGCGTCAAGCGCATCGGATTCAGAATGCGGCGGCCACGCCTCGAATACACAACAACAACATCAAGCACATTCACAAGACGACAACGAGACGAATACTAATCGACCGCTTTAGACGACTCGAGAAATCGAGAGTCGAATCGAAGGACTAACATTTCATTGTATAAAAGTTTTGTAAAAATGAAAAACAATGCTAGAAATAGTGAAGAAAAACAGACGCAAGTTTTAAGGCGATCCGCTCGAAGAGATCGCACTACCGACAATCTGTGCCTTAAGAACTGTACTAACAAAGTTATTTGTACAAAAAATGATATGAAAATAACATCATTTCTTCGCTGTTAAACTTTGTAATAATAACAACTGCCAAAGGAAAACTCCGTGAATATAAAGCAAATTAGTGTTTGATTTATCAAAGCAAAAAAGAGATATTTTCTCGGAGTTTTTCATGTATCTTTGTAAAAATTAAAAGACATAGTCTAAGTAAAACAAAAAAAATGTTTTAATTTGTAGAAGTAGGCTAAAAATGACTTTAAATACAGGCATATCACACGGTTTATTACAGTAATTAATAATGTATCAGTTTCTACTTTTAGTATCGCAGTTTATTAGTACATTCGCTCTTATTACATATTACGTTTCTACGGTAAATACCTTCATCTTAAAAGTGTAAAAGATACTATATAGTCTAATTAAAAACATTTGTAAAAGCCAAAAGAACAAAGGTTAATAAAATGGGATTCTTTTTTAAAAAACTTTGTTGAATTTATTGTCTCCAAAAGATAAAATATTTTTCAAAGTTCGTGTCCTTCCCTTGAAAATCCACTCGCGTTTTTTTTTAACATTCGCTTCATAAATGTCAACATTTCTTTTGAATTTTATACCATACTTTCGTATTATAAAGCAAATGTCGAACTCTAGATATTGTTTTATTCTAAACTTGGAAAATAAGAAGATATATTATTTTTTGGGATAATTTTGACAAGGCTTAATTGATAAAGTATGTGAAAAGTTCAAAAAAAGTCAATATCGAATTTTTTTGAACGAAAATTAAAATTTGTTTCCTTTCAGATCATAAGTTTAATGTTTGGTTATTAGTAAATCTCATTTGGTCAGAGTGTGCTTATTTGAAAGCTTATTTGATAAAGTATGTGAAAAGTTCAAAAAAAGTCAACAACATCTTTAAAAGACGCATTTTTTTTTTGAACGAATGTTTTTTCCTTTCAGATCAGAATTTTAAAGTTCGGTTATTAGTAAATCTCATTTGGTTAGAATGTGCTCGGAACTATAAAATAATTACTGTATTTGATTAATATTTCAGGCTATTGCCCTTATGTGCGTCAATTATGAAAGTAAGAAGATAATTGAATCCAAATATGCTGGTAAACACATACAATAGCTCATACATACTAACTAGTTAGTGCTTAAAACTAAATTATCGACAATATACAATCATATCTGTTATAAATTGTAAAAATTAAACTCAAAGGCTACAAATGCCTCGTTAAATTCCAATTATAATCTACCCTGGGATAATTCGAAATCATTTTTCGTCTCGCTTTCATATTCAAGTTAATTTTTAATTGTAGCATTCCGAAGCTAATTTGAAAGGGTGAAAGTTTTACCAGTGAAAAATAGAAGTTATATATATAAAATTGGTCGGAATTGCTCCGCTTTTAAAAGTGGAGACGGCTTTTTCTCTTTCGTTTTTGGAATATCTGGATCCTTAGGGCTGTAAATTATGTAAAAACCTATAAGTTTCTTTATTGAATTCCTACTGGGTCTACTTAAACAAACATCAATTGTTTTTATTATCGGCTTATAAACATTATCGGGTCGAACGTTTTGATCTTTGGCTTTGGTTAATACGTGTGTGTTAACTACTGAAAATCTACGTTTTAGAACTTAGTGAAAACTCTTATGATACATCTCTCACTTCCGAATATCTCTCACCAAGCCCTCAAGTTGTTTGATCAAAAGGTGTTCGCTCTATTATTCTAGAGGTGTTTCTTATTAAATTGATGAACGTCAGTGAACCAGTTCACATGTGATTCGCTTCCAAACTTTGATCAGTACATTGTTTTGTCAAGAGAAGTGATACAACCCTAGGGGCAACTAAACGGAGTAAGTTAGAATAAAACTAGTTTTACATCCCATAAAGAAAGGATTCTTTTAGCTGCGTTTTTTTTATTCCATTTTGAAGGGTTTATTTTTGGGGGCTATTTTTGTCAGCTTTTCTTTCTTTAACAGTTTGGCTTTGTAAAAATTCACCTGCTCGACTCGGTCAGTTAACTCGAACAGTACGCGTTATTTATAGGCAATGTTTCGCTTATGATTCTCCCTTTAGATTCATGAATAGCCTATTCTGTTTCATTTAATTTCTTTATGTTCTCTTAGTTAGGTCTTAGAGCCACTTATAGTTTTCGCCACAGTAACAATGAGGTTGAAAATTAGCTTAATGCTAGGGTTAATAAAATATTTATAACTCCACTTAGTTGGTTGAAAAAAATACAGTAGCAGTTTAAGGCTTTTCATAACCACCCATAATAATTAAAGTTTTGATAGCATATTCCAGGATGTTCAGTTCGCAATATAAAGAGCGGTCAAAAATGACCCCCAAACTCCGGTTATTACTGTAATTGAAAGTAACGAGGTCTAGTGAAGCAAGGCTCTTGTCCAATCATTCCCTCGCATTAAACAATCGCGTTTATAAACCCTTAAGATTGTTAATATAAAGCCAAGGTAATTATCGGTTTGGCTTCCTATCTTAGTAACTTTAATTTATTTTTAGTGCAGTTCGTGTCATGAAGGAAACTAAAGGACCACAAAGTCGTGTGCAATTGAATGAAAGAAAAGCAAACAGACCTTGCAACGAGTCCTCTTTTCTTCTTACAAAACCCCTGTCGCGCCGACTTTAAGAAGCGTTATCATGACCATTCATTGCAATCATGTTCTGTGCGTCATGTAATGCTGGGTTTTTCAAACGTTATTATTAAGCATTACAATCAAACAGGCAAAATGCTGTCGAGGCTCCCCGGAGCTTGACTGTGTTTTGGCGCTTTGGCAATTGTCTTTATAATCGACAAAGAAGCATAAAAAAACATATCACGAACACGCTAAAAAAATATTTTGATCTGGATTTTCTTCGTGTTGTTTAACCTATAAAGCGAGCATTTGTTTGTCGATATTGGGGTAGACGTGTAATCTGTGGGAACTACCTCACTCAATACTGTACTCTCACCAATAGAAGTCACTTTAAGAATTTCAACCAACGCTGACAACAAATAATACAACGAACAATGATTTTAACACATTTTTTTCGCCGCCTTTCACTCCTCTCCTGCAGAGTTGTTGTTGTCCGCGAAGAATACTTGATTCTTTTCAAAATGCTTTCACTAAATGCAGCTTATGCTCTTTCATTTACAAGTTGAAATTTCATTCCTCAAAGGAGCGCGTCTACTGCGCAGAATCGACCATCGCGATGGCAACATAAACTGCGTTTGAATTTTTAGCGTAATTTTCTTTCATGGAAAAAGTGACGTTTTTCGAAATATGAAAACTCTCTCAGACTTTGAATTTTGGATATTGAGGTTTATATGTATAAATAAATTAAGGAAATATCTAATTTATATTTTACTTAAAGTAGGATTTACTTTCAAAACATCCGTAAGTTACACTGCCTTTTTAGTGTAAAGATTACCATTTTTACTCCGACGAAGGATTAGCACCATAAACGTCTCTTTTATAAGATGTAGAGTTTATGCTTTTTACTTTAACTTGTGTAGGTATTAACGCAGGAAGCCGATGAGGAAGTAACTCTTTTACACAACGTTTATTTGTATTCTTTATCTCTAGTTTGTTTTCCTGCATCAAGCAGATTTCTTTGAGTGAGTTAGGATATAGCGGGCCGATTTCTCAAGTGCCCGCTCAAAGTGTATCAAAATATTGATGTTATCATTTTGCCATATTGGCCATAATGTTTAGCTCGGGGCGTTAGCGTGCACTAAGTCGTGACTAGATTATACCTCATTTATATAGCACTATTCCCAAAGCTCAAAGCGCTTTACAAATCTACACTGAGTTATGGATATGTGGAGGACTTATCGTCCTTATCGGACTGCTGTAAATCAGCAGTTTACAATTATGAATGTAGTTAGTAAATGCCTCCGAGTCCTGACTGTTGTACCGGGAGACAATCCCCTACTCTTTGCGAACAGCACAACAGGATCTTTAACGTCCACCTTACATATATAACTATTCATTACATCATCCATTTTACACATCCCGAGCAACTGAATTTCCTTTATGCGACCACTTGACAATGTTAGTACTCCAAAGACAGCACTGAAATCCAAAGCAAGTCCCTACGTTTCAAATTAGGCGTTTTTCCCATGAGAAAATCTGACAAGGGAATAGAGCGTTAGTAGTTAATCTAATAAACTTTGCCATTGTCCTGGAGTTATTTAGCATAATAGATAGCTGACTCCAATCACTGGCTTTATATTCTCAGGTTAATCAAAGTCCGTTTCTAATAGGATGGGTCACTATCTTGTTTATTAACGCGATATTGTGCTTGATGATGGTATTGAGTTCACAGTTGTTTGCCAAATGTATTTTTGATGATTAATCTTGTAAGTGCGTTACTGTAAACTATTAGCACTTATTGAGGAAGAATTCTCAGTTCTAGAGTATTAGCGCCTACATTTGCTACAATGCTCAAAAATAAACTATTTAAAAATCACTATGTTGACATTTGGGAGACGAAAGGGCAGAGAAACACCCAAAAGAAATCTTCATATTAAAAAAAAAAAATATTCTGCATGGTTACAATATTGGGCGCCTTATCTTGTAAAAAAATGGATGCTAAATTTCTGACACATTTCTTTGTAGTCAAATTTTGAGACTAAATTTAAAATCTTTATCTTTCAAGAATCAACATTTCTTAGATGCTAAAAATAGTCATTTTTTAAACAAGGTCTTTGAATTTCAATCCGGTTAGACTGTTCTACGTGTCTTCTCAACCAGTACCAATTACTGAAAGAATTCAAAGCGTCTTTCTCCTTTGTCCTTGCCTGCTGACTATCAAGTCGTCTCTATAGCGAAAAAAGAAAAAGTAGATCCCATCCTGAGAATCAGGAATCGATTCAAACAATATATGTCACATTGCGCCTCGTACAGTAATTGACTTAAGCAACGGTTACGTCATCAGGTCAACGTGAACGATACCAATGTAGAAGAGAATCGTCGCCCACACTCAAATAAAATAAAAGCAACAGAGAGTTTATTTGAAATTTTTATAAAGTATAGACAATTGGGTGGAGATTTGAAGTGCAATCGCTTAGCAGTCTAGCGCGAGACCACACTAGTGTCGTCTAGTCACCGCAGTTCACTACAACCCCCCTGCCTATCACTGTGGGTATAGTTACAGAAAGACACACTGATTTACTAACTACCGTTGTGTTATCCAAACAATATTCTACTAAACCGTCGTTTGTTGTGTTTGCGGGTTTTAATTCATTCAATGAATAGTAGTTTTATTGCTATAATAGACCATTCGTTCGGCACAGTAGTGGAGCGAAGGGAATAGTAAAAGTAGTTGAGCTTATCGCCTGTCGTAGGCTTGTGAGACGAACTGACTGCACTACTACAAAGCTAATTAGAACAACAGTCTCATAGGCGTCAACGATCTGTGATTTTTTCTTGTCTTTTTGTCATTTCTCTTCAATAGGCCAAAAACAACAACAACAATGAATATGAAAAAAATGATACGTTATCGGTTTAATAATATGTGCAACAATTTCCCTGAAATAAAAATGAGAACAACCCATCAGGTTTTGTACATGCAGTTGTACACAACGTCCAAATTAAAGACAAAAAATCTGGAGTTTTTACTGAGTAAATTGAGAAAAATCACAGATACTTTACAGACGGTAACAGTTGGTAGATAGAGTTTGATTTTCAGACTGAACCACACGACACGTCAAGTAATCAAGTGGGGGGATCCAATGTAGAGTGATATAAATGGATGCGCTCTCTCCCGGGTAGTGGGCTAAATTGGACGGCTTTTGCTACAACTGCACGTGTTGATTCATTCCACCATTGTTCTCAACACAAATACCAAGTAGATGTTTTATCCAAAGTCCCTTTGTCTAATGCACGAATAATCGAGGAAAAATTAAAAAAATGTGAAAGGTTTGGTAACATTCTATCAATCGACTCCTCGTTTGGGTTGGGCCTTACAGGTCCCTTGAGAAACCCCTTGTAAATGTTCTTTTCTACCGTGTATGGTTTTCTTTTTATTATCCACTGTGTGTTGACTATTTGTTTGTCTGTAGGAGGCTGTTATATACTGGGAATATAGCATCTGGGTTAACTTTAATGGTCGTGCCTTCTATCCTGTTTTCAAGCCTGTTAAACGAAGTCTGGCCCGTCACAAAGATGGTTATTACTTATGTTGCACGTCTGCCTTTTGTAGACGCATCAGGCCTTTATCCACGTCTAAATTACCTTTGAGCAGATTTTCCTAATTGACTCAAGCAGAATTAAGATTATCCCTCTAGGTAATCCCACGAGAACTCAACACACCCTTGAAAAACTCAAGTGTGGTCTTCCTGTGTCTGGCACACCACAGGGATACCGCAACAAGGTAGGGCGATCTCGACACGTGGATGGCACGTTGAATGGTTTGATTAGTTTCTTGAGTGACGAATTAAACGTGCAGTCAACGAGCGGAGTTGAAGTGACAATAAACTGAAAATTGCCTTGTCAAATCATCGAGAGAGTGGTGTTCAATTAAACGAAGTCATAAAAGCCTAAGGCGGAATTCGATATATAATTAGGTTTAAACGAGCCGGAGTCTTTGACAAGCAAGTAAAACACTCATTCATGTACTTTTATTTGAATGGATACTGCTATACCAAAACAATCAATTGCTATGAGGTTAACTGCTTCAAGCGATACAGTTTCACTTTGTATTCATTATAATTACACCAACATCAGCAATTCTAAATCAATCTATCGAATACTAGTTTCGAAAATTTTCACAACTGCAATATTTCAATGTGTCTTTTTTTTGTTGGGAAATTTGTTTCCGTATCATTATTGTATAATTATTGTATTGTAGTGAAACTAAAAAGGAAAATTTCGACTCACAAAAAAACTGAGAAACGCTTTTTGGATATAAATTTGTATCTCTTTTTCGATTTTGTAATATGTTTTGTGCTTTTCATTCGGTAAGTTTTAAGGCGATTCCAAAGATATTTATAAGATATCTCTTTTTTAACATTTGAATCTTATAGCCAAACACAAGTGTGATACTAATTAATGATACTCACACTATACCCCTATATGTGAAATATGTGTGGCATCAGTGGCCTAGTGGTGAGAGCGTTGGCCTTTCACCACTGTAACCTGAGTTCGATTCCCGGCTCAGGCGACAAGTGAATAGAGTTTGTTTGATGTGTTGTTCTCTCTCATACCACGAGGGTTTTCTCCGGGTTATCGGGTTTAGTCCTCCCTCCTTAAAAATCGACATGTGAGCAGAGTTGTGTGTTGTAAATATGGACTAATGTAGTGAGTGTGAGTGAACCTCACGGAAGAGCCCCGACGGGGAGTGATGGTTATATAATATATATTTAAATTTATTCATTTATATATTTCAGCACGCAACTCTGCTGCACATGATGATTTTTGTATGGTATATTTCACAATCAGGAAATCGATTTTATTGCATTATCAAGTGTTCGATGACTAACCTTTTTATCAACTTTATAATAAAATGCTGTTCAAGCAGTTGAAAATTGTTTCATCAGTTCATTAGAAAACTATGTATACATAAATTCTACAAATAAGAAAACTCTATCTCATTAAAATATTGTAAATTGATATGATATGATTTCTTACATTTTTTACGTAATTTTTTCCATTTTATAAAAACTAGCACTATCAGATTTACAGACGTACTTAATATTTTTTGTGAGAACTTTTCTAGTTGACATTGTTATCATGTGTGCTAAATATATCACTTTAATGCTATGTGCCTCAGTTCTCCCTATATTAGTGATATATTAGTAGTACCCTTGTGTCTGGCAACCTCGTTCCCAGTCGGCCCAGCCAATTAAACAAGCGAAGAGAAAAGGTCCTGGAAATGAGGTTGTGTGCCTGGCTATAGTGGCATAAAGACGTTATTTAAGGAGGCATCCTACAGTTTAGTGTTCGATCGGTCAACTTGAAACGGCTGTAGATCTGATATGCTAACACCCACAGCTTTAACACTTTCTAGAAAAACTGTAGGAAGCCTCCTTAAGGACGTTTTTTAAGACTTATTTCATGTGCTTGTCCACCTTTCGTTCTGTATCTCATTCATTCACTCATTTTCCCATCCATCTGTACATTCATTCAACCTTGCATCTTTCTTTTCTCCATCTATTCGTTCATTCATTTATCAATCTTTCTTTTACCATATATTCATTCATTCACATATTCCTTTGTCCATCTTGCATTCAAAAATGTATCCATGTATTCATTCATTCATCCACCCATTCATTCATTCATTCATTCATCCATTCATTCATCCATCCACCCATTCATTCATTCATTCATTCATTCATTCATCCATTCATTCATTCATTCATTCATTCATTCATTCATTCATTCATTCATTCATTCATCATCCATCTATTCGTCCATCTATTCATTCATTTTTCCATCTATCATTGGCTTCAACCATATATTGATCATTTTAATCCAGTTTATGTATAATAACTATATTTTTGATTATTATAACTTTAAAAATTAATTACTCAAAACTAACATTTGCGCAAATGAATATATTCATATGATAAAATGCAATACAATTTTGATAAAAAACTAATAAATCTTTCCCTATATTAAAATTAAACTATAAATATGTATTTAATAAATTAGTAGTATAATTATTATTAATAAATTACTAGTATTATTAAGCTCTGGTATCATGAGATTATACCTAATTCAAAAAAGGTTGACGGGGCGAACGGCGATTGGTGATTGGTGATTGGCGATTGCACGACTGAAGGGGACTGTGGGTAATACCAAATTCTTCTTATTCCTTTCTAAATTACCCAAACAACGTTCAGCGATGACCTTAGATGGGTATCTCGAAGGTTTCGCTGAACGGCGGAGGCATTGTTTGGTTAATTTAGAAACGAAAAAGAAGGAACTCGTATCACCCAAAGTTCCTTTCGGTCGTGCAATCGCCAATCACCAATCGCCAATCGCCGTTCGCCCCGTCAACCTTTTTTGAATTAGGTGTATATAGGCGTTGATATATAGAAATAAGCCAAGGTAAGCTGCATGGATGGCTGGTACAATTTGTATACATGCAGGAAAAAATTAGAAACAATGTTTTGAAGCTATTATTAAATACAAGTTTGCACAGACGTCCAAGTGAAACAGAAGAAAGTGGTCCTACTTATATACGGTAATGATATGTAGTTTTGTGGTTGGTTGATTTAATCTTCTTCTCCAATATCAGTTAAATCATCGTCGAAGTCTGATCCAACTGAAAGTAATAGAATAATATTAGCTGCAGAAATGATTGGTGTTGTTGAAGTACAATAAATTAATGAATTTATGAATAGATAGATAAATGAATAGATGGATTAAAGATGGATGGCAGCCTTAGAATGGGAATTAAGTTTCCCCCTGCTTGCTACCATCCTGTTGTAATTAAATTAAATTAAAGAATGGATAAAAAAAAATGAATGAATAGACCATCCTGTTGTAATTTTTGTAATGCAACGAACTGTAATTGAATCAAATTAAATTAAAGAATGGATAAAAAAAATGAATGAATAGATTGATTTGAATAGATGAAAGAAATAATAAATAAATGAATAGATGGATAGATGAATAAATAAAAAAGTAAATAAGTGACGAGATGGATGGATGAATATATTAAAGAGTAAATAAATGAATAGATGAATGAATGATTGACTAAATAAATGGATGGATGAATGAAAGATACTAAATAAATAAATAGATGGATGATTGAATGAATGAAGTACTAAATAAATGAACAGATGAATAAATAAAAGAGTAAATGAATAAATGAAGAATAAATGGATGGATAGTTAAATGGATAAAATAATAAATTAATGAATAGATGGAAGAATTAATGGATGAATGAATAAAAAAAATGGATGGCTGAATGTATGAATAGATGGATTAAAGAATGGATGAATGAATAACTGAATAGATGGATGGATGGATGTGATAAATCAATCAACTCTACCTGACGACATGGCGTCTAATTCGGTCATGGCCACATCAACGCTCAATTCACCACTTCGATCAGTGTGAGCAGATTTTGAATTATTTGACAATTCGTCTGCAAAGGAAAAATATGTAAATTAACTTTTACATTTAAACTGGTTTAGTAGAATTATATTATCAAATTGTAGAGAGAGGGAAAAATACAACATTTTTTAGATTTTTATTTTAGTTACTCTTGCTAACGTCAATTTAATGTGCCAACTCTCCCCTCCCATTGACTAAATTGTTCCAGGTCCCGGATGAACGCGCGCGTTTGCAATTTTCAATGAATGAAAAAGATAGGTTCTCTCCACTTCACAAACTTGTGCTCTCTTTGAAAATTCATCAAATTCAGACATTTTAACTAGAATGTTTTTCTTTTTTTAACAGAAAATGAGGGAAAATATGTTTACCTTCGTGATGTTGGAGTTTCTTGGCCAGAGGAGATCGTTTTACTCTGATTTTTGGTAAGTGAAGTTCAGATTCTGTCTTAACTGTATTCTGTATAAATTTATCGATAACCGTAGCTCTGCGAGCGGCTTTTTGCCATATTTCCTTTAATTTTACTTCTGTTTTATGTACAAGTTGAGTTTCGCCGAATTCTTTGCCTTCTTCTGGAAGTCCATAAGCATGCCTTGAAACTTGAGGCGACTCTAAAGCGTTTAAACTAATATGAGTTTTCGAGTTCCTTCGCTTCTTGTCATTGTAATAATTATCCCGAACTCTTTTGAGTTCCTTTCTGTTTCCTTTATCAATTTCCGCCTTTCTTTGATATTCTCGTAAACTTTCATCCACTTCCGTATGTAGAGTTTTATCCTGTAAAGCTTTTAAAGTTTGTTGTATTCTTTCTGCCCGTAAATCTCTTTCTTTTGTATTGGCATAAATTCCTTGAAGCCGACGCAACGAAGCGGCTTCCCTTTCGTTCAAACTTACAACTTTTTCCCGCCTTTTTTGGCGAGGGACGGGAAACGCGCGCTTAAATTCCTGCGGATTTCGATATGGCATTTTGTTTCCCCGTGTATTTGATTGATCGTCCGGCAACTGAGTAGAGCGATGGTTAGCCCATTTCGTCGCAGAAAATCCATTATTGTCTCTCAAGTTTGTATGTGAATTTATATTAGTTCTGTGGTGGCTCCCGTGTCCCAATTCGTTCGTTCTTTGATGATTGTTTATTGGTGGTAGTCGTTCTCCATGCGGTATTCTTTTTTGTAATCCAGGCTGAGCAGTTGATATTGTTCTTCGATTGTGGCCTGCTTCTAAAGCTCGCACTGTACATAAACAAAAAAGAAAAGAAAAAACTGTCAAAACGTTAAAAAATTTGCAAAAACTGTTCAGATGAATATCAATGATATACAATCAATCTTGTTAAGGTAGACTATTCAAAGTGTCACGTGCTTAAAGACTGTAAATTCCTCGTGCATAAACCATATTATTACCATATTTATAAGTATGGGAATACTGGAACAATTGTAACTAATTATTTAACAAAAGAAACTACCATTCTATACTGGTAGTACATGACGCTATCATGCAAATGCCCAATAATCCAGTTCACACAGACATTTTTTAAAACACCTTGCGGGCGGGACAATTATTCACGTGTCTCTATCATATAATTGCAAGCTCAACGTTCATCTTGCTACGATGCAAAGGCCCGGCTTCCTTTCAAAATGGCGCAGGAAACTAGGGGACTATTGAAATAGTAGATGACTTGTGTCTTTTTACCAGGACAGCCTTTATACGAGATTTGTAGTGCGTGTTTTAACATTGCGCAAACAGCCGTTTACTAAGTTACGTGCCGCGATGCGTTTTCGATGCGGCTCCGTCTAAGCTATATTATGATGCATTTACGATACAGTGGTACCTCTATTAAGCGGTCACCCTTGGGTCTTTCCAAAGTGGCCGCTTTAATAGAGGTCGGCCGCTAAATAGAGGTATAGAATAAGTATAGCAAGAGATTTGGGACTTTTTATTGTGGCCGCCTTAATGGGTGACCAATGCACTTGCATTTACGGATCTGGTTACGTATATTTACATGCGTTAACGTAGTGTTTACGTGATGTACTTACGTCCTGCAGGAGGTCTGAGACACCCAGGCCAGCTCATTGGTGTCGCTACAGTGTTTTGCTGTCCTGGTGGCGTACGTTGCTTGTGGAAAGCCATCCACGCTTGTCGTTGCTGCCTGACTCCATTACTAAATAAATAGAAATTATCGTCATGAATAAACAGCAAATCGTACAAACTATGATGATGATATTGATGATTATGATGGCGATGATTACGATTCCGGAAGATGATAATGATGAATGTGCTGTTGATGAGGATTGCAGATGACGATTATAATAATGATGATTCTATATTATAGCCTGCTAAACAGGCGTTCTTTTGGGTTTTGGGGAAAAATTGGGTTTTGGGCTTACCAATGTTTCTCGCGGGTATCACGACAACACAGGAACCCCAAAATCAATTTTTACCCAAAACCCAAAAGAACGTCTGTTTTGCAGGCTATCTATATTATGATAAGGAGTAATTACCAGAACAAAATTCGAGCACTGATTTAACCTCGAAAAAATATCGTGCACAACTAAAAATCATGTAAGAAGTATCGTGCAAAGCGGGAAAAAAATCTTGCACATCCTCGAGGGCAAAAAAATATATCCTGCACAAAAAAAATCCCAACCCATCCCCCCTTAAATATCTAATGGTCCGACCCTACGTAATTTCATCAGTAAATCAGCCTGTCCGTTTGTACTGTACATACCAATGTAATGGAATGACCTGGTTTATTATTTTTGTACAAAGGTGTCATAGTGAGTAAATATAATTGGATCAAACGGCCAACAAAATGAACTTTTTCAAAGTACCCCACAGTCGGATTATTCAATAAAACAAACACAATCAATCCTACCAAATACTAAGGGATTACTCACTACTATTACCTTCCTTAATTAACCTTCGAACGTTTGATCTTGAAATGTCAGTTTAACTTCCTTAAGCCTCAGTCGAATGTTTGATCTCGAAATGTTAATTTAGTTTCTTTAATAAGCCAGCTTCGAACGTTTGATCTCGAAATGTTAATTTAACTTCCTTAAGCCATCGAACGTTTGATCTCGAGATGTTATTTTAGTTTCCTTAAGCCAGCTTCGAATGTTTGATCTTAAAATGGACATAGTTATTCTGTAAACAATATAGAAAATAACATCAAAGGAATTTCAGTCTCTTTGGCTTCTTGGTTTTCTACAATGTAAAGTTGATGAGATGTCACAGACCGTCAACAGCTATTAGACTCTTTTGCATTGCAGGCCATTCAAACAAAGAGCTTTTTTAAAGAAGGGATCTTAGAGCTTTTTGATATAGGCAATATAAAGTCAATAGAATGAGCCACAACTTTTATAAAGTAATTATTGGTGTAACAAAAACTAACGCAAGTAGGTTTGTGATCAAAACCTACTTGCGTTAGTTTTTGTTATACAAATAACGACTAAAGCCACTTTAATCAATTATTGGTGGTTTAATTTATTTCGTATATCTAAGTGAATCACCAGAAAAATCAAAAAATAAAAGCTACGTTAAATTCTTATGTTTATGCTATTGTGTTTTAATGTATGATATTATAAAACAGAAACATTTTGTGGTCCTTATAAGAATTAGATAGATGCAGTATAAGTCTCGATTTATTTAAATACTATAATAATAATAATAATAATTTTTTATTTATAAAGCGCAAATACAAATCTGTTCTAAGCGCTATACATTGATTATTACAAACAACAACAACAGTAACAAAAAGACGTAATACAAAGAATAAACTAATTTGAAAAGATGAGTTTTTAGTTCAGTTTTGAAAGAGGTTATACTTGATATTTTTCTGATAGATATTGGCAGTGAGTTCCAGATATACAGATCGGACACGAATAATATTGTATACTGCTTATGAAACTCCAACATTAGTTCTTTAATATTTTACTAAAATTGTCAAGATAAAAGTAAATCTTGCTGAGAAAATTCAAGTTAAAACTTATGCAAATCAGGACGAATTTGTATGTGACCGGTATGAGTTCTATAAGGAAGTTAATTAAACGGTCACGCTAAGTTAAGCTGTCGTCATAGTAACTGTGTTAGTAAACTATCTCTTGATTTCTTGCGAATGAATGTATAAGGTGGAAATGCTCGTTAAAGTGTTTGTTATTCTATCAAAATAATGTGCTATTAATTGATTTTCACAAAATGTTCGGTGATAATTACCATTTGCAAATCGGCTTAAATTTGGATTACATTTACAGATGCTAAACGAAGCTCTTGTTCTTTGTATATTATTGTTGCAAACGATTGCTTGTTTATATTCTAACTAATCAACGATTAGAGTCCACAACTGTCAGTTTAACACGCTGGTTTTACAGTGTTAAATAACTGAATTTTCACTCCGATTCTTTTCTCAGAAACACAGACATGGCCTAATATAAACTTTGGTAACTAGATCCATATCACCCATTAAGTACGATTTTACTCCACATTTACCCACATAAAGGCAGTCCACATTAACTTCACTGCTAGTTAGAATCACATTTTAATGAAATCTGATAATTCATATAGAAGAGCTGATATGTATAAGTGTTTTTCATGCGTTTTTTGCCATTCTGCTAATCCTTTTCTGACAAGGTAACGGTTATCTAGTGTTTTCTGGCTCTTGAATTGAATGTGTGGTCGACCCTCGTGGTTCGACTTCGTGCTTATTAAAAGCTTATAAACCTTACACTTAATCGCTAAGAGATGATAAAAACAATTATACACTAAAACCTTATTCATTGTCTTTACTATAGCGACGGTAATGTTGACTTTAAGACTACAGAAATCCACAGCAAAATTGCTATCGCTCCTTGCGACATCTACAAAAAATTTTCAATCAACTTACCTCGTTCTAAAAAGTTGATTCTCGTGGTTGTTTTTTGACTTAGGACATAGATTCTTGGCCGAAAACCTCATCTATTGAAAGGCTCCCTTTGCCAGACGTTTAAAATTAAATATACCAAGGAGTAATCTCAAACTGAGAGGCAATAAGTCGCGAGATTTAAATTCTGTTTAGCAAATACAGACTGAGTCATTCTTATATACATAAAAGACAATAGGTTATGCTTGGGTAAATGAAATTGAGTCAACAATGACATCACTTGTACGCATTTGCTCTTGGGTCTCTTGGGTCCTCCTCATTCTTTATCAAACAATGCACTTAGCTGCTATTATAATAAGAACGATACAAAAGTTATTCAAAAGACTAGACGCTAGCTCATCAAGTGATCTGAGTCGAACCAATTCCTGTCAGGTTGACTCGGGTTTTTTTCCGAGCACCCGAAGAGCTAGCGACTACTGATTAACTTTTCTATCATTTCTTCCTTCATCTATTTATTATTTCTAAAATTGGTATTGTCGAGAATAATGAATAGCTTCTAGAAATCACGAACTGAAAGCTGAACGAGTCAGCCAATCAGGGCACGCCTTCCAGTTTCCCTATATCATTATCAATGGAAACTAGCGAGTAAACTAGTATAGGCTGCGTCGGTGTTTGATATAAACTAGACGTAATAGAATTAATTTTGTAACACCGTAAAAAATGTTGACTTAACTTCGTCGGAGTAAAAGTGTTATATCATTATCAGTTATTTAATTCAAATTTGTTTGATTTGAATTACAATATCTACCCCGGCTCAAAAACAGAAGGCATTATGGTTATTGTGAAAGTGGAGAATACATTACTAAATGTCTTAAATTACTGCCGAGCCATGCATTTGCAATACAGTAAGACCCCACGTATAAGAACCTAGATTTTTCCAAGTCAGCCTGAACAGGTTCTTATATAAATGGTGCTTAACTTGAAATCAGTCTATCTAGGTTCTATTAGCATCACTCCGGCACTTCATCATTACAACACCTTTCTTCCTAGTTTATTTACATACAAGTCAATGTTTTTGCACATGGCTCTTTTTTTTTTACAAGAAAACAAGTGAAAATTTCAGCCTGACAGGTTCTTAAATTTTAGGTTCTTATACTCAGGGTTTTACTGTATTTCAAGCATTATTGAGGTTAATATTGTCGTAACTTCGAATTATTGCGATTAAATATACCTCTTGCCCCACACAGACTTCTTACCTTGGGGGATATAGCGTAGCCAGTCTTTTATATAACATCAATTTTTCTGGTATTCTGTGCGGCATGACTTTCGCAATAAAGGTCTTTAAAATCCGATTCCCTTTTGAGATAGCTAGCTTGTCGAATCGCGTAGTAAATTCATTGAAGCTATTACACAAGCTGACTGTCAAGCAGTAAAATAAAATTTGCATGCGTAAAAATGTTAACTTACTGACGTTTCTAGCTTTAGTCCTTTGTAGGAGTAAATGTCGGAATTTGCTATATATGATCCATGGATTGTTGCAAATATATAATGTAGAAGAGTTAGACTAAGAGAGATACCAAGTATAAATATGAAGTACATGGGAAAAGGGATGAACCAATCAAAAAGCGATATAGAAAATGTAGGAACAATAGATTAATTAATTAATGGAAATCGAATCGTTCGTCAGCTGACAGTCAGTTTGCTTTTAACTTTGATCGATTGATGCTGAAGTTGGGTAGCTCATCCTATTATTAAACAAAAAGGATGTGAATTGAATAGAAAATGTTCTCGAAAAGTCTCTGATCGTTATCTGTATCGATAAAGTTGTCAGTTTTTTTAGAATTGCACAAATCAAATCTTCTAATACGCAATATTTGAAACAGATTTCTTTCTAATAAAAATCAATGAGTATGAAATGGATGGTATACAAAATGTTTATATTAAAATACTCAAATCTTTTATTGCTATCAGGCTCTTTTGCGATAAAAGTAGTTTCTATAGAATCACACCAAATCTTCCAATATCAATATTTGGAATTCAGTGTGGGAGTTCATCAAATTGCAAATGTTTAATCACGCTTAAATGGTGCTGAATTACAGATAACAGTATTTCAGAAGTAGACATTAATATCCAAGTGTGATTTATAATTGATATAATAGTGTATTTTCATGAATGAACTCCCACAATTCTTATCATTACCAACGATCAACGTCAATTGAAATAGATGTATATGTACGTAGGCACAATGATGATAGTATCGGGACAATCTTATGACAAAACTATAGTACAGCTTCATTTGTTCCTTAACTGTCTATCTTAAAATCAATGTAAAGCTAAATCAATATTTCAATCAGTTGCCTTGGCAACACTTCCTGGTGACTTTAGATAGTGAAAGACGTTTTTTGACTATATCATTGTTTCCAAAGGCTTATAGAGCAAAAACACTACTATATTTCACTACTATCTATGACAAAATCGTTTTTGCACTGTCATTCTCTTCATCCCCCTTCTAGTGGCAATATTCGGGGGAAGGGGGAGGGGGTCATTGTTTGATGCTTATGTGGATGACCTATCAATGCATGCACTGTTATTTCAATGATTTTGAGCCCGATGCTGATTCCACAATTGACTGTGTTAATTAACAACCATTTCTTTGATCTATTTGATTAGTAATGCAAAGAAGAAGGGAAGAGGGGCAGGGAGAAGGCTGGGAGTGGTCGATTTTTCAAACTAGAGTCTATTGTTGCTATACAGCTTGAATGTTGGCCATGTTTGCCGTAAGCTCAATCCTAAAAGCTTTTTGTTTGTAGTAAGAAAAACGACTTCAACAGTAAAGCTCTGTTTCTGTCATCTGTGACAATCACTGTGACGTTATTTGAACGATCGTTTTGGACAGCATCGGACAACTATAAAACGAAATCAAAAATGCGTGGTACGTGCTGCATATTAAGGTGAACAGGCTCTTCCGGGATGCTTCCAAATATTAATTTTTAGATTATATAAATAGATTATAAATATTTAGATTTTTGTCTTAAATCCCTTAGAATCAGCTTGGATGTCACCTGATTGTTCGTTTTAGACAGTAAACAGACAAAGGTTAAAGGATTAGCCACACAAAATATTTTGAGCAGTCAGTGTTCAAACATGTTCTATATATGTCGCTGTAGACTGCATCAAGGAATCCAACTCCAAATCCAACTTTCTCCCCTCCTCATTTTCCCTTCCTCTATTGTATTTTGTCGCTATTGCAATTCAATCTTTTACAACATTTGTATATATATCCGGGTCGGGGGGGGGGGGGGGGGTACTCCCTTTTTCCAAGTGGTAGGGGTGATCGGTGGAGGTTTTGAAAATGACCACTAAAGGTACGCACAGATAAAAATAAAGCAGAGTAGAAATGACCCTTACAACTGATTTTTGAGCCAAAACTCTAAAAGGACCCAAAAAGGTACGCACAGGAAATATTTTAACTCTAAAAGGTACGCCGATCACCCCTACCACTTGGACAAAGGGAGTACCCCCCCCCCCCCCCCCCCCCCCCCCCCCCCACACACACACACCAATGTTGCTATGAAATGATAGTGCAGTAATAGGTTACCATTATAAATTAAACCATAAACATTGACTCCTCTACCCATCATTAATAACAAGTGGGGATTGGGAGGGGGTGGGTTGGGTTGGGATGTATTTGTATTTCCGCAATGCAACAAGGATTTTGTCATAGTCGTTCCGACATTTTTGTCAAAGATTGTACATATCAGTACAATACGCAATGGCTTTGCCTAACTTATTGATGTCTTGACATCACATTTGTTGAAGTATATGCGGTTTGTGGTCAGGAAATTGAGAGTAATTATAAAGTTTCTCTTGGCAATCAGACAATGATTGCGGTCATGGCGAAACAATATGTAATGCTCATATGACTGGAAAATGTACAAATATATGATTATAACTTGAGATATGAACACAATCACAACACAATCCCCATGTGGTGTGATGTGATGCGGTGTGATGTGATGTGATGCAATATGAAGGGATATATGAAGTGATGTGTGTTATGTGGTGTAGTGCGATACAATGTCAACGGGTCGTTATGTGTTGTGATATCGATACGATACGATACGATGCAATGCTAGTTTGATAATCATTTTAATACTTAGCTATATATTCATATCCGACTAATTCCGATGTGATGTGACGGGATGTGTGTTATGTGGTGTGGTGCGATACAATGTCAACGGGTTGTTATGTGTTGTGATATCGATACGATACGATACGATGCAATGCAAGTTTGATAATCATTTTAATACTTAGCTATATATACAAATCTCCTAACTCCGAAGACTAATGACTCATTAATAAACATAACTTAATTCAAACTTTTATCATCAAAATAACACTATACACATACTACTACATTTGCCACTAAGACTAGAGACTCAATACTAAACATATAACTTAATTCAAACTTTTATATCCAAATAATACTTAACATACTACTACATTTCCCACTAAGATCGAGATTTATGTTTCAAACACAATGGCGAATTGGATTTTCTTTAGTTCATTAATAAAATCAATCAATGTGTAATACTTACGAGCCGTTATTCACTGTCCCTGATGAACAACATGTACTCGGTCTCTGATTGGCAATCCTTATAGGCATGATCTTCTTCAGCTGATTAACCAAACTGTAGCTGATTGAACTCGACAGAATTAATCCCACAACATCATCACAGTTTGCTTGAAAGATTACTGAAAATTAGAGCTCCATCCTAAGTCGTAAATGCAACAAAATCACTGGTTTGTTGACTGATGGGCACGTTGTTAAGCCAAGCTTTCATCAAAGGGAAATAATAGATGCAGTCAGTGTAGAAGTCTCTCAGGACTCATTACATTATTGTCATAAGTAACGTTGCTTAGCAACACAAGCTTATCACTTTTACAAAGGCTTATGTTTGGATAGGCAAACAAAACGAGCCACTTTAACATGTTTAAGAGCTATTAATATTAGTGCTTGAAATCGGCCAAGTCACGCCACGAAGAGAGATCGAACCAGCTGAAGCTCACCAGTTTGCATGCCAACCAGTTTTGAATAAATTGTTAGAATTCCAAATGAAACTTAAAACATCTTTTGGATAATATTTCCGTATACAAAGGTCAATCTCTGTATCTACAATAAACAGACTAATACAAAGCTTTGCTTCTTCGGTAGAATTAAAATAAATTAAACATGACAAAGGATTAATGTTCAAAATGTCATTGTTATCACATTGTATTTAATACAGTGTACACGTTTCTGTTTTAAAGTTTTTTTTTTTAATTCTTTATATTCCACTTTTTGCATTGCAATCTTGCTTGTTTTGAACAAAAATATTTAGAATATAGATAATAAAAAACAATTATATCTGAAATACCTATATTTCTCTGTTTCAAAAATTTGATATCTTCACATGTGAAAATAACATGTTATCAGTCACACGTGAAGATATCATCACTATGGTTACACAGCTTTACGGAAACTTCTATTTTTTTCTGTTGATAATTATATCATCAACAGAACATTACATGTTCGCTTGGAGATACAAATTTTATCTTCTTATGTTGAAAATCTCTCACTCGTTCGCTGCACTTACTCGTGAAAGATCATTTCAACACTTGAAGATAAAATAGGTATCTCCGCGCGCCCATGTAATATCCCCTATATACTACACTATTGTCTTTATTTTCACTATCCGAGTAAGCAACAGTATCAGTTTTATACGAGATTTTGAGCTATAATTTAAACTCAGGCCAGATCAGTAAAAACAGGCATTACTGCGAGAGCTCGAGAGCTCCGACGAAACGAAGATCGATCGAGCGTTAGCCGAGAAAGAATGAGGAGATACGTGACAAACGAGCGGGGAGTGAGGCGAGATGGGGAACATGACTTCTATTCTGGGATTCCTGTGCTAAGTATGCGAGACGCAAGAACACAGGAAACCCAAACTTTAAGTGCAGCCTAGAAGCTACCACAGGCAGCCCAAGCTCATCTGTCTGCATTGATAAATAAATTGACATAATAAATAGCATTATATTTTGTCATAAAATTTAAAACAAAATAAAAATGTCATTTAATAGATAATAAAGCCGGGCTTCAACTTACTTCAGTTAAATTGAAAACACTTTTGTTAAATGAAATTAAAAATTTGACAATATTTCCTAATCTTTGATTTCCAAAAAAATCCTCTTAACCTGGAATGAAAACGAAGATTTTTAAAACGCTTGAAAATTTGAGAGAAAGTAAAAAATAATTACTTGCAAAACATTAGAAGAGCCGATTAACTACAAAACCGAAGATTGATGAGAATTAGCCTCCTCCGCAGGCTACTCCTTATTAGGGATTCCTTTGTTGATGCGATCGGGATTCCTGTGTTGAAATATTTGACAGGAAAGAACTGTGGACGCCCCTCCCCCGCTCGTTTTTTATTTCACCTCACCACAGGAAGTCCGATGAAAAGAGATACGAGAGATGTCTGCGCAGGAGGGTTGATGAGAAAAACTGTTTAGTATTTATACCAACAATATAATCTCAAATATGCCAGTCTAACTTCAAAACGACGAAACTATTACTCCAAGTTTTCAAAGAGTAACTAGCTCCCATTGTTGTTTACTTTGAATTACATCATTCATGCAATAAGGTATAGACCGAGTATAGATATCTCTGCCCCTATTGTTCTTGACAGTCTAGCCTATTGTTCACTTTGGATCGAACACTATACAGTTTTTGCAAGTATGTGAGGCTGGTCAGTGAAAAAAAGTTAAAACTGAGGCATTCAAAAAAAAGGTTCTTGAAATTGGTCGTTATATTTAGATTTTGTGTATTAATATTTCTTTGTTTAAGGTTTAAGGTATCCATCCCGTTTTCTTATTTCTGCCGATGAGGCGTGGTCAAAGCAGAATTCCAAATAAGGGTGTGGCACAAAGCGCTTTAATAAATTGCGAAGAATTCACGAAAGCAATACGTCCAACATCCGGGCAAGTGAGAACAACAAAACAACAACGACAACAACATCTGAAACCTAAACAATGAAGCTTTTAATTCAGGTCAAAATTCAGATCAAAATTCAGGTTCAGGGCGATTTTAGGAAACTCAGCCATATTTGAGTTGCCGATCTTCTGAACGATCTTTTGCAATTTTAGGATCGGAAACATAGCTATATTTGTTGCCGATCTTAGGCGATTTTTGGCGATTTTAGGAAACTTAGCCATATTTGAGTTGCCGACTCTTGGGCGATCTTATATAGGGTCTGGAGTTGGCCCAAATTCAAGCTGCACGCAAGTTTTCGGTGTAACTGATATACAAGCAGCTACTTCATAACTCCTTAATCAGTTTATTCCAATGCACTATAAGATCAAAACATAGTTTCCACTCGATTTGATAAGTTAGCTTTATAATTACGATTTAGTGTATTGAATTTTATTTCTATTTTTGACATGAAAACAATCGGCAATGAAACTATACCGATTGCTCATCAGTCTGCTCATCGCCGGAGAGATCTAGACTCATTCTCCAATTCAATTAATCTGAATAATTAAATCAAACAAGATGATAAAATGACCAAATTCAATCAATTTACTGATATGCATTCATGAAAAAAGGTGACGAAAAAATGTTAAAATGTTCGATGTGAATAATGTAGTTGATTCAAATGTGGCGTCTATTAGCTCCTGTCGAATGCAGTTGTTTCTGATGCGTCAATCAGTTGGCTGAGGGAGTTATTAAAATTCCACAAAACCACTTGAAATAATCAATAATTACTTTCAAATAGATAATAAAAATCATCAAAAATCAATCGAATTAATGATATGGGTTTGAAAAAGGTGTTGAAAAAATTGGTTTAATTTTCCTATCTTGAGGCACAGTTGATCAAGTTCAGTGTCTTTGTAGTCAGATAAAAAATTACAGAGATAATCTTAACTGAAATACAAAGTACCTAATAAATATTCATCAAGTATTATAGATATCCATCATGATGGATTTTCATTCATTTTTACCCTCACTTTAACAAAACTATACCCTAAAAAGCAAATAAATTGAAATCAGTTAGAGCAAAAATCATCAAACCATAAAATAAAACAAAATATCAGTTACTAACTATCGTGCACAACAAGAGAAAACAATAGTCACTAAATAAGAACTATTACACAGCAGCAATTTATAGTATGTCATATATAGTACACATATGTAGTGTTATCTCTCTATAACATTCTGTTTTGCAACTCTTGAATGAAGCTTTGTTACTGATTTTTACTCTTGTTACTCTCCTTATCAAATTTTCAAAATGCTCTTTAGAAATTGTTATTTTCGTAAGATTGTGTACTTGTGAACTAGCGAGTGATCTCTTGAATTCGATACTGATGAGAAATGTGTGATAATAATCAACAAAACGGCATTTAACCTTTGGTGGGTTTTAGTGACCATTTATAGAAACCTAGTGAACTTGTATATTTGGCATATCTCTCCGGCGTACATATTATTCTTTAGTAATTTAGCTAGTTTATTTGGCACATTTTTTAAATAACAATACAATACATAATATGAATTAATATCTTCCCAATTTCATGCTTAAATGACATTTTTATTTATATTCACTAGGCCTAAGGGACGAACCATTTGATGTTCGATGGTGGGGTTGGTTAAAATCCCACCAAAAAATATCGAGTAATTTAATTTCTCGATTCTGAACAGGAATGTCGTGCGAGCTTCTATAAAACTGAATATCGTGCAATACTTCAAGATACTTGAGGACCGAAAGAAATATCGAGCAAACTGATAATCCCCCACCCCCTCCCAACAAATCAAATTGGCCGTCCCAAAACAGAAAACATTTTTTACATTTTTTCACAAAAGCCTCTCCTTTGGCTTCCATTTAACTGACGTAACTATAACAGTATGTCTGCCGTAAAGTCCTACTTTATGCGTTCACTTTTAAAAGGTTAATACTAATTGGAGGTTTGCAATGGGGTGAACAATTGGTCGACCTAAAATTTGAAAACGTAAACTAAATAAATAACTCGAGGATTTTCAATCCACGAGTTAAAAACAGTATACTGTAAAACTGAATTTTTTTCAGTAGTTTCTGAATTTACTAAGTATTTATCCAAGCCTCTTTGGGTTTTTCTCTTTCTAGTCCTTCATGAATGAATATTTTTTTTTAAAAATGACAAAAAAAGCGATAAAGATAATTAACCTTAACTTTCCTTCCGTGAAAATTTCATATTTCACTGAAGTATCCGTATTCTAAGTTCAAGAGCCCCTTTGGTTTTTGCTCCTCGATGTTCGCTAATAGTAGTGACTTAGTATTCATATTGGAGAGCTGATATATGTATAAGTGATCCAAGTGTCCTCATTAGTCCATGCTTACAAAAATAGATATGTATATAAGCCACATCCGTGGGAGGAGAGCCCACTTTCGCCGCAAGTCAAAGTAGATTTGGCCCTGTCCCACGAATGAGTGCATGTAAAGCCTGGTTTCCATATGATCGCTACGATCGCTGCGATCGCCGAAAATCATGTTTGGCCATCAGAATATAGCTCAGAGTTCTTTGTGATTAAACAAATTTGACACTGATTTTTTATGTTTAGGTTTATTTCGTCAAATTTAAGCTTCAAGCATTCAGGTCAGCAGTGATATTTTTATTATTTCACCACAAAACCAAAGCGCCATCACAGCGATCCTGGCGATTGTAGCGATTATGTAGGGAACCAGACTTAAATGTGGTTTTGGCCTTATCCCGCAGCAACAGTCCTTATCTTTTGCGATACTGTAAATCAACTCTAAATGGATTTAAAATCAGATTTGAATCTCGGTTAATGTTACAAGCAAATCCATGGGAATCCCTCTAGGCGCTCTCAGTGCTCGATGTTGTAAGCTCAATTCTTTTTTAATTCAAGCGCAGATATCTCCAGCGTATCACAAGTGTAATAATAATAATAATAATAATAATAATAATAATAATAATAATAATAATAATAATAATAATAATAATAATAATAATAATAATAATAATAATAATAATAATAATAATAATAATAATAATAATAATAATTTATTCATTTATATTGCGCAAATTCAATCAGATTCAGTAGTAGATAGGAATATATAGAGTTCTTGTACAATTTGTACACTTTAGAGAAGAGAAAGGTGTCAAGATTTTTAATAATCGCGTTAAGTCTAAGAAAAGTCATGTTTCACATCAAAATAACTTAGGATTAATGACTCAATCAAATCACAATTTCGAATGAGTTCAATAGATCTATCTGCAGATTTAGTCATGAATAATTAGCTCTTTGTAAATTCGGTACATTCAAAAAGATGGAGTTAAAAGACCAGAATTTTTATCCAAACATCCATTTAGTTTTTTTTCAATGCAGCCGGTTATAAATCTTTAAATATCACAAGCAAAAAATATCACAAGCAAAGTTACTTTAATCAACAGTTCTAAATCTGTTTTACGATTACAAGCAAATGGCCCCTTAATTCAGTGGACGATCCTCAAGTAAGGATTAAGTTAGTACTGAAATCTGAAGTGATGGAGTCAGGAATGAAATTTCCATTTATACATGCAATGCGAATTAGGTTCTAAATCGGTTTTATGGGATTATATACCAGTACAAGCAAATGGCCCCTTATTTCAGTGGGCGATTCTCAAGTAAGGATTAAGTTAGTACTGAAATCTGAAGTGATGGAGCTAGGAATGAAATTTCCATTTATACATGCAATGCGAATCAGGTTCTAAATCGGTTTTGGGTCTACACTGTAGCAAATCCCATTATTCCCGTATGCAGACCAGTATACGATTGATAATCTCAAGTTAGGACAGGTTCGTAGGGTTATCATGAATGCTATCGTTCTATTTCCTGCTATTGACTCTCCCTCTAAATAACAAGTCTGGTCTTTTTCAATGTTGGCCGTGGTGTAAGCGATCTACATTGCTCCGAGCCCTAATGACCTGATAAAGATCAATTTATAGAGACATTTACGTAACGGATAAACAACACCATTGTCCCATTACTGAACCGATCACGTTTAGAAATCACCCTTCACAAGCGCGCTTTTTGAAACACTCCCGTCGAAAAAATCTCTTCTTGACCTATTTTGATGCTACAAGAGCTGGTTATCTCGAGAAGAATCCGCTATACTTCTATACTGCTCTACACATGGATTATACAAGTGGTCTGGAGTATTGCTGTTAACGCTTGCTAGGGTTGTCTGCGTCGATAGATTCCAGTAGGGTGGTCTGTGATAGTCGTGTGGCGGGCGTTAAGCGACGTTTAACTCCCTGTACTCTTGCTAAGACAACAAATTATCGACTGCTGAACTTGCCGGAGTGTTTAGTAAGAAGTTGAGGAAGATCTTCGAAGCGAGGGATTTTGTGATGATGAATTAGACTTGCACGTTGATGACAGCGTAACTTCAGGATTGTGAGATGCTGTTCTTATCTTATCTCCAACTTAATTGCCTCACAAGGCCTGTAGATTCCACTGGCTCAACTAGACGAAATGTGATCACTTAATTAACTTTTCATGCGAGCTAGCAAAAACATCTTGAGTTCGGCATTTTGATTCCTCCTTCATCAGAGGTCAACGATGACAATCAGCTCCAACGTAACACTCCTTATCAACCAATAATTTAGACATTTTATTCACTACTCCTTGGAGATCTCTGGCAAATACTAATTACTTACACAAGCCGAGCTGGTTTATCAGACCCATCTTAACCCAGAGTACGGATTTGCCCATCTTATAGGCTTTTAACCATCACTCCTCGCCGACACTCGACATACAAAGTACTGATACACTGATCGAAGTAGTTGTGATCAAATATAGGAATCGGTCATGCTGCAAATGCAAAACGGACCAGGATTAAGTATTCCATCTCTAGTGCCATGTTACGACGAGCAGAGTTGCATGACAAATGCTCCATCGAGGCCTCAGTTTTGCACCCCTTCGCCTCAAAACGGCTACCATTCTGGTCGAGTTCTTCAAGAGATGATGTACCAGAATGAAGTGAACTACCAAGGGTTTATGTCCGATCACCGCGGAAACCAATCCCTACAATCGTCTTGGTCACCGCCGTGGGCACCACGACAGAACGTGCCATATCTCGCTCATACTCACCCAGGTACTGATCATACTATAATATCAGGCAATAAGCGTACATATATCTTACTAAATAGTTCATTAATTGGCCAACTCACAAATTATGGGGATATTATCAGATGGGGTCTCAAGAGAAGTACCTTAATAATACTAACGCTCATTCCATTGTTTTTATTATTATTATTATTGTTTTATTTGGTTAGAATCAATAATGCTAATAACTACAATTGTTTGGTACACTTTATATAGTTATAAATGTGTTTAGTTAGTGTAAATTGAGTGTTTGTTTTTCTAAGTTAAACGCTTCACACTCGAAGTGTGTACACAATTAACGCAATTTTACGCTTAGAAGTAGAACCATCTTGTGTCTTGATAAAACAGTTGTTACTATCTTCATCTGCGTAGTATTAATTAAAGTGCAATTCCTAGCGGCGAGTTGCTCTGGATAACATCTAAAGTAAACTAAAAATATCGTCTTCGTAAGATAGGAACTCTATAAACTAATGTCTTTAAATATCACTATGTATTTATTTAATCAGTGTGACTCGCAGTTCATTAACTGTGTGTTGTGATTGATTGCTTCATTTATTTACAAAAGTCCCTAATGATCGCCAAAGAAATTAAACTTGAAGAAGCCTGATACCAGCGAAATAATTAGCTTAATCTAGAGAGGTACATAGCAAAGGGCTCGAAAGGCGAACCATCGGATAACGATCATCTGGTCACCACGATCGATTTGGCAGACGCTATTATAGTTTACCCAAGTAATCTTCGTGTCCAAGCTGGATATGTTTTTTTGCAGTTCACCGTGTAGGGAAATCCGTTCGAGCTGATAAAATTCTTTACGGCCATTAGTACGGATAATACTTTAAGAACTTTTTAGTTTCGGTTTCTGCTACAAATGCAAAGGACACGCAAATTTCTTTGTTATGGCCCAATTATACTTAACACAATTTTTTATACACAATTATGTTTAATCTATATATATATTTTAAAGTTTTTGCGGTTTCGAATCTTTGTGTTTTGTATTTTGTTTTGTTGCGTTGCGTTGCATGCTTTCCGAGCAGAAAGCGCGCACAGCAATTTAATTTGTTCACGTTGCTTAAAGGATAAAATTTCGGGATAGAAACTGAAACTAAAAACGTATATTAAACTACTATTTGCATCAGTAAAACGAATTTATTTTACTTTTACAAACGCGCAGCAAGCACGTAAATATTGTGTTCTTCAATGCCAACATTCTGCGGTGGAAACGCACAGAGCAACGAATGTATATCCCCTTTCCGTTGTAAGATGTACCTCATTTCGAGTATTAGTTATCTTTGTAAGAGCTATTTAGCTGACAACCTCGACTAAGCCACAGATCTTTAAGTACTTCCTAACCCATCACCGGTGAAAAATGGCCACGACAAAAAACTAATAGCTGGAATACCAGAAAGGTTTCATGTCATTCTAGCTCAATAATCTAGAAAAGAAAGCCAGAATCTATGCCTTAAAAACGAAGCAATTCTTAGAAGAAAAAGATTTGAGTGAAAATGGTACCTTGCAATTAGTTTAATTGTCGCAGAATACGAGAAAGAATCGATGTCAATCTAGTTATTCTAGGTAATCTAGAAAAAAAAAGGCAGGATCTATGCTTTAAAAACGAAGCAATTCTTAGAAGAAAAAGATTTGAGTGAAAATGCTACCTTGCAATTAGTTTATTGCCTCAAAATACCAGAAAGAACTTATGTCAATCTAGGCATTCTAGTTAATCTAGAAAAAAAAGGCAAGATCTTTCTTTAAAAACGAAGCAATTTTTAGACAAGATCAGTTTTATGGTACCTTGCCATGCCAGATGTGTACAATTGGTAACTTCACTTAATACAAATAACGTTTTAGATCATTAACGTACGAGTAAAATTGATAACTTACACACGTTAAAGAAAATGTGGAACTTTGGGACGTTACCTTAATTCCTTGGGAGAATAGCTGATTGATAGAAAAAAGAATGTCAACTATAGTTTACTGATGTTTTGGGCGTTGAAACTTATACACCGTAAAATGATGTTTACTTTGCTATAATTTTAAAATTGTTAAACAAATCATTTGAATTCTATATTGATTGTTTTAGAGAAACTAAAAAAACTGACTTCCTGAGACAAGTTTATTTTTACCATTTTTATCTGTGTATCACCTTTATAATTGACAATTGCAGCGCATATTTAACACTGGAATACCTTTTTGCAATCTGTTTATCGTTGCTTAGTTATATCAATGGATTGTTTGTAGTTTTCGACCATAAGTTGGTTGGTAAATATTTATACTAGGATTAACCAATCGGATTTAGGACGAGATCTCCAAATAATCCAAATTTAAAATCTATTCAGAAACAAATTCCAGTCAACTTGCTTTAATTCGTAGCATTTTTGTTTCATTTTCAAGTGATTCGATTGTGCGCGTGTAGTCATGATAGAATTTATTGTTTAAATATGCTGTATAATTGGTAATGAGAGTTAATCCAATTTAGATAAAATGCAAAATGCTTGCAGTAAGCATAGATGTGCAAAGAGATTTCAGACAAAACAAAAACGATTTGGATCTTACCAAGTGCTAACAATGAATTTTTCCGAAAATTATACATTTTTGAGAGCGTAAACCTGCAAACGTGAGGCCACTCCTTTACAAATAACGTTCTTAAAATGTTTTAGAAATAAAATATCTCTCACATTTTGCGTCCAAACAAATGTTTATAGCTTTGGCTAGCTGGTTCTAGAAAAGACAGTTCACACAGCATACAACTGATTAAAACCATATGCTAAAAAAATCATATCGAACTCATATGGAAAGCATATACATTTTTAATTAAAAGTTCATAATTTAAACAACATTTAAAGGGCACTATAGATATGTTTTCACTGATACCTTTAGGTAGACGTCACAGATAATAATTGATTAAACAAAAGTCTTACTTCAATAATATTTAGCAAATTAAATTCTAATAGCAAATCTTAAAATATTTAGAGATTACTTTATGGAAAGTGCGCGCG
Organism: Metridium senile; assembly: GCA_949775045.1. NCBI lineage: Eukaryota > Metazoa > Cnidaria > Anthozoa > Actiniaria > Metridiidae > Metridium > Metridium senile. The sequence continues at coordinate 4,268,895 of OX459107.1, forward strand.
TACGATTTATATTTCACGTTGTTTTCTGTTTATCATATCGAGATTTGTAACTGCATCTTTAAGAAAGGGTTTTATTAATCATATAAGTTAATTTTTCTTTGGTGAACTGCACACCTTATTATAGTGACTCACTCTACTAACTACTTGATTTTACTTTCTAGCCTACTTACTTACCTACTTACTTACTCCCTTCCTTCCTTCCTTACTAAACTTCCTTACGTTGTACAGTTTGCAATTTTCGCTCTAATTGCATGCTTTCTTAAATACACTACACGACGCAGTGTACTTGCGCGCTTTTTCAAATCAAATGCTGCGAAATTAAGCAAATATTTGAATGTTCTTTTTTTTTTCCAGCCGATCCTTACCAATACGGTTACGGTGGAGATATAGCTGATTTCCCAGACGACCCAAACGGATACGTACAGAAGAGAAAACGAGCTCGTACAGCGTTCTCAGCAGACCAACTCAAAAAGCTCGAAAAACGTTTCCTCGCAAACCACTACATTGTCGGCGAAGAGCGACAAAAAGTCGCCAAAGATCTCGATTTATCGGAAGCACAAGTTAAAGTATGGTTTCAAAACAGAAGAACAAAGTTTAAACGCGATCAGGAGCTAGAAAGAATGGGCAAGAAGAAAAAGAGAAAAGGCGAACACCATATACGAAAATGGCAAATTACGACAAGAAATTTCAATGGCGAGCCCGCGAACACTTACACTTACACGCAAGATAACGCTGTTGACTCAATAGCCAAGTGTAACCATTAGCTCGATAGTATTTGTTAAGCCGTACTTCAAAGATAAGACTGCAGTCAATAGGGAATTTGAAATGATCTGAACATTTGAAAATTAGAAGAGGGCTTATATATATATTGATGGTTGATAGGGATAGTTCTTTCCTTTCGTTACTATACTATCTTTGATCTGAGGCGTCCCTAATTAGAGATGGTCCTTTTTGAGTCGTATAAGATAATTTATGCGGCTACTGAAGTTATTAAAACGACAGTGTTTAAATAGCGAGCCTCTACTTCCCCATTTACCATACTATTTTGAGGCATCCCTAATAAGAGATGTTTCTAGTCGTATAGTACAAGATAGCTCAGTAGCTCATTAGGCTAAATTAAACGGCAGTTTATAGCTGCGATTTCTGAGCTTCGATCATCCCCCATTTCGCTTTCAATACTGGCTGTGATCGGAGGTATTAAATAATATCTAGACAATATTTGAGCCGTGCTCAGATAATTGTAGCTAAATCCCACGACGTTAAACAGTGCAAAAAGACAAATAATACATATTTTTCTCACGGAAAAGCGAACTCTAAAAGATTTCGTCCTCCAGTTCCCATTTTTCTGAACTCTGAAATCGTTCTGGCCCGGCTGTTGCGCATTCAATATGACGTATCCCTATTTGCGCGGAACATATACTGTAGCGCACTCGCACCCAAAACAGATAAGAAATTTAAAAGGGCTTCATTTTGCTCCCTTCCTATCTTTGATCTAAGTCGTTCTAATTGGAACCGGCTCCATTTATTAATAGCAGCGTGCAGATAATAGTTTATATAGTAGGCCATATACTAGGTCAGATGATAATAAAACTTATAAGGAAGCAATACCAATTCATTAACTATCTTTGTAAGTCTAACACTGTTCCTAATGAACATTTCTACACTGATAATGACTTCAACTGTCATGTTGTATAACCGTATTAACGACTTTGATTGCCTTCATTTTCGCCATCGCTATTAAAATCACTATCAGTAAAGATGAAGCTTAATTGCTGTCCTGTTCAATTATTCATGCACTCTGTATGATAAGCGTAGCGGAGCTGCCAAATTAGAACAAAAATCACTATTATATAGGTTAATACTGATGTAATTTGTAAAATACCCACTATTAGACAAGATGGATGGTTTTAATAGCAGTGCGCGCGCTTTGACAGTGACTAGTTTAAGTATAGTTGATACGCAAGACGCAGCAGATTTGCTTACGTACTCACTTTGAGCGGTCGAAGCTTCAAACGTGCGGGGCTATTTGTGGGTTTAAATTGCGGCTTCTTTTACTACATTCATCGTTTATCTAAAACTGTTAATATACAAGAAAGTTTGGAAAGATAAGTTAATGAAAAATCTTCGTATCGAAGAGGATTTGCCGGAAACAGGTACTATTACAGTAAAAACACTTAAAATGATAATATGTTATCTATGTAAATATATATATATAAATACATATAATTTGTTTATGTTTATTTTTGTAGAAATAGTTTTAGAGTGATATTTTTTTAATGTTGATGTAATTGTAGTTGTGTTATGGTAATGCGACAAAGTAAAATGCGCTACATACGCATTCATTGCATTGCATTGCAAATTTTAATATTAGCAATATATAGTTATGATTATTTGTTTTGTTATAGAACAAAGTAAAATGCGCTACATACGCATTCATTGCATTGCATTGCAAATTTTATTAATATTAGCAATATATAGTTATGATTATTTGTTTTGTTATAAAACTACATGTAAAACATTTACAAAATAAAACATAAGGTTCAACTGGCTTTATCGTAGAATGTCATTTTTGAGTTGGTTATTGCACGTCTAGTAGCCTCGATTGAAGGTAACTTGGTCAACGAGTAGTGTCAAAACCTTTGGTATTTTTGATGTTTTTTGATACATGCATCACTTGCCTTACCATTGGCTGTATTGATCCTGATTGTAGGTAAATCAGTAAAATAGTTGAGAAAAATAATAATCCAGATATTTGTTACTCCCACAATAATTAATTCGTGATATTTATTTCTCGATTTAGATCTCATACACAATAAATTTCTCTAATTTTAACACGACATTTAGACGAAAAGATAAGATTTGTAATAAACGCAGGCAACTTATGTGTTTATTTTACATCGTCTAGTAAAAATTAGTTGATAGTTCCCACTAATATAGGAGCAGAATACAGGTTATGCGAAAAATAATTTGCAATTTACCTAAAGTTAACTTGAACATCATTCTTACTATTCAAGGTATTTGACAATGCATGTCTGGTTGTGTTAAGTTTTGGGGAACAAAAGTAAGTCCGTATACTGGAACAGCTGAATTTTGTTGGAGTTGATGTGTAGCTTTTATTATAAACAGCAGTGGGTGTTTTATCGCTACTCGTTAGGCAGGTCTTAAGGTGAGTCTAGGGCGATGTTATCACTGCCAAAAAGAAATCCCTGGGAGTTAACATTATTAAACGCAAACCTCAGATAAACTGGTTTACACTCTTAGGCTTAAACCAAACTACTTATCTTTCCCCAAACAAATTAACAAAACACAGCTCACACCCTTAAAGCATGCACTTTAATAGAAAAGGAATTCATTCTACTCTTGCTGTAGTCGAAGACTGTGTTGAATAGTTAGGAGAGTGCTGGGAATGACTAGAATTCTAATCCTCTAGATGTCATATTGCATTACTTTCTTATCTCCATCGTGCACGTTCATAGGGCATAGTCCTGCCAACATTCCGACATGCTGACGCCATGCTCTTAGCCAGTAAGCGTGTGTGTGCTATACTCGTTCAAAGCTATATCGGCTATATATGAGCAATTCACACGACACTAGGGTATCCAATCCAATACTATTGTATTCGCTCGTGTTGATGTTTTAAAGTGGGCACGCCCAACGTGTTGCCTTTAAATGTTTTGATTGTTTAACTGTTAAGATCGTCAGTAGCTTTAATGAATATATGGATGTTAGTCAATACACCCATCTAGTTATTCATTCATCCATCCATTCATCCATCCATCCATTTATTTATTCAATCATTCATTTATTCATCTACCTATCCATTCATCCATCCATCCAACCATTCATTCATTCATTTATCTATTCATTCATTCAACCATTCATTCATTCATCTATCCATTGATTCATTCATCCACCAATCCATTCATTCATCCAACAATTATTTCATTCATCCATTCGGTCATCCATTCATTTCGACGTTGGTTCGATCATCAATTTGTTCATCCAACCAGGAGCCTGGGTAATGGGCTCCTGATATAACCATTAATTCATATTAATTAAATTAATTAATTAATTCATTTATTTATTCATTCATTCATTCATTCATTCATCCATCTATCCATTCATTCATTCATTCACTCATTTATTTATTTATATCAGTTTATTATTTATTTATTTATTTATTTATTTATTTATTTATTTATTTATTTATTTATTTATTTATTTATTTATTTATTTATTTATTTATTTATTTATTTATTTATTTATTTATTTATTTATTTATTTATTTATTTACCTATTCATCCATCCATCCACTTCTTCAATTATCATTATTAAATATCCATCCATTTATCCATTTTTTAATCAATTCATTGTTTATCAAATTTGTATTCTATCCTTCTATTTATTCAATTGCTATGAACTGCTGATATTCATTCTTTTGAATACATTTGTTCACCCATCCGCTGCCCCTCCTCCCACCCTCCACATCCCCCAACCTATCCACCCCTCCCTCCTTCGTTTCCGTGAAATTTCCACGTACCAGCATTCATAGCGCGTCTATGAATAAGTTTTGACATGACCTTCACGTGGTCTCTCAGCTGTGTCACGCAACGTTTGGTTTTGACTTGTGAGGACGTATCGAGAATAAGCTTGTTTTCTGCTTTTTTCTCCTTTTGTATCTCGTATAAAGTACACATCTTCCTTCGAAGAAGGAATTAGGCACTTTGCTAACAGCTTACAAAACAAATAAGAGTGAAAATAAGACAGCAAGTTTGCAATGGAAACCCAAAGCCGTGCAAGAAAGTTCATCCACTTTATTTTCTTGTTGTTCGCCTATTACAATTCATTTTGCTGTGCGGAGTTACCAGAATACTGTGGCAAAAGTCCCATTGATAAAGTCAAGATTAAAGTCCCAGCAAAGGTTGACGGATATTCTTTGAAGCAAGTGAGCTTGTTCATTCGGTGAGTGATAGTACTTCGTGCATGACATATTTCATAACATTTTATTAAAATATTTCCCACAAGGAAATACAATATATATTTAACTTCATTCAATAATAAAGGATATTATTATGATATGAGTAGAAGAAACTTTCATAAGCAGCTTTTAAAATAATAATCCCTCATTTTTTCAAATAAATAATTGATTATTTTTTTGCCTAAAATATTAGTAACAAAGCTTATAGAAATGATTGAATTCGGTGATATTCTGTTAAAAAGTTTTGCCTCTACCGATTCCCTCTTATGTTATTTCAATCAACATCATTGAAGGGGATGATAATGCATTGTCTAATTTTATTATCCTGCCATGTGCAGAAAAACACGTAATTCATGCTTCAATGCACATGAACATTGTAATCCTGAGGGGGTAGGGGGAGGTCTAAGAGTGTACAGCTTGTGTGAGTTGTCTAGGAGTTAGTTTTAATAAAGATGTATAATCATCATATCTTATATTAAAATCTGTTATCTTAGGTAGCTACATGTAGGTATCAGAAAAGGAAGAACCTATTGATTTTAGCGTCATAGCAGCTATATATAGCTAGTGCATTTTTATGTGGTCTCTCTTGAGAATATGGAAAACCAGGCAGCCTGCTTGATCGAGTCATAGAGCATGTACCCATGAATACTTGATACCGTTGTTCTTAATTGTGATTTATATTCATTTGTCATAATAATAATAATAATATAATAAGTAACATTTATATAGCGCCTATCCAATCCTGTCCTAGGCGCTTTACAATATACACTCAAAATAAATCAATAAAATAATTACAATAAATTATTAGGAAAGGTAAGTCTTTTCAAAAAGATGAATTTTAGATTTAGCATTGTTATTATTATTATTATTATTATTATTATTATTATTATTATTATTATTATTATTATTATTATTATTATTATTATTATTATTATTATTACTTTCTTATAGTCATGGTGATCACACCAAGGCATCATACCCAATCAACACTGGATACTGTTGGCCTTGTGTTATTTATATTGTCATCATTATTATTATTATTATTATTATTATTATTATTATTATTATTATTATTATTATTACTTTCTAATAGTCATGGTGATCGCACCAAGGCATCGTACCCAATCAACACTGGATACTGCTGGCCTTGTGTTATTTATATTGTCATCATCATTATTATTATTATTATTATTATTATTATTATTATTATTATTATTATTATTATTATTATTATTATTATTATTATTATTATTATTATTATTATTATTATTATTATTACTTTCTTATAGTCACGGTGACCGCACCAAGGCATCGTACCCAGTCAACACTGGATACTGCTGGCCAGGTGATACAGCAGTCTGGGACTGTACTCTGACGTCATTCTCTCATCCAGCCATCAAACATGACCAACACCTTCTTAGTGTGGATAGAGTGTACAGGAAAGGTAAGATATTCAAAAATTTGCTGGCCTGCCTCTATGTGTACCAGCCCATCCCCCTTACTGTAAATAATGACAGGTTCCTTATAGGTGGATTGCAACTATTCCCAGGAGAGTGAATTGAACAAAAGAAACGGCAGCCATGCTGGTGGTCCTGACAAAAGAAAACCATTACCGTGAATGGTGGTACTTTTGTTTAATTCACTCTCCTGGGAATTGATTCAATTCAAGAATTAATGTACGCTCACATAAAGACGTTAGCTTTTATTTAAAATTCAATTTGACTGCATGTACAATGTAATATTTAGCGCCTTTGAACTTTGGGAAATGGCCCCCTAGAAATTCATTATTATTATTATTATGTTGTTCATTATCATTATTATCATAATAATAATTATAACTATGGGGTGTTAACATAGATTTCAGTGCTTCCCAGCCCAGCAGGTTGATTAAGGTCCATCATGGGGACACCATGTTTAATTTTCATGGATGGCATTCATTAGAAAACTTACCCATAATGGGGCTCTTTGCTATTCTTTCAGTGTATTTAGATGGTCGTGAGCCAATGAAGGGTGATTGCCCACTAGGTGCACTAACCTTTAAAGGATATGGCCAACAAGAGATGAATGGAAAGCTACTCAATATGATGTATGTCAAGACTGGCTTCTTGAAACAGAACTATTCTTTCACCGATATGTACCTCAGGAGTGATGGTGAGAGAACATTATTTTATACATCTTTTACATTAAATCTTAACATATCCTATCACAACATCAGGTGTGAATGAAGGGGGGGGGGAGGGGGGGGGGTTGATTATAGAAATAAAATATATAAATTATTGTTTTACTTTGAAATAGTATCAAAAAGAGTCGTTACTGATTCTACCTAGCCAGTTGTTAAAAATGCTTAAAATTGTCTTATGAAAGAAATAATTATATACTTGTATCATTGTTAAAGAAATGAAGTTTTTAATAATTTTATTTTTTAAATTTCAGATGAACATAGGACAATGCAGGTATGTTGCTGTATGGTTTAATATACATTTTTTTATTTGTTGTTGTTTTTATTTACAGGAATTTGTTATCTGTTTGCTTCCTGTTCACCTCAAACCAAGGTTGAGCACCCTCAGATCTACAGAATATTTCATCACCATCATCTTCTTTCTTTTTGCTCAGGACCACTTTGCCCCACACCCTCCTTTCCAACATTGCAACAGCAATATCCGCCCTGTCAATTCCCAAGCCCCTTGCTATTACGTCTGGAAATGTTATTTTCCTTGAATTTTCCTTGAACAGAATATTTAATGTAGGGGTGATGAGTGTGTGTCTGAGTCTCCCTAATAACTTTGTCAACCCGTTACAGGAGATCCTCTCTGTGGATTTTCCCTGCCTATTAAATGTAGTGTGGCGAATCTTGTAACATAGTAGCTAGGACACTTGGTTTAGTATAACAAGTTTTGTATTTCTGTTTGTCTGTAGTCAGCACAAAGTCTGATCCGTGGTATGTACCCACCAACACATGGCAGCTCTGACAGAGCAGAAGTCATGGACATTAACACTATGGATAAAGTGTTTGACGATATAGAACCCAACAGCATGTAAGATTATTACCGTAAAATAGTTGATCGTTATTTAATGAGTGGAAACTAGCAAGTATAGGCTGCGTTGCTGTTTGATATAAACGATAGGTAATAGAAATTACCAAACTATTACCTGTTGTTATTTAATTGTTTAAGTTTGTCTATGATTTTATAGCCAAAACCGTTGCACTGTGACTACATAGCAATTTATGAATTCTAATTTATTTGGGGGATTTTCAGATTCGTCAATCTGTTTGGAGGCAGAGCTTGTACATAAATTTGTTAAGTCATTGGTTAATTTTATTTAAGTCCCACCTCCCAAGTGATTGACAGATCTTAAAAAATCAAAATCTATTCACTATAGTTGTAATGCAATTATTTTGGCGATAAGTCCTTAATAATTAAATATGGGCTTTATGGCATTTACATTGTAGTACTATTTATTCAAGTTAGAGTAGACGCACTTAATCTGTGAAACAAATACTAATTTTTAGTACTAAATAGTGATAATAAAACAATAGAAAACAAAGGATTCTTTATGAAATAGTACTAATGTAGTACTAATTATATTTCACGGATTTAGTGCGTCTACTCTATGGTTCACAGTTTTATTTAAGGAGGCTTGAAATGATTTCTGTATATATCTATATACCTACTTTATATTGCATTTTATGCAGCATTATTGTGAAGCTACACAGTTAACCGATATATCATTTTAAAGCTGATGGATCTAGGATATCATTTTTTTTTTTAATTATTGTTTGACGTTGTCATGACAACAGCAGGCCGCTGCAAAAAGGACCTGACATTCCTTTATTAAAGCTGATATCTCAAAATCCTTTAGGTGAAAGTTTTTTTAAACTTGTACATGTCTAGTTCCCTACCTGTTCTTGCAACTGAGGAAAAATAAAAAAAAATCTGTAATGCAAAACCTTTAAAATATCAAAGAAATGATTTTTTCTAGATATAAATGGTTTTTCATTACAGATTTTTCTTAAAATGGATCTACTAAATCTAAACCTTAATTGGAACAAATTGCCAAAAAATAAAAAAAATCTACCATTTCATTGTGTTGTTATTAATAAAAGTACATTTTGTACGCGTCAGAGGGGTCTTGTAAAATTGGCGATATTGCGGGCGCGCTCCAAAAACCATTTCGAGCCTCCTTAATGCATACACTATACTATTCTAAAGCTGTATTTTTAACAGGCTATGTCCAAGATTGGCACAGTATCAGAAGGAAGTGCTGAAAAGCCCACAGTACTTAAGTCACTTCTACAATGTAACTAAACCTCTACTTGAAGACCTCCAGAAAGCACTCAAATACAACAGATCTATTGGTAATGGAATTACACATTTTATAAAAAAATAGAAAGCATTCTTGCTGTGTTGGGTGGAGTTATAAAGTGCTTGGTGATTGTCAGAACTCAAGTCTTTTTCTGCCAATGTATTGCCAATCACCACTCAATGCTTTATAACTACACTTATCAAAATCTAAATAATTGATGAGAATTTGACAAAAGAAATGATGTCCGGGACATGATTTGTAAATCTCATACAGATTTCGTCCTTATTATTTTGCATATGTTTCAACTTGAATTTTGTCGGCCAGATTTACCGTTTTTACAATTTTAGTAAAATATGAAAGAATTAACGTTGGACTTTCATAAGTATTATACAATATTCGCATCCGATTTGTTTGCTTGTCTCGCCATTATTATTATTATATTGACTGCTCATATTGTATATATTACACAGCATGCACACATTTGCAATTGTTAGTTTTCAACTTGAATTTTGTCGGCCAGATTTACCGTTTTTACAATTTTAGTAAAATATGAAAGAATTAACGTTGGACTTTCATAAGTATTATACAATATTCGCATCCGATTTGTTTGCTTGTCTCGCCATTATTATTATTATATTGACTGCTCATATTGTATATATTACACAGCATGCACACATTTGTTAGTTTTCAACTTGAATTTTGTCGGCCAGATTTACCGTTTTTACAATTTTAGTAAAATATGAAAGAATTAACGTTGGACTTTCATAAGTATTATACAATATTCGCATCCGATTTGTTTGCTTGTCTCGCCATTATTATTATTATATTGACTGCTCATATTGTATATATTACACAGCATGCACACATTTGCAATTGTTAGTTTTTTCCATAGCTTTATTATGTTTTTGTAGGTATGGATGAAATGGACAGTATTGTTGATTGTGTACATACCCACCAGTGTCACAGCTTTGACATCCCTGAGGCGATTACTGCTGACCTCTTTGAACGCATGGTGAAAGATGTGAAAGACCGTGAAATGATGCAGTTGACCTACCCTACACGTGAACAACTCGCTAAAGTTGGAATCGGCTTCCTTGTGAATGAAATGTGGCAGGTATTTGAGCAAATGTTAAAATTTACTTTTCAGCTTTTCTTTGTTGTCAAAATGTTATGCTTTTGTTACAAGTAACCTTTCCTTGGCATTGTCATGCTGTTTGCTGGAATACTGTACTGTACATATGTCGTCATCATCATCATGGTGTTCTTTTTCTCATCTTCTCTGCTGTTGCCAACTTCATCATATATTCTTCATTATCATTATCTTCTTGTTCTTCGCCTTTGATCTTCCTCTTTTAATTCCTCTTCCTCCTCCTCCTCTTCTTCCTCCTCCTCTTCTTTCTCCTCTTCTTCCTCCTCTTCCTTCTCCTCCTCCTCCTCTTCCTCCTCCTCTTCCTCCTCCTCCTCTTCCTTCACTTCCATCTTTATTGTTGTGCATTAATTTTCTTTATTTTTTTTTTTCTCCTTTCTGCCTCCTCCCTTTCAAGTTCATCTCTTTACATTGTGGTCTTTCTCTCATCTTGCTGTTATAAGTGTTGATGTGTTTATGTTTCAGTCCATGCAGAAAGCAATGAAGGGGGCAAGCCACAAGTTCTTGCTCTACTCTGGTCACGATTACACCCGTAAGTAACTCTTTCATACATACTATGTAAAAGGAATGTTCTTAAGAGACGCTATAGCCCAGTGTTAAATCGTATCTTGGGCCAATGGGTGTGGGTTCATTTCCCAGTCAAGGGGATTATGTTGCATTTGTCCTTGGGCATGACGTCAACACTATACTTGTCTGCGCCTCGTCTTCTCGAATAAGGACGTAAAGCTGGAGGTCTGCTATCACTTTAATGCTACATAAGGCGGACGTGAAAGATCCTGTTGTGCTGTTCACAAAGATTAGCGGATTGCCCCCCGCCTCCCCCCCATTATTCCAGCCTGGTCTCCGAACCACGCACTGATCAAACTCATGATTGTAAACTGCGTCACTGTAATATGTACCTTTAAAATGCATTCCGATAAGGCCTCCAAATTTCTCATGCAAAACTGTCGTAATTGTACTGTAAGCTGGGTTGCTCCGGTGTGCGCCGTAATAGCAGTCTAAGCTCTTCACATTTATTAGTTGTAAATAATACTGAAAAGCCCCGACGAACACTACCACTATCATCATCATCATCATCATCATCATCATCATCATCATCATCATCATCATCATCATCATCATCATCATCATCATCATCATCATCATCATCATCATCATCATCATCATCATCATCATCATCATCTTCATCATCATCTTCATCATCATCACCATCATCATCACCATCACCATCATCACCATCATCATCACCATCACCATCACCATCACCATCATCATCATCATCATCATCATCATCATCATCATCATCATCATCTTCATCATCATCACCATCATCATCATCATCATCATCATCATCACCATCATCATCACCATCATCATCACCATCATCACCATCATCACCATCATCATCACCATCATCATCACTATCATCATCATCATCATCACCATCATCATCACCATCACCACCATCATCATCACTATCATCATCATCATCATCACCATCATCATCATCATCACCATCATCACCATCATCATCACCATCATCATCATCACCATCATCATCATCATCATCACCATCATCACCATCATCACCATCATCATCACCATCATCACCATCACTATCATCACCATCATCATCACCATCATCACCACCATCATCACCATCATCATCACTATCATCATCATCACCATCATCATCACCATCACCACCATCATCATCACTATCATCATCATCATCATCATCATCATCATCACCATCATCATCACCATCATCACCATCATCATCACCATCATCATCACCATCATCACCATCATCATCACCATCATCACCATCATCACCATCATCATCACCATCATCATCACTATCATCATCATCATCATCACCATCATCATCACCATCACCACCATCATCATCACTATCATCATCATCATCATCACCATCATCATCATCATCACCATCATCACCATCATCATCACCATCATCATCATCACCATCATCATCATCATCATCACCATCATCACCATCATCACCATCATCACCATCACTATCATCACCATCATCATCACCATCATCACCACCATCATCACCATCATCATCACTATCATCATCATCACCATCATCATCACCATCACCACCATCATCATCACTATCATCATCATCATCATCATCACCATCATCATCACCATCATCACCATCATCATCACCATCATCATCACCATCATCACCATCATCATCACTATCATCACCATCACCATCATCATCACCATCATCACCATCATCATCACCATCATCACCATCATCACCATCATCATCACTATCATCATCACTATCATCACCATCATCATCATCATCACCATCATCACCATCATCATCACTATCATCACCATCATCATCATCATCACCATCATCACCATCATCATCACCATCATCACCATCATCATCACTATCATCACCATCATCATCATCATCACCATCATCACCATCATCATCACTATCATCATCATCATCACTATCATCATCATCATCACTATCACCATCATCATCACTATCATCACTATCACCATCATCATCACTATCATCACCATCATCATCATCACTATCATCACCATCATCACCATCATCATCACTATCATCACTATCATCATCATCACCATCATCACCATCATCATCACTATCATCATCATCATCTAACTCCTAACTTTTACATCTTTTTTTCAGGCTGTCATCTTTTTGTTTATTTAACTGATTTTCTCTTTTTGTTCAGTTTTCCCCATGTTAGTCGCTTTCAATATCAGCGTCGATGGAGAATGGCCGCCCTATGCCTCGATGCTTCGCTTCGAACTCTTCCAATCAACTAGCACAGACGACAAGAAAGGCTCTTATGCTGTACGTATAGTGTACAACGACAAGGAACTCAAGCCGCCATATTGTGACGAATCACCTTGTGATATGGCTCAGTTTGAGAAATACATTAACACCATCATCCCCGTTGACATTATCCATACATGCAAAGTAACAGACCAGAGTATCATGGATGGACCGCTGGGCAACTTTAGACGCTACCCACTGAAAGGAAAATTTTGATGGCAGCGAGGAAGGACACTAAACAATCAATAGTAGATGTAATTGTAGTCAGCTGATAGATGTGATTGATGAACTCGTTGCTAAGGTAACACGTAATTATTCAGTGTATTCGACGCTTGTTAAGATAATGATGCAGGGATGTTCTTGAAGTTGCCTAAGGTATGATACTCAAGTTTTATAATTATATTATTTCACAGTAAATGTTACCCTTTGTTGCAATATAAATGTTACGGGTTACTTACGTAAACGACTAGATGTAGCAATGCTTTACGTAAGCATATTAATTGATGATAAATGATAAATAATATAAACTATTACTTGGTAGTCAAACTATAGATACGTGTTGCTAATTAAGGTAACAGCTACATAGTCAAGTAAACATTTGTTTCTAGGGTAAGCACTTTGATAAATGTAAGAGGCATTTCATATTTTGATCATCTCGTTGCTAAGGTAGCTTGACGTGTTACTAAGGCTTACTAATAATAGATTACCTCGTAATAGATCGGATAACATTTTAGATTATAACTATTGATTAAACGCATATGCCAGCTAAGCAGATATTGCTTTGATGAACTTTCGACCATATTATTCAGTGCACTTAGAAACTTCCAAAGTTCTCAGTTAATTTTTTTTTGATAAATAAAATCATAATTAAATTGTGATGGTTTTGCCTGTATTTGTATTAAAATGATAATCTTTACACTAAAAAAATATTAACAGTGGCGAAATAAAAAGATTAACTTTGAGATACGACTAAATGTTATGCCTATCTTATGTAATTGGTAAGTTGGTCCCAATTCCCTGTCTGACAAAAAATGTCTTCAATCTCAGAGTCACGTGATCAAGCATAAATCATAACTGAAAGAGTTGCCCCTTTTGAAGTTTGCCGGGTTTCATAACCAGTCCCCTCTATTAACTCCTCCTACATTTTGATTGGTTCATCATTTTTCCCGCTTCTTATTTATAGCGGAGCTCCCGCGCGGGCCGAAGGCCCGCGCGAGCGGAGCACCATACTTAAGAAAAAATGGTAATGCATCGAGTCTATTTTCGATGGTTTTTACACAGGTATCCCAAGCGTACGTCCGACGTCCGACGTCCGACGTCCGACGTCCGCGCCCATCGCGATGCTGATTGGCTGTTACATTTCGGCGGGAACAAAAGTGACGCGCGCACCAAATAGCACTAGACCAACAAAGCAAAGTTTTCTTTTATCTAAAAAAGGCAAACAAACAACAACAAAATACTACTTGCTAATAGCAGAGCTCAGTTCATTAATTCAAAATAACAACGGAGAAAGATGAACTTCGAAGAACATAAAGAGAGTTGTGACCGAAGAAGAACATAAACTTGAAGGACACAAAAACGAAGAAATTATACTAAAGAAAAGCAAAAGACTGATTCCAAAAGATCAAGAAAACGTATTTGTAGATACCTTCGTGGAAGAATATTAAAAGACTACAGCAATTCAAAACAAATTGATAAAGAAGCGACCTTGTTTGTTATGAAAACTGTCTTCAAATTGCTTCCCTCGGCACAGTTTATTGAAGGATTTTCAAGCTTGGCAGTTGAACTATGAACAATGTTTAATCCATCAAAATTCAAGTACATAAGCTTACATCTATTCGTCAAAATATGATCAATGTCATTGAAGAAAGAAAACCTCAAGAAAATAATCACCGATAAAGTAAGTTCAAGTGTTTTTTTTATCCATGGTTCAAGATTATCATTTGTTTCAAGTTTTTGAAAGACAAAACTCAACAATTAGTTCAATCTTCAACTCGTTTCGTCGTAGTTTTCGTGTAAAAGGAAACGGAAAACATCAAAGATGAATTGAAATACAAACATAATTTAAAATTGGTTGAATAACTTCTGTTTATTTAGCAATATTAACTATTTTATGCTTACTAAACGAGCTTTTTTAGTAGTTTTTACTTC
This sequence comes from Metridium senile, assembly GCA_949775045.1. NCBI lineage: Eukaryota > Metazoa > Cnidaria > Anthozoa > Actiniaria > Metridiidae > Metridium > Metridium senile. The sequence continues at coordinate 4,284,342 of OX459107.1, forward strand.
AAAGTCGTTAAAGTTTTTTTTACAGAACAAAATGATGTTTTACACAAAGTTTTTCATAATAAAATACCTTGTTTTAAAATCCTTGTCTTTTCAAATCGATCTTGTGTTGGTAGAACTTATTCTTGACGCGTTTAATTCCATTTCAAAAGAACTTTTTGTTTTGTTTTATGATTTGCCATGACTACTTTTTAATAAATCTAATACGATGAATAACTAACTTTGGAAAATAAAAGAAGGTAAAAAGCGGCCGTAAAACGACTGTTCAGCCAAAGCACTTTTTAAAGGCGTTGTCAAAAGCAAAATAAGCTTAATGACTTAAAAATAAAAGGGATAATAATAAGGCTATTCACACTATCGTTTGGGAATCGTATTTTCCATCAAAACATTTCTGAACACTTTTTTGTCTGAACAACACTATTGACTGAAGTGACAGTTGAAAATTTGAGAAAAAGATGAAAAAGTGCATAGAATGAAAACGATAACCAACCTAAGAAAAAGCAGTGGAATTTATTACAATTTTTTTACTTACATTAAATCAATTTCCATTCATGAATTGTCCATTAACATGCTTTTATGGGATTTTTTTCAATGAGAAATCTCCGTCCCTCGTGTAAATGACAAACTTTCCTTTCGTGCGTTGCGTTACATGATGGCGTCATCTACATTGATAGCCAATGAGGTTTTTGACATTATGTCAATCAAAAAGAGAGCGAGAAATATCTTACATTTTACTGGCTTTTCCAGGGCTTTGTTTTGATTCTCTCTCCGCGCGCTGAATCTCCGAAAGGTTATATTTTTCGATGAAAAATGCTATATAAATTACAATAAACAGTAAGTTGTATAATAAATCCCTTATTAGATATTTTCTTGGGTATTACGGGCTGGCATTTTACTCATTGCTTGCTGATTAAACGTACGCAACTCGTAAAATATCAGCACGTATATTATACCCAAGAAAATATCTAATAAGTGGTATTTACATGCACATATTGATGTTGTAAGAAAAAATTAAACTGGGAGCTCCGCTATTAGGTATTACCTAATTTGTATATTACCCAGTATCTCTTTTACTCCAACGAAGGGCTAAAGCTCGAAACGTCAGTAAAGTAAAGTCAACATTTTTTACGGTGTTACAACTTTCATTATATTACCTATCGTTTATATCAAACACCGACGCAGCCTATACTAATTTACTCGCTAGTTTCTATTTCTATTAACTATGCTTCAATCTATACCGTTTTATTCAAAGAATTTGTAACACAGTCGTACTTACTTTAGTATTTAAAATCAGAATTTATGTCAATACTTTATTCAATTTAATTTTTTCAAATAATTTGTTACCAGTGGAACTTTTAAATTTAGAATAAGAATTTTTTAGAGCGTGTTTTTAGTGCCCTTATCGATAACAGTACTATGAACTGACTAGGCTACCCTGTAGAAAGAACTATTTTTATTTTTTTTTAACAGTGGGAGAATATCAGACTCGTTGCAGTTTTTGAATAAAGTTTATTAAATTCAACACAGAACCATACAATTTAAGTTCCAATAAACTTGAAATAAAGTTATTACATTTATTACATTATTCTCAAATAAACTTTTAAACGCTCTATATTCATAAACAACTATTAGTATTTGTATAAGAGAAAAATCTTGGAAACCTATCACCAAAAAAAGTAAACACTCAGAAAGCCGCGATTCGCTTGATTGTAAAGGCTCTGTAACACTTAACAGGTTTTTTTCAGCGACTTGTCTCGCAATGCCATTGCGGCATAAATTGCTGAAGCCGGTTGTACGAAGCCTTAATAGCGCTATCCACCAGATAAATCTCTATCCAACGGATAAAACATATACAATTATATACACTGGGTAACTCTTATCCAGCGGATAACTTTATCCAGGCTCCAAACAACTAGCCCCAGAAGAATACATTGCAACAGAGGCTGTCTCGCAATCTTTTATATTGCAGCTTTGCACAAAGTAGAGTACAGTTGTACGTTTTGCAACGGAACTGAGCAACGTGGAACGCCACTGCACTGTTTCAGCCCTCCAGCAACTTGTTTCGCAGCGACACTGATTGCGAGAAAAGTCGCTGAAATAATTGCAAAGTGTAAAAGTGCCTTAAATATCACTGAATCACTTTGTCAAATTAATTTTCAACAGCCAACGTTCTTTCCGATATTATGAACAAAATATTATTACTAAAGTAGACAAACAAAAAATCCGACAAAATAACGAATTGCATTGCTCTCACCTCGGAGCTGAGTTTGAGAGACTGGTGACGACTCACCCATGATCCATTGCGAGCTATGATTGAAATTTTATAATTTAGTAGAAACCCACTAAAAGTGTCTGTATTAAGTCAGTGAAAAAGTTAAGAAACTGTTTAATAGCTCCATGTGCTCGGATTTCAACTCATTGTTTTCTTTATTCCGTAATAGGTATGAACTATAAATGGAGAGTTTTTCTTTTCCACTGATACACATCACAAAAACTCGGTGATGCGTTTCGTTCACGTACTTGCTATCTATTGAATGATAGCTTGAAATAAGCGGGGAAAAAGCTAGCGTTTTGAGCATAAAACAAACACTTTTTGAAATATTGCTAAAATTCAATAGCAGCATCCTAGCAGGTTTCTACTAAAACAATTAGAAAACTCGTTCTTGATTCTCGAGGTCAGACAGACAGACATATTAGCTATCCATTCACTCAGAAAACTCGAATTCATAGTCTAATCAACATTTCCTTAATCCGCAGATCGTGAACCAATAGATTCAAGTCGAGGCTAGAGTAGATAAAATACAGTGAATGTATAGATTCATCCAACCCAGCCTCGACTTGAATCATTTGTTTCATGGTCATTCATGCGAATTCGGGAAAGGTCTATAACTCGCAGCAAATCATTGTTTTAAGTCTCCAGGACCTGAGTTTTGAATTTCACAAAAAGTAAAATCACGGGAATGAAGTTTCGAGTCTTAGATTATAAGACAAATAGTTTTTCTTTTTGAGAAACAGAACTATCCATCTTCAGATAAAAATTTCTTTTCACATAAACGTTTTGTTTAAAAATTGTCTTTTTCTTTATATTTATATATATATATCAAGACTCTCTTTCATACATAACCCGTTACTATGGAAACATTACACTATACAAATCGACCCGGCATGCATTGCACTAGGCCGCCATCTTGCTTCACTTTGCTTACTTTAGTGTTTGAGATCGAGGAAGGAGTCATCAACCTTTTCAATCTCTTCCTTTCGGCTTGGCTTGGCATGGACGTTGCTTGAGGGTCGTTTGTTGTCGTCATCAGAGCCGGATCCAGATTCATCTTCATCCTCATCTTCATCTTCTTCGTCTTCAGTTGTTTTCTTGTTAGAGGCAGCGTGCTGTGCTTTCTTCACGTTCTTCTTGATCTCGGTGAGAGCGTCTTCACTGTCTGAGTCGTCTCCAGAGATATCGATTTCGGAGTTTCCTGAAACAATATCAGTAGAATTTATCTTAATACTTATTCAGACGTTTTTTTTTTTTTGTCGCTTTGAACGCGATATGTGTGTGGTCTCAGCAAAATGGGCGTTTTCGAGCGAGTAACTCGAGCTAAACAAACAAAAATCAAACAAACAAACACACCAACAAACAAATAAATTAAAAACAAACAAACAAATGAACAAACAAACAAAGAGGCACACAAACAAACAACATAAATAAATGAAAGCAAAACCACAACAAACTAAAACACAAAACAACGTGATGACAAACAAAGTAGAAGACAAAACCGAACTTGAAACAGACAGTGAAACAATATATACTTAAAAGTTTTAAAAGTTGACAAACACTTTTTTACCTGAGGTATCATCGTCATCATCTTCATCTTCTTCCTCCTCTCTCTGGGGTGCTTTGGATGATTTCTTTGATAGTCTTGTATGGTGGTAATGTCCTTTGGATTCCATATCTTCTTCATCATCATCTGGCATCTCTGTAAATAGCCATGGAATTATAAAGAAATATTAACAAATTCAAAATAGAAACCGAATAAATATACGTCTATACTAGAACAAAAACGGGGTCAATCTTAGCGGTCCTAACATTTAGATTAAGAGTATGCTAATTGGACAAGTAGTGTTTTCATAGTGACTTAAATTCAACAAGATTGTCTGATCTCCTGATATGGTGAGGTAGTGAATTTCATAGGGTAGAGCCAACAACAGAGAATGCGCAATCACCATAATTTGAAGTGGAGGTACGCGCAACAATAATAATAATCATTATAAATCTTTGTTACTACCACGTAGGATAAATTTATTTTATTGTCACCAAGTGTTTTAGATTTAATAATAATATTGGTGTCACCCTAAGTAGGGATAACAGAAACTGAGAACAGACGTCTCAGTGTACATGAGAAATGTGGAGGACTTAACAGACTGCTATATGAATTATAAGGCGCATATTGCTGCCACGCAGTTTATATACAATCATGAGTGTGGTTAGTATGTGGCATGCCTCTGAGACTAGACTATGCTGCCGGGAGAAGATCCCCCAACAGACAGGCGATTTTGTTTTGATGAACGAATCATAGTGAACATGTAGGCTGTTTTACTTACTCAGCTTCATTTTGCAGACGGCATAAAATTTATCGTCACAATGGAATGGTCTCCATTCTCCAGTTCGCGATGCAGCAACGCAGTTTTGTTTCGAGTTTAGGTATTCATCTTGCTCATAATAGCTCTCATCTCCTGCCCAGGACTTGAAGGTAATTGAGTTACCGTCACTCCATGAGAAGTTACTCTCATTATGCTTATCGTTAAGTCCAATCCATGTGAATCTGTCAGAATAATATTGTATTAAGTGTTAGTAAGACTGTAATAAATCAGAATCATGTTCAGAATACCCGAATAATAGGAATTATAAAATAACTATTTGAAATCACGTATTTTGATTGAATGAGGCGCGTGCTTTATCAGAGCACACAGCACGCGCGTTTGCATGTTGATCAATTTGTACTTTATAAAAGGAATAGAAAACTTGCTTTCTGTGCTGTATGCAGTTATAAAGCACTTGGGGATTGTCAGAACACTCGAGAAGTGTTGAGAAGCACTCCGCTTCGTGTCGTGTTTCTCTTAACACTTCTCTCGGGCTCTGACAACCCTGCGTGCTTTATAACTACACACAGCACGCACGCGCGTTTTCTATTTCTTCAATGTTTGAATGTTTTTGTTAGGGTTAAATATAGACCAGTTTCATGTTATCTAGCACCGCTGTACTATTTGCCAAAAGGTGCAATTGCACAGGGAGTGTGCTCTGCTTGGAATTTGTGAATTTATTTTTACAACAAATCGCTAAGTGCGCCCTTAGCGTCCTCTAGTGTGAAATTGCCATTGATAACGATAACGACTGCGATTAGGACGACGGTTACGATGTCAAAGAACTATTGTAATAACAAGGATTGATATAACGAGAATCAATATTACTTACCCGCAAAGTCTCAGTTCATTGTTGATAAACATGTTCTCTTGTGGGCTGTTGATACTAAGTAGGTCACTTCCAAATGAAGCGCACTTATCGCGGGCCTGCTGCCATGTAAGGAACTCGGCGACGGTCTTAACACAGTAGATGTCTTCACCATTATCAAATCGGCGCCAGTATGTAGGACAGTCTGTCAAATAGAGTACAATAATGATTTAATTTATTTCTATTTCGAAAAAATAAAACCAATGAGGTAGCTATAGAAAAACGTCTTGGAAATCAAGAAAGAAGGAAGAAAGTTGACAAATTTCTAGCAGTACAGAGCAGAGCCTCGCGCGTTCGTTTGTAATTCTTTACAACTCGTGAATAAAAATCGTACGCACTCACTAACCATGAAGTAATCTCTATATAGTTACATGTATGCGACTTTGTATATGATTTGAGAAAACGTCGTGTTAGATTAATATTCACACCAAGATAATACTGATATGATTTCTGTACTCACCAACATAGCTGTATTTCTTGTTTTCCTTCTTCTTGAAGTTATCCATAGTGAAGGATTTGTAGTAGTTGGTGTCGTAGATGTCGGACGATTCCAGGTACATCTTCGTTGATGTTGCGTTCTTCTCGTTCTTTTGATGGATCACTTTGACAGCTCCAATTGATACCTAGGACGTAACGTTACGATTTGTATCGATTAATCGAATCTTGTCGACTCAATTCTTCGTTTGCACGTGATGTCATAGTCAACTATTTTGAAAGAATTTCACAATAGATTTTTCAATGAATTATTTTCTTCTATCACCCAACATGGCTGCCTTATCTTTTGATTCATTTTATTTGTTTCTCTACAAAACATCAATTGAACCGTATTGAACAAAATGAACAGAAGGTGTTTGAATGGCTTGGTCGACTACAAGTATCACATAATATCTCAACAATTACCTACATGTACTTTAAGAAATGAATTATTTTTTTAAACCTCGATTAATCATGGTTAGCCTAACGGTTATACACCTATAATTCAAAAAGGTTGATGGGGCGAACGGCGATTGGCGATTGCACGACCGAAAGGAACTATGGGTATACGAATTCCTTCTTATTCGTTTCTAAATTACCCAAACAATGCCTCCACCGTTCAGTGAAACATTCGACACACCATCTAAGGTCATCGCTGAACGGTGTTTGGGTAATTTAGAATGGAATAGGAAGAAATTCGTATTACCCACAGTCCCTTTCGGTCGTTAATCGCCAATCACCAATCACCAATCGCCAATTGCCGTTCGCCCCGTCAACCATTTTTTGAATCAGATGTATACCCATAATTCCATTCGAACCACGATAACCTTTTTGAAATAAGTATATACTACATCTAAATATGGTGACCAATTTGAATAACTATTGTTCTTGACTGGCTAGCCTCTCGTACATGTGAAAACTCTATTGTGTTCCAACTTGAACACGAGGCTAGGCAGTCAAGAATAATAGTAGGTAGTATTCGGTCTATAGTATTTGAATAACTCACGGGTTGATCGAACTGTATTCCAATGTAGTCCATACCAGGGAATCGTTCATACCATCCCTCAGGTAACCAGTATGTGTCCATTTTACCGTCAAAAGCATTAGATGCACTATAGCCTGGGTATGTTGTGCTGGCATAGGCCTTGCTTGGGTCAACCTTGATGGGGTTTTTAGCTTTCTTATCGCTGAAGAATTGAATTTCTTTGATGATCCACGATCGTGGGAGTACTGCGGAGTTGACTATACGCCAGAATCGATGACCTATAGGGATGTAAAATAGAAAAATCTTTAGTCTTTGTCATTGAAATCATCGTCGCTGCCGTCATCATCATCATCATCATCACATGCATCATCTTCGTCGTTGTCGTCATTATTATCAACATCATAATGCTCATCTTTATCCATATCATCGTGATCATGATCATCACCATCATAACTCGTCATGATGATCATCATCATTAACATCATGATTATCATTATCAACATTAGCATCGTCATCATCACCATTATCATAACTATTGTCATAATCATCATTATCTTCATCATCATAACTCGTCATGATGATCATCATCATTAACATCATCATCAACATCATCATCATCATCATCATCATTATCACCACTATCATCATCATCATCATCATCATCATCATCATTTAGTACTTACCGACGGCAACACTAGCATCACACCAGTTACATGATCGTTTACAGTAGTTATACATAAAGTGATGGTTCTCCTCACAGTAACAAGGATTGTGGGCCTTGCCACAGAAATGGTCTGCACGGTTATCATCTGAGCATGCACCTATTAACAATAATAACAATGGCCATTAATAATAAATAATAAAAAATAATCTTTGTGTTTCGAAAGTTAAGCTCCTATCTGTCGAAGGAGAAAAACCAAGAAAGCGCGCGCCTGCAGTTACTGTGATCAAGAATCTACAATCATGTTCAAATTTGATAACAAATTTGAAAATTAATAACAAATTTGATAACAAAATTGATAATCATGTTCAAATTGATAATAAAACCTCTTTGATGTTCAAAATTGTTTGGAAATTTGTAGCATTTTTATGAACGTTTTTGTTTGAGTTTTAAAAAATATACAAAACGTATCAATTTGTTTTGCAAACTCCCTTCCCCCCTGAGCAATGTTGATTGGTCTTTCAAATTACAACCGTTTCACATTCCAAAAACGCAACATTGATAACGGAAAAATGATGTTGAAATATTTTTTCATGTAAAAACCAGATGTCCCAACTGGGTATTTTGCACATGATTGTAGATTGAATCGAAAGCCTGAGCCAATCAGAATACGTGATTTCTACTAGTTATTTTATAATTCTTCATTGACATTTGTTTAGTAATAATAATTAATCCTGACTACAACAATCATATTTTTAATAATTAATCACATCTTACCTTTTGGTGCTGTTGCTGTGGATAACATGAAGCGAAAATATAGTTAGAATACATAGATATAAGTGAGCATTGGGATATTGTTATAGCTATATTAGATATAGTTAAGCCTTGACAAGGCCATATTGAGCATGTGCGAGTGTATTCAGAGATAGTAGCCTGTCCCACATGTGAGGGAAGTCACTACTTTTTCAAACCTATATTACTGCACGAATTACAAGAAATTAATGTAAAGGATTAAAATAGGTTTAGTTCTCTCAGGTACTACTCAAGTTGATAAATATTTCAAAACTTACATTTTCCTTTTAGGAGAGCTTTAAAGAAAGATAGATTAATGGGTTAGTATTAGTAAATTGTTATTTTATTTAGATAGGGTAAATGTTAGATTGAAGGATTCATTCATTAATCCTATTTTAGGTAATTGAGCAAATTAGTAAGAGGTTAGCTAGTTATGTAACACGTTTTTTTATTAGTTAATTGACATGTTTATCTAGTTAGCAATATGATGGTATTATTTACAAGTTTATTGACATTTTTTTATTTTCATCTTCGTCATCATTGTTGTCATCATTATCATAATCATCACTATTATTGTCACCATCATTAATATTATTGCCATCATCATCATCATCATCATCATCATCATCATCATCATCATAGTTATCATCATCATTATAGTCATCATCATCATCATTATAGTCATCATTATAGTCATCATCATCATTATAGTCATCATTATAGTCATCATCATCATCATAGTTATCATCATCATTATAGCTATCACCATCATTGTTATCTCCATCATCCTTGTCACAACCATAATCATCTCTAAAACATACCTGTGTAAGCAGAGGTAGACGAAGCAGCTTGAGAAGCTAAACAGAGAAAAAGAAATAGATTTAGTCCAGACAGCACAGTGAAGATACTATTGGGCACTAAAATATCAACCATAGGTAACTTTGAAATAATATCTGTATTGTTCCAAATTTCATTTTTTCACTTATCTGTATATATATTTGTTTAATGTTGGGCTAACGTTATACGTCTGATAATTATTATTAATTATTATTAAGTCTAGCACTACCTCTTAAGTGTGACACTCCCTCAGTAATATCTCACATTCTACCATTTATCAACTACTCATCCGTGCGCTGGTTAATCTGATCTTAGGGTTGCACCTAGAGACTCTATACTATATAGCCATGTCTAGTTTATCGCCTCTAGCCTCAATTCAATCAAGGCCTCTAAGGTATACAATACACTGGAGCAAACCAAGCAAAGAATACAAAAGGTTTCTATGGAATTGTGTACACTGTGGCCTCTATTGTGCCCTCTACTCAAAGCAACACTGTCTACAAAGCTAACAAGAAATAGGTTGCCATGAGATAACATCACTTTCACTATTGTGTCCTCTACACAAAGTAATACTTTATAGTTATCATACCTGCAGCAGCTACAGTAGCTGTAGCAGTAGATGGCTGCCTGTAGTAGTAGGATGGTGCAGCGGCTGGAGCAGGTGCTGGTGCTGCCGATGGGTAATTGTATGTATAGGAGGAGGATGCAGCTGCTGCTGAGGGGAAGCCAGATCGTGACTGGCTGGTTTGGCTAGAAGCTGCAGCAGGGGCTGGAGCTGGGTAGGCTGCAGCCGGGGCTGGTGCAGGGGCAGCTTGGGCTGGGGCTGGTGCAGCTGGGGCTGGGGCTGGGGCTGGAGCTGGGACAGCAGGGGCTGGGGCAGGTGCTGGGGCAGGTGCTGGGGCTGCTGCAGCGGGAGCAGGGGCTGGTGCAGCACGAGCCGCAGCAGGAGCAACGACGGGGGCAGCAGGAGCTGGAGCAGCTGCTGGCTGCGGTGCCGCTACAGCTGCACGCTGTGTGGCTGAAAAGCTGTCTACAGAGGCAGCGGTGGCTGCAGCAGGGTAGGAGCTTGGTGAAGAGGAAGTATAAGCTGAAAGAGAGAAAGAAAATGAAATTAGTGGTTTGGTCAAGAAACCATTATCCTAACAGTGACAGTCAGTGACAGTTCTTTCTATAGTTCTTTCTAATCTATGCATGTCTATGGCGCTGGTTGATTGAGTTGCTTATTGGCTGGCAGTTGGTGAAACAGTTTCATACTAGGCCTGTCATTCCTAATTCTTCCTAATAATCATAACTTCACCTTAACTGGTGGATGTAGAATGTCAACTAGTGCAGGCTGTATAGTATGTAGGTTAGTTAGTAAGTAAGCTTAGAAGTCAGTACGTTAGTTCGCACTTAAGTAAGCAAGTTAGTAAGTAGGTAAGTAAGTAAAGTAGTAAGCAAGTATGTGAGGAGGTAAGCAAATACGTAAATTAGCAAGTAAGTAAGTAATGTTGCTAATTAGCAATGAAGCATGCGACTGAAGCTCTGAACTAACTTTATAGGTATATAATTATATATATCTTTTCATATAGGTTATTTAACTATCTTTGACTATCATTACCAACAAACTATATGCCATACATCGTTTCTTTCATATCAGTTCAAGTATAAGTCTAAAGTCTATTGTAATAGCGTAGCGCAGGAATGCTAAAAATAGCTCCAAGACTCGGACAAACATTGTGTTCAGTTTTACCGAGTTGAGCAATATATGAACCGATCTCATCATTTCCTGCTGAAATTAGAATAACAACGTGATTAAACAAAGATTTGCTTCGATCGGCATTGAAAATAGTCTTCTGAAAGTTAAATAATAGTCTGTTTGTCCGAGTTAGGCTTTTGTCTCCATTTTTGTGACGTCATTAATGCGCTGCGCCATTGAGTTCCGATGTTATCAGCAGATTATCAGTAGAACTAAGCCACTGTATTATATCATTATATATATATATATATATATAAAAAAGTATTATATCTCTTTATTACTTGTTTTCGTTTTTAGAGCAGATTTCGTATGACTATGAAAAGCTCACGGCACGAACGCGGTCAAGGCATGACAAGGCACAATCAAAATTATAGTAACATCAAGGTCGCGGCAAGGCACGCACACGGCACTGAACTTTTCAAAGTCGTACGAAATCTGCTCTAATATATTTACCTGCTGCCTGGTTTGTAGCGGCTGTATTCTGTTTATACTGTGATTGATATTGTGAATAATCATCTGAAGATCAAACCATGCACAAACAAAATAAATTCAACCATCAATTCGCGGTGGTCTCGCTACGAAGCGCGCATGGGTGGCATGGGTGGTCTAGCGGTGAGAGTGCTGGCCTTTCACCGCTGTGGTCCAGGTTCGAGTCCCGGCTCGGGCATGGATTATATGTGAGTTGAGTTTATTTGATGTGTTCTTCTCTCCTATGCCACGAGGGTTTTTCTCCGGGTTATCCGGTTTTCCTCCCTCCGCAAAAAATGAACATGTGAGCAGAGTTGTGTGCAAAATATTTAACGTAGAGGTAGTGAGTGTGAGTGAGTCTCCCCGATTAGTAGGGCACACTGTTTCCAGCTAGAAGATTGAGACTTTAAAAAAAGTGATTTATTTCTTTATTTATTTTAAAGGATTGTTTTTCAAAACGAAACGTTCCAAAATTGCACCTCTAGACAGCAACGGTTTCGGATACTTTTAGGCATTCGCGTTTTGTTTTTATTCTTTTTCTATTGCTGATAGAGTATGCAGCAGAGAACTTTTATTGTCCAAGTAACATATAACTTTTTATTGTAAAGTTATGTTAAGTACATATTTATTGTGGGCTAACACGGGAAACAACTTTCTCGAACGAAGCCTTTTGGAACTGTTGGCGATGTGACAAATATACTAGCCTACTATACTAGCCGGAAATGCGCGCGCGAAATCGCCTGGTTAACAAGTTTGTTATGTTTAAGCCGTATGGCACTAGATTGGGACCTAGCTCGATATTGTTTGGGGGATTTAACGTACCCCTTCCCCCATTCAAATATGTTCCCTCCATGCACCTCTTTGAAAACCACCTTGGTTAAGTAGCTTCTTTATTTAAACATTGTTAACATTTTAGCTATGTAAGTAAAAGGGCAGGTGTAAATACTTACATGGTGTAGCTATAGCATCTCTCTTATCATCGTCGAATTCACCTATTAGTAACAAGGCATGTAAAGTAAATACGTATGTACGAAAGTATGGTCCATGTCATATACACCTATTTCAAAAATCATTGTCGCAAACAAAGCGACAGTCCACACTCTGAAGCCTGCAAAGGAGGTCGGTATTTCTCCTCTTGTTATCGATATATTCATAGCATATTTTGGTTGTACATGTTTGTGTTATATGACCAAAACGAGATGTTGTTGTGGTAGATATAAATACAAATATTTCTTTAAAAAATCGTGCAATAAATCACAAATTAAGTCCATGCTACCGACATCCTTTGCAGGCTTTAGAGTGTGGACTGTAGTTTCGGCTGCGACAACGATTTTTGAAATAGGTGTATTATATAATAGAGTGATTTCCATTTGACCGTGAAAGATAAACGACTATTTAGTTCGTACTTGTTGGTAGAGAACAAAAGAAAACAATAGATTCAGAGTGTAGTAACAACTATTAGTTTGGCAATTCTTTCACGGTCATTTGAAAATCACTCTAGTATGCAACAATATAATAGTAAGTAAGTTGGTAATATATAAGTAAGTTTAAAGTAACTCGGTAAGAGAATAAGTAAAGTAAGCCAGTAAGTACGTGCGTATATAGTAAGTAAGTATGTTAGTAATTGAGTAAGTAAAATAATAAGTTAGTAAGCAAGTATGTAAGTAAGTAAGTAGATGAGTTAGTAAGAGACTGAGTAGTAGTTACACTAAAGCTCTAAACATTTGGTGAAATGTGGGGATTATAAACCTTGAATTTTCTTCTCGTGAAATTCGGACTTGACAGAAAAACGGCGATTAGCGGTTTTCCCTTTCTTCCTCTTATTCCTTCCTTCTTTATCTCCTTCCTTTCTTTTCTTTCTTCCTTCCGCCTTCCTTCATTCCTTCCTTCTATTCGATTATTTATTATTTCTTCTTTTCTTTTCTTTCCTTCTTTTCTCTTTCTTTGTTTCTTTAATTTTTTCTTTCGTTTTGTATTTTTTTTGTGCTTTTGTAGTTTCTTCTCTTTTTGTTCGTAATAATCAACTATTCGCTATGACCCTTCACACCTTTCGCTTACACTGGTAGAATCTTGACCATTTATTTTTTGGGGTAGACCATTATTTATTTTGAATACCGTCAACAGTTCAGTAGTTTTGTTTACTTTTATTTGTGGTAGATAAAAAACATTCAAACCATGAAATAAAACAAAACAGTTACTAACTAATAGATTTTACTAAGTAGCTATTTAGTCGGTGTAAATACACCAGAAACATAAAGTACCGTAACGAAACAATACATCGTTACAACTTTTGATAATGGTCCTGTCACACTAGACGGACAAATCGTCCGAAAATGTTTTCATCTTATATGAATTCAACAAAATCAGACGGATTCTTCGTCTCGTGTTGTGTTCGTCCCGTCTTCACACCAGACGACTTTTCCGTCATAGAGCAGTTTCGTATGACTGTGAAATGTTCAGTGCCGTGTGCGTGCCTTGCCGTGACCGTGTTCGTGCCGTGAGCTTTTCATAGTCATACGAAATCTGCTGAAGACTGGTCTTCTATTGTGAAAACTAATTGTCACTGTTGTAACTATTTTTATTTCATGGTCTTCGTGTTTTAGCTCTAGTTTCGTTAAGGGGTTGATCTGTTCAGTTTTTACATTCGTTAAGAATTCAGTCTATTTTTTGTTATTTCATCAGTACGTATTGTTTTGACAAACTTTGCTTCGTCATATTTCAACATAATGTTTTGATATTGAAGCTTTCCTAAATTCGAGAAAAAAATGTTCCTAATTTCTCGTTGAAATTCTTTTTTTTTTTTCTTCCGAAATATATTCAAAATATTAATTATTAAATATCAATTCAGAATTTAACATTTTAGAAAAAAATTCGCATGAACTTAATTATATTTGACAGTAATGAAATTAGCAGTAAATCTTTGAGAGGAAGTTACAAGTTGAGAATAAAAAAATATATTGTTGCTTCTTGATCTTTTAGTTGAAATCTAATGATCTTTCTATAAAAATATTTTTGTTTCTTAACAGCTCAGCGGTATATGACCCGCTCAACAACCCACCACCATTTTTCCTTAGCATGTCATTGCGGGTAACGGTCGCCATCAGAAAAATTCATTTGTTACAACGTTATAAAATCCGCTGTAACGGAAAGAAAATTCGTGGAAATAGAGAAATTAATGAATGACATATAAAGAGTGTTGAGAGATTTTTGAGCGCACGGATGAGTAGTCGATGAATGGTGGAATGAATGAGATTATAAATGATTTATGCCCCGCCAAAAGTCACTGAAAATTTGATAACAGTATTGAAAGATCTCGCCATTTAACGGGACTTACTTTCAGTGCTCGCTTCGGCGTGCGATTTGTGCGGTTTTGCGTGATGCTTCTTCTTTTCGTGTCCTAACGAAGACATACCATCAAATCCCATATTAAATAAAATATCATTTTCTACTTTACGATGACTTCAGTTTCTTTCATAATTGCTTTAATTATTTCATGTCATTTTGGAAATTAGTCAAATTCAATTTCAAGGCTATCTGCGAAACAAATCTGTAAAATCTTATTACAACTTTTGATTTAAACGTTGATCAATGTAAAAAAAATTTTTTGAACAAAATACGATCATGAATTCACTTGTTACGATCACTAGGATATATAGAATTTGTTGTCATTTTTTTCTTCGATTTGTCATTTTTGTTGTAATTGTCAGTCAAACGTTTACAATGTATAGCATTGTCGATGTAACGTTTTCTTGTCGTTTAAGATCCTACCCATCTAGGGCCACATCATCTTTGTGACTCCTCGTGCCAAAATCCCACTTACCTTTCGCTTCAATACTTAGACACGCCAGTAGCAGAATAAAACCCAACTTCCACATTGTTATTTCTGTGATGATTAAAAAAAATGGCTCCTTTTTCTAGGGTTTTTACTTGCGAAACCGTCCCTTCGGTGCCCTCACTTCGAACAAAGGCAGAATCAGTCTGATGAATTAGTAATTGGCTCTTCAAACAATGACATGTACCAGAGGAGTAATCGGTAAACATTTGGGACAAACCGTGAGAGGTCACTTAGTAACCACGCCTCGGACACATCCATTCTCATGTATTTTGCTGAAGTGGGGATGTGACCTCAAGCCAAAATCAAAACAAAATAATCTAACGATTAATAATCATGCTAAAAAGGGAAGAACGAAGAACGATCATTATCATGTTGGTGAGAATATTGTTATGAAATTGCGTAAATGCAAGTGTTGGTAATAACAATCGATTTTGCAGCATTATAAGGAAGACAAATCATGTCGACGGACAAATCGTCTCCACGGATAAGACGTCCATACATTTGTTCGTATAAAGTGAATTCAACAAAAGAATTCGTTTCAAATTTAGTATGTCCCGTTTTCGCACTATCGATGGCTTGTCCGTCATAAGACGATTCCACCGTCTTCTTATAGTGAAAACGACTATTCATATTTCTGAGCTATCTTGTGCGATCTGCTGAAATTTTGTGCAATATTGTGAAAAAAGGAAAATAGTTTAACATTTGTGTTATAAAACGTTATTATGTAAAACCATGATGAGAGATTTTTGCAGCAATAGTTTAAGCATGCAAATTTCGAAAATTATACTAAATATTTTGCACTGCAAAGTTTAAAAACAGTTTATAAACAGTTTAATTGTCAGATTTACTAATAATTCTGAATATATAGTTTTCCTAAGATTAAATTTCGCAAATTGTTTGAGAATCTTCGTCCCTTAACAAATATGAAAGAGTTTGAGAAACATTTTGTGCTAATGATCTTGTTTTATTACCAATAGAATCTTTTTTGTACAGAACTGGAAAATGTGAATGACCATAATGAAATGAAAGACGGGAGTCCTATTACCTTCAACTAACTCAAATAAGTCAACACATTTTGCTGTAGACATTTAAATACGTTTCATACAATTAGCTATTATATTTTATTATTTATAGTATTCTTTTTTTTTATTTTCAATATGTTTTAAGTGGTGCCTTCTCCAAATGGGCGTTCACCCAATTTATTAAGTTACCACCTAGTTATTTTCTTTTCTCCTCTTCAAATTCCACACTTCTTATTTCCCATCTTCCATTTAAGTTTTACTGGAAGATTGTTGATATTGTTATGCAAGTTTTAATTCGATAGAGGACGGAGGGCTAAAGCTCGAAACGTCAGTAAAGTTAAGTCAACATTTTTTACGGTGTTACAAATTTCATTATATTACCTATCGTTTATATCAAACACCGACGCAGCCTATACTAGTTTACTAGCTAGTTTCCATTTACGTTTTAATTCCTGAAGTGTTTTTTTTTTTGTCATTTAGTGTTGATTAAAAATGTCAACAAAACAAAAACCAGGATTTCCACCAGAAGCAAAACTGACAGGCTTAATTAGCTCTACTCTTTCTAGAGCAGATTGCAAAGTCAAAAAGCTCCCAAAATCATTCATATGCAAAGTCAAAAAGTGCGAAGAATTGCGTGTAAATTTGTGTGTAAGCGTGCATGAAATTATCGCAAGTGATCCTGCCCAAGAAATCTTTATCCAAAACGAACAGGGCACCTGCTGAAAGGCCAATCTATGTTTTTGTTTTGTTGAAAATCTACCAGTTGTTCAACTGTGTCGACGTGCGATCAAAACTGGTTGGTGCCAGAATTAGGCCCGAGTCTCTCGCTGTCCTTGTCATGGTAGCGTTATTGATCACGTGATTAAGGATTGGGAATGGAGCGTATGATGTATTAGAATGATTGAATCATTGGAGACTTAATAATGCTTATTCGATAGATTTCGTAAAAGATTTTAAATTATTGACTGTTCAGTTCTATTCTGAACGTTTAATAAGCCGGACAATTTGAATTGAAAAAGGGTATTTGTCACAAAAGAGTATTTTTTAAGTGAAGGAAATGCAATTTTTAATTTAAAAGTTTTTACAACTAGTTCGGATTAAAATGCTTTAAATAATAATTACTGTAGAGGATCCTCTAATAATATTGTTGGAAAATCTTTCATTTTGTTGTTGTTCCTACTTGGTACTTTCTTGCATTATAATTTTTTTTAATTTTTTGATGTCAAGGATTCTCATTTTTGTTATTTATCGTCTTTTTGTATTTCCTGTACTATTGCAAAGAAACTTTTAATCATTGTGCTCTTAGAGGAATAATATACAAAGTGCAATCATAACAAGACACATTCTAAATGACCACGCCCAACTCTATCGAACTTCTCAAATTAATCAAGACTTTTACGAAGTTCAATGTAAAATGTGACGATTTTTTATGTTTTTCTTATGCTGACTCTGTTAGTTTTTCGTATTTTCATTAAATTTGACTTTTGACCGACAATTGTGCCGGTACCCGTTGTATTTGGTACCTTAAAATATAAACAAAAACCCAACGAAATATTAAAATCTTAATGAAGCAAAAACTCGCACTATAATCTTTAGATTCTGTGATTTCTAGATATCTTTGTATAAATCTCGAAAGGCGGAGCGATAGGAATGTTCCAACGTCTAATTAAATAAGGATAAATGTCAGTTTTTTCATCGCATCAATAAAAGATGAATTCTCGTGGTCACCCGTTGTCCAAATGAAAAAGATCTCTTTCTTTAAAAAAAGGATTTTCTATTGTCTCTGTATGGCCTTTGTTTCCTGTGGTTTTACTTAAATTTTGTGTAGGAATGTACGGTGCATTCGTCTTTCTCATCTTCCCCATCGTTGCCTGTTCAGTCGACAAAGGTAAGCAAGGTTGTGTTTGTAAATTGTTTTTATGTTGATTTTATTAGGACAGGTTTGTTATGGTTTCTTTTCTATTATTGTGTTGTGATTAAGATTGACCTATTTTACCCAGCAATGGATCGTCAAAATGATACAATAATCTACACAGGTCAGACTCGGTAAACAAACGGAAAACGGAATTAAACATGACAATTTGTAGACCGTAGAAAAGAGTGTTACTGACGTTGCGGGCGGTGTTAATCGTTCTTTTTGCTCCAATTGTTTCCTTAGAAACGCCGACATTTTAAAACATTAAAGCCAAGTTATTATTTTAAAATGATTGACTGCACGAGAATATGTACTTACAATATTTGTAACGATAGCTTTATTTATTCTGAAATTATAATCACGATGATGAATTCTTTCATATTAAAAAAATGCTTCCTTTTAAATTAAAAAAATCTCAATTTTGATGCATTGATTCGATCGCAAATGTAGCATACAGCTTTGTATACGGCCATTGGAGCTGGAGTTAATCCTATTTTAAACAAATCGAAATCCTTTTCTGCATAGACCGAATCGAAATATGGCGTACTCTTATATTGTTCTTGAATGTCTAGCTTCGTGTTCACGTTGGAAAACAATAGAGTTTTCACATGTATGCGAGGCTGGGAAGTCAAGAAGAATTGTTATTCAAATTGGCCGCCATATTTCGACTCGGTGTATATGTTAAATTTAAATTTGACTTGGAACACCTAACAGGTCGAACGTTTCTCTATAAATAAGATGTCTTTTTTGACCAAGTTGGTCCATTGTAGAGTTTGACATTTCTTGATCAAACGTCAGAATTCTCATGAGCTGTAACGCATGTTACGCCCTACACCGAGTCAAAATGTAGTGACGTATTTTATGAATAATGTTTGTGGTGGACTGACTAGCCTCTCATACATGTGAAGTTTTCATTCTGTTTAAATATGAACATGCATGAGGAAAGTCGGTGTGGTCGCAAGGGTTCAATCTTTCATACAGTCAGTTAGTACGTCATTCATTTAGTCAGTCATCACTCTTGTATTCATTCATTCATACAACGATTCATCCAGTCATTTATTCATACGTCCATTCGTCCCTTCATCCAGTCAGTTATTCGCGTAAACATTCATTCATTCATTCATTCATTTAGTACTAATTGAGTAGGTCAGTCATTTGCTCACACTTCATCCTTTATTCAGTCAGTAATTTGCTTATTCATTCATTCTTCCATTCAATCAGTCATTTGCCATTCCTTCCTTCCTTCCTTTTTTCTCCTTCCAATTTTCCCATTCTTCATCCATCCTTCCTTCCCCTTCCTATTTCCCTCCTTTCTTCCTTTCTTCCCCTTTCTATTTTCCCTCCTTTCTTCCTTCCCACCTTCCTTCCTTCCTTCCTCCCTTCCTTCCTTCCTTCCTTCCTTCCTTCCTTCCTTCCTTCCTTCCTTCCTTCCTTCCTTCCTTCCTTCCTTCCTTCCTTCCTTCCTTCCTTCCTTCCTTCCTTCCTTCCTTCCTTCCTTCCTTCCTTCCTTCCTTCATCCGTTCATTCATTCAGTGAGTCAGCCGTTGAGACGTTCGTTCATTCATGTATTCATTCCTTTATTCTTTTCTTGTTTTATAATGTTAAATAACTTTCTTTGAAATCAGACAAGCCTGAGGACTCCTTCCAAAAGGATTGTCTAGATGCACATAATACATATCGATCTGAACACGGCGTACCGCCATTGGTATGGTCATCTAAACTAACACAACAGGCACAGAAATGGGCTGATGCACTAGCATCCAAAGATGAGATTAAACATGATGCTATATCTCTAGCAAAGGATAACGAAGGTATGTGATAGGTGCATAACTTTTTGATAATAAGCTTTAGTATATAATTCATGACTCGAAATAGGAAAAAACATTTGGCATGCCATTTCCAGATGCATACACAGTGAAGATGATGTCCAGTCATAACTATTTTTACCCTCCAAACCTTAAATTTTGCCTGGCATTTGGCCATTGGCAGGCAGCTATTTCGAGCCCTGTAATTACACAGGTAATTATAGAAAGTCGCATGTCGATTTGGTTCGGGAACTTATTCTTCGATGATCACCTGCACCTTTTGGTGTGCTTTTGAAAATAAGTAATATATTGTTTTTCTATGGGATAGGCTGGTAATTCTTTATTTTGTTTTTAATTAATCAGGTTTATGACATTAACCATAATGATAATGTATTTATATAGCGCACTTTCTATGTGTATATATTCAAATGCGCTTTACACATTGTAGTTAGCTGTTAGTAGTTAGTATATATTAGTGTAAGTGTAGGCCTTTCACTGAGGATGGTCGTGACCTGCGTCCTCAGTCGTTCTTTTACGTCCCCCCGATTAATGGTTAGTGTGTGAGTGGCGAGACGGGACCTCCGATTTAACGTCCTTATCCGAGAGGACGCGAAGCCTAACAATTATAAACCGAAATAAATACAAAGTTATAACATTCTCCTCAATTATTTAAAGACCCTGAGTTATGGTCCGGCTGGGGTTTGAACCCCCGACCTCCCGGTTAACAGGCCGTGCTCTCCCAACTGAGCTAACCCGTTAATCGGTAACCATCACCATAACTATCACTGTCAGCATCATTATCCCAATCATCACCATCACTACCATCACCACCAACACTACAACGATCATCATATACACCTAATCCAAAAAACGTTGTCGGGTCCTCCGCACAGTCCTCGCGTCAAGACTGTGAAGGAAAACACAGTGAATATTTTGATGAGAGTGATAAAACAAGAAAATAAAAGTAGGCAAATTTCGTTATAGAGTGTGAACATGCAAATAAATTAATTACTGATTAGATATAACCAATATCTTTCACAGTCTTGGCGCGAGGACTGTGCGGCGGACCAGACAACGTTTTTTGGATTAGGTGTATATCATCATCACCATCACCACCACTATCACTAACACCATCACCGTTAAATACGAATTGCCATTCAAATCCTAACATTGTTTTTATCTCGAAGGTGAAAACCTTGCGTTTTTCAGTCCTGCAGTACCCAAATGTCAAGAATCCATGGTCGGTAACTGCATTCTCTGTCGTGAGATGGTCAAACGTTGGTACGATGAGGTCAAGTTCTACAACTTTGACAACGGCGCAAGTGTCAATCCTGATGCCATCACCAAGCATTTTACCCAGATCATCTGGTCCAACACGTCCGAGATGGGGATTGGGACGGCGATCAGTAAGAAGTTTGGCTTTGTGACAGTTGCTCGCTATTGGCCAGAAGGGAACAAAGGAGGACCGGAAATGTATATCCTGAATGTGCCACCGGAAGGAGGTGTGTTTATTTGAATATCACTATTTTAAAGACGTTGTCCAAGATTATTGATTATTGTGTACCATGGTCAAAGTGCATGATGGTTTATTTCAATTCAGTCGGTAATCTGGAAGATTCTAGATCATCATGGACATATGGCGTCTTTCTCAGCTGGTTTAGCTAACGAGACCTGAACAAATAATGCGATTTGTAATTGATTAACCTCGTGTAGAGATTTTTTGTATCTTGCTTGCTTGCTTGCTTGCTTGCTTGCTTGCTTGCTTGCTTGCTTGCTTGCTTGCTTGCTTGCTTGCTTGCTTGCTTGCTTGCTTGCTTGCTTGCTTGCTTGCTTGCTTGCTTGCTTGCTTGCTTGCTTGCTTGCTTGCTTGCTTGCTTGCTTGCTTGCTTGCTTGCTTGCTTGCTTGCTTGCTTGCTTGCTTGCTTGCTTGCTTGCTTGCTTGCTTGCTTGCTTGCTTGCTTCCCTCCTTCCCTCCTTCCTTCCTTCCTTCTTTCCTTCCTTCCTTCCTTCTCTCCATCCATATTCTCCTTCTTTCTTTCTTTCCTTCCTGACTTCCTTCCTTCCAAAACTAATAGATATTGGAATTTGCTGATATCGTTCGTTTCCCCTGCTAGTACTCATGGAATCTTCTATTGCAGGTCCTTTACCATCCTTACCCTCTACCCAGACCACTCTGCCCGAAAAGCCTGCTGGATCGTCAACACCTACTGGCAACGGTCTACCAGTTACCAACCAACAACAAAAACAGGTCAAGGCTCCTAACCTCGCGAGCATAATAACCCCAAAGCCTGATCAAACTGATAGTAACGACACTGAAACAACATCACACGACCCACATAAAGATGTACAAAATGACGATATTGGCAACACCTTTGACAGCCGCATGAGTAAAGATTTCGGTTATGAAGGACAAAAGATGTATGGGGATGTAACGGGGAATAATGTGGGAGGCAATATGCATACTAATACACCGCAAATCAAGAATGTTAATACAATTCAACAGTTCTCAGAGAAACTCCAGCAGCAAATAAATAGCATGGAAATGGGAGACGAAAAGACAGACGGGGAAGTAAATCAACAATCAATCGAAGGAAATGTACAAGGAAATCTACACGCGAATGGACAACAGATCAAACATTCGAATCAGCAAAACCAAGAGCTTAGTTTTAGTAACCCTCAAGACACTAAAGATTACAGTGAATTCAGTATGGAGGAGAATGGCGAAGGCAATGTTGGAAAAGTTGGGGTGGAAACTAACTTGAAGAACAACATGGTTTATGATGATTCGATGGAAAATGAAGGAAACATTAAGGATTCTAATACAAGCGGTAAAATTAAAAATCAAAATAACATGAAGAAAGTCAACAATGGATATGGCATGGAAAACAATGGAAAAAACAATGACAATGGGATTGGCAATCAAAACAATGGCTATACTATGGAGAATGAGAATAACAATCAAAACATTGGAAAAGACAATGGAAATAATGTTAAAAGTATGAAGAACAATGGACAAAATAATAAGATGAATAATGAAAATACGAATGGAATGCCGAACAATGCGAATAGTTTAAAAGACAATGAATTCAATATGGAGAACAATGAACAAAACAATAATATGAATAGTATCAAAAACAATCAAAATAGCGTAAAAGCCAATGCAAATAACAACAATATTGTTAGTATAGAAAACAAACTTAACTCTTTAGGATCAGGAGATAATACTGCAATGAATAACGCGGAGACCAAAGGCAATGGATTAGTTAGCACAGGAAACCCAAACAACAAAGGAAATCCTAAAATACCTATCAATAAAGATGATGGGGGAAAGGTTCCTAGTATCCAAAAGGCCCTCAAGAATAGGGGGCTTGTTCGTACAGTGAAGGGACCAGATGGCTCTAGTGCTCAAGTGTTCCTGACTAAAAATGGTGCCCATGCTGGGTTAGTGTTTAGGGACTATATATCACGAGGTAAGAGAGAACCCCGAGGGAACACTGTTGGGTTTTTATGGAATTGATCATTGTTTTTAACGAGCACTTTTAAACTATCGATTTTGATGTTGTTGTGAATGATGTTAGTGGTGGTGATGGTGAAAATGTTGTCAATGATGATGATGATAATGATAAGGATGGTTGTGGTGGAGGTGGTCATAATGACGATAATATATGACAATAGATGAAGGTGATGATGACGATGATGAAGATATGAAGATGGTGATGACGATGGTGGTGATGATGAAGAAGATGATGATGATGAAGACGATGATGAAGATGGTGGTGATGACGACAATGGTGATGATGATGATGAAGATAATGACGACAATGGTGATGATGGTGATGAAGATAATGATGACAATGGTGATGATGATGATGATGAAGATAATGATGACAATGGTGATGATGATGATGAAGATAATGATGACAATGGTGATGATGATGATGAAGATAATGACGACAATGGTGATAATGATGATGAAGATAATGATGACAATGGTGATGATGAAGATGATGACGATGGCGATGGTGGAGAAGATGATGATGATGATGATGTTAATAATGACGACGACGATGATGATAGTGATGATGCTGATCAATGATTATAATCATCATTATGATAACAAACTTTACTGTTTCAGTACTGCCATCACAAGACAAGACAAAGGAACGAAACACTAAGAGAACAATTTACGTAGTATAACGACGATGAAGAAAACACAGGAACAATGCATTACTACAAAATATAAGTACAACTATATATATATACTAGTCTTATATTAACTACTACTCGCTATACATAGCCACGATCGAAATATTATCTGAAGCATCGCAAAGGCGAAAGTATTAAAATTTAGGATTTGTGATACACCACCCAACTTATGCACGAAACATCGTTTAGGATTGGTATAATAGTATTTGGTAATTGGTAATAGTCTTTCCAAACAATTGCCTTAAAACCTAACCAAAGAATAGCGGTACTGTATAAGGAGGCCAGCTTTTGACTGGGCATGGATTATTGTCATATTGAGGGCCGCCGACTTGGTGACAATGTCCAGTCTGCTTGTTTTTGAGCTGCTTTATTGTATCAATGATAAACATCATGCAAAGGGACAGTTTACGATAATGAAAAAGGAGTGTAAGGAGCGTTGCATGTCGTTCGCAGCTTTTACAGCTCATTTTAATTGAAAGTTATCGAATGCACATTGATAGCTTACCCCAAGACATGAACCAGTTATATATGGTATTATATTATTAGTTCTCTAAAACTTTACAATGAAACCCCTCCATATACCGGATAGCCTGCGTAAACAGACCCTTATTAGCGTTTCGAGCGCTGGTATAAGGGTCTGTTTACGCAGGCTATATACCGGACAGCAATGGGACCAAGAAAATTATCCGGTCTAGCGGGGGTTCGGTTTATTGAGGTTTAAATTATTTGAAGCTTTTGAAACATTTAGGACCAAGCTTGTGTGCCCGGCTTAGAGATTATTTCAGTTTTGAAAGTCCGGTTTAGCGGGGTCCATTGTATTGCATTGTATTGCATGGTATTTTATATAGTTTGAGAATAGTCTGCTGATCAGACACGTATGTGTAATGTATATGTTAACAAAATTTTGTAATGATTTTTCTTAGAAAAAATGTGATGAAATGAGGATTTGAATTAATTGAATTTTATTAGACAATAAACCATCACTCCAGTTGAATAGACGTCTTTGCAGATCCTTATCGTCGATAACACTTACCAATATCGTCAACAACATTATCATCTGACCATCATCGTCATCCACACCACCATCATCGTCACCATAATCATCGCCACCGTCATTACCATCATCTTCATGATCAGCATCAGCATCATCACCATCTTCACCACATTTAACCATCACCACCTTCATCATTGCAATCCCAATCACTATCACATGACCAAAACCATAAAGATTTAATCATCATTCATCATAATCGTCATCATTATCACCGCCATCACGTATCATCACATGACTAACACCACTATTATCATCATCAAGATATAATAATCATCATCATCATTACTTCTCATTATCGCATACCTTACTGTCGAGTTTGACAAATCTTCCACAGGTTGTTCATACGCTGAGACACTGTTTTCTTGGTAATCCGCTGTTAATTGCTGAAATGGCGGGACAAAAGCAACTAGCAAATGATGAACATTTGGTAGATGTTTTGCCCTGACTTTTCAACTCGTTATAGAAGCTTTCGTCTATGAACAGCATACATGTTATGTTTTGATGCTTATAATTCGTCTGATATGGCTGAAATTAATATAAATTCGTTCGAATTCAGTTCTAAGCAGTATTTGGTTAATTGCGTGCGCGCGCGTTTAAAAATTCGTGTTCAAAAGTTCTGTTCAATAGCTAGGGAAAAGCCTTAAAAACACTTTCTTCCTAGAAGGTAATTTTTTCTTCGCCCACGAAACGCAAGCAAACAAACAAATAGACAGACAAACAAACACACAAACAAACAAACAAACAAAACAAAACAAAATTAAACAAGACGCTTTTGAACAAACAAACACAAATAATTTGTCGCGAGCGCGCTTGTTCAAAATTGGCGCCAAACGTGACCCGATCAAGGGCTATTGATCCGTGATATTTGTTTAGACATAAAACAATTATCTACCCGTAATCACAAACAGGTATAGCTATGACGGTAACTAGGATACCAACGACGCTCTCTAGCTTTACCGATTTAATTTAATCTCAAATTTTATAGTAGAAACATTTATTAATTGCTTGCGCGCCGAGATTTTATAAAACTTTATAATCATCATCATTTCATGTTCAGAGTACGTTAATTCATTTTGATGGAGATCTCAATACATTGACAGCTGTCAAACTTTCACAGTTCTGACATTTACACGTTTCTTTCTAAACATTTCAGTGTCAAAAATCACTGTACATGTGAAAATTAAATTTAAAAACATTAAGTAAGTAATTGTAAGACAACATAAAAATATATATTTGTATAAAATAATAATTAAAAGGTTTGAGTTGCACAAAATGTACCATGTCGATTTTTCTTGAAGTTATGTTGTAAAAATTCGCCTGTTTGGTAAATTGACGATGTTTTTGATATGTTTTTTCTAATGCAGCTTTTAATTACATTTACAATTTGAAACGTTTTCCTGTAAATCTTAATTTGAATTCAAACGACAAAATTTAAGAATTTGTAGAATTGATTCTTTCAGGGATTTACTTGTCAAATACTGGGGAAACTGTTAAATACTTACATTACGTTGCCTCGGTTCGAAAACTGTTTTCGTGCCACTTTGAATCTAGAGATATATCATCATTAACATCAAAGTAAACCTGAAAAAAGGACATGTAAACACTTTTTGCCAGGGCTTGCCGCTTGTCTTGTCAAAATCTAACATATATAGCACAAATCATTTACTTACTTCATGTTTGCGATGCTGTTGTCCCACGTAAGTTAAAATTTGCCAGTATGAAGCTATTCCAATTGAAATGTTAATTAACTGAGGAATCTGTAGAATTTCAGAGGCGGTTTTCCCAGGGCTCGACCAGAAGTAAATGTGACCCCGGACTGCTCTCTTCTACCTGCACTGCAAAAACCCGCACTGTACTTTTTCTATGTACGTTTTAGACGAGGGGTTATACTTCATGTCGCGTTCGAAGCAGTGTCCTTGTGTGCTTGCAATCTTGGTAGCGACTCTCAGTTGAAATACGCTACGATACCATTTGAACTGTTCTATACTATAAGATCTACTATATGATCTTTTTGCATTACTTTCTTGCTTAGGAATGTTGATGTTTTCTTGATTAAGTCAATAAGTTAATTCTTGATCTCTGATTGGTTAAACGTCGTGCGATACCTGTAGATGCCGGTAAAATGATGTAATATGTATCGATGCGCGGACAGAGCGCGGTCCAGCGTGAGCTACAACACTTAGTTTAACAAGCCGTGAAATATTCCCACGGTGAAGAAACAACATTACCTCATTCTAGAAAATATGGACTTCAACTTTGCTCACAAAGCTCCCTTCAAATATCACTATTTTAAAACTATAAGAACTTATAATCATTATATATTAAAGTGTAGCATTTCTTGTTTGTTCATATGCGTTATGAGACTGTTTCGAGTCATTCCAAGAATGGCCTAGTTATCCGAGTGTCCTGGAGTCATTGAACTGTTAAATATTTAGATTATTGGGTGTCAATGTTAAGAACTTGATAACAAGTTACTTTATGCGAACTACGGTGATTTGTTCTGATTTAGTATTTGCCCTTATTATACATCACATGTAGTGAAGAACGTTTTAATATGAACAAGAAACAAAATCATAAATATGTCGTTAATAGGACTGAAAACAGGTGTAATTATATATATCACAGTTTTGTTACACAGAATTTAAGGCCAAATAAAACGACACTTTGTGAACCACTGACGGAGTATTTATTGCGACTTAAATTATACAAAGCAGTTTTATCGTGTTTTTTTTTTGAGAATATTTTGGATACTTTGTCTCTCCTTTTATGTTGTTGCTTTTATGTTGTGAGCCATATTGGAAACCAGTCATTTATAACGGGGGTACTTAATAAATGAAGTTTGTATGTATGTATGTATGTATATGCACACTCTACTCAACTGGCCTTACGCTCGAGCTCAGTTGAGCCGGGTCAGTTTAAACAATGTCAGTTGTAAATCTGCTGTATTTTAGCGTCAGTTAATTTAAGCTTTGTAAAAACGTAGAAATATTGTGTTTGTTTATTAGTTGAGATCGTCCAGTGTAGTGTAATTTTGAGAATGACTGTTGGGTTTTTGACGTTTTGACTTTATCCAGAGTGAAAGTCATCTTTAGTTTTGTTCTTCAACACCATGGATTAAAAACGTCCAAAAAGATGTCCAAAACATCTGGGGCCGGTTGTACGAAGGGTGAATAGCGCTATCCACCGGATAAAATCTATAAAAACCCTATGGCAGTGGATAATTTTTATCCGCGGATAACTTTATCCACCCTTCGTGCAACCAGCCCCATTACGGTATGTGCATGCAGCTGATTCAATTTGTTTAAGGCTAATTTCATTTTGTTCCCTTCACCAATGCAGTCTAATAACTATCGTCATTTTATTCAGTTTTTGAATGTCTTTCATCGTGCTCCTATTTCATGCTAAACTCACACAGGCTTATATAAGTATTAAATAATTTTATTCAATTTCCAGTACATTTTATATATTTACATTTAATAAACAAGCACTGTGGTCTCGTAGAATTTGCATGCGTATTGTAGCGCATGACAAACATGCATGCTTTAGCGTACCATTTATAAAAAATGATGATGAATCGGATAGGCTGTGGTGTTCCTCTAGGATCGTCTCTTGGGCCACTCTTTTGAATGCTCCATTGTGTTGAGTTACTTGAAAGGTGGGACAAAAGCAACTAGCAAATGATGAACATTTGGTAGAGGTTTTATCCCAACTCTCGCGTTTATTGTGTTAGCACGTTACTCCATTACTATGCTTGTAGCTCTTCTTGCTCTTCTCTTTCGATCGACGGCTAATTGAAGCTGGATAATTTTCCTTTATCTGCAATTGTTTTGTTCCCATTTTTGTTTCTTTCCCGCTTCCCATCCTTAACTTAAAATACTTACCTTACTAGAATTCACATGTGTATTGTAGCGCATGACAAACATGTTTTAGCGTACCATTTATGATGGGGTTTAGAAATCGGATAAGCTGTGGTGTTCCTCTAGGATCGTCCCTTGGGCCACTCTTTAGAATGCTCCATGTTGTTGAGTTACTTGAAAGGTGGGACAAAAGCAACTAGCAAATGATGAACATTTGGTAGAGGTTTTATCCCAACTCTCGCGTTTATTGTGTTAGCAAGTTACTCCATTACTATGCTTGTAGCCATTCTTCTTCTACCCTTTTGAGGGCTCATTGCATGATTGAAGCTTGATAATTTTCCTTTATCTGCAACTGTTTTGTTCCCATTTTTGTTTCTTTCCTTCCCATCCTTAACTTAAATACTTACCTTCCTTTCCCATCCCTTTCCATCGCTTTACTTTCTTCAGTAAATTTCCATTCTTGTTTTTCTCTTCCATGTTCCATGTATACCTGTTCTTGCCTTGCCTTCCCCTTTCCTTCCCTTCCCTTCTCTTCCCTATATCCTTGCATATCTCTTCTTTATAACACAGCTATCCTTCTCTCCCTTCCTTTCTTTCCTCGTCACTTATCAGTTATCAATCGAAGATAGATTTCTTTGCAGCGAATGTTATCAGAAAGGCGGGACAAAAGCAACTAGCAAATGATAAACATTTGGTAGAGGTTTTGCACCGACTCTCTGACAAAGATAGTCGTCCTTCCATGATTTTCCTCAGTTGACGGAAGTTGGTAGTGTAAACCTCACGTGCACCTCGACGAGCGAGTGTTCCTTGTGGACTACAACGAAAATAAGAAGTGATGTTGGTAAGGCAAATATTATGTTTTTTGTTTGTAACGAGAAAATATGAGAAATAATCTAGCAAACTTTCGCTAGCAAATTAACAGAGTTTCTTGAGCGCAATTTAGATATAAATTTCTTTCCCGTTTTTCCTCGTTATTTTTTAGCTAAATCAAATGTTGATTGGTTTCTATTGCTAGTTGTTGACAGGACAGGGCTACGGTTGTTAGGGACCGCAAGATTACTGGTACCTTATTTAAGCAACACAAAATATACCTCTAGGAGACTCCACAACAGCTGCAAGCAAATTTGGCTTTCAAGATTCCAGTCCAGAGAGAAGTTGTAGGATTTGAATGAGAGAAATTCCTTGCTCAGTTATTTTATGCTCTTGATTTTCTTACATGACTTCATGAATTACTTCCATGTTGTGGAATGTCGCTGATTCCAATTACCTCAACTGGGGAAAAATTTTCAAACCTCGTTCGCTGATTGGTGGATTTGTGTGCGATACTTCACCTGTGAAGTGAAGTATCGACTAACTCGTGCGCTGATTGGTGGATTGGTGTACGATACCTGTAATTACTGGTATGATGATGTCACATGCATTGAGGCGGAAAAACTGGGCTTCAGATCGGCGTGAATTCCAACTCGGTTGTGTAGCCAAGTGAAGAGCAAAATGACACACTTGACTAGACAACATTACATCATGATTGAAGACAACTACAAACGAAAACTGTGCAAAAAATATTTCCGATTTAAATTTAGATGTAAAATTAAGACTTAATTACTAATAAGATAATTTGATCATATTCAGTTATTTTTTTTTTTTTTCATATTTGCTAGTGGGAAGACTGGAGAGAATTTTAACACAATTTGGAGAGCCGCTTTTTTGAAGAGCCGCTTGTTTATTGTTTTCATAAATATTAATGTGCTATGCTTCACACTTTGTGATCAAAGTAATGATCTTATTTCCAGCTTTGGCAATTGCAGTTAAATTTTACTCCATACTTCAAAATAAGCATATTAATTCCAATTCGAAACAAGAATAAATATCAAGGAATGTTGATTTTAATTTGCCAATAATTTTGCGGGTTTTTTTTCGGGGCCCAAAACGATGTTATGATCAATTGGAAAGATGTACCTCGATTTGTTACTATTTTTTTTTAGCTGACTTGAATTAAGAAGTTCATATCGTTGAAACGCTCATTTTTAAAGCTACAAAATATTTTGTTAGTTTTATAAAATAGGGGGCTGGGAGGGGAAGATGATCCTTAGAATATTTACATTTCCACAATGCTGTTTTCTAAACAAAGATTTTGCAAACGAAGGGGGTGGGGGTTGGGGGTTGGGATGGGAAGATGATCCTTAAAATATTGACATTTCCACAATGCTGTTTTCTAAAAAAATTGCATATCGCTAAAAAGCTTATTGAAGGCTAGAAGAATATATAGAAATTATCACTAAATATATTTAATTTATTCAAGTATTTATATTTTGTGATGTTCGCCTATCAAGGAACGCCTTGTGGAAATTGTTCCAAAACAATACCACAGGAACCCCAGAAGAAAACAAAATCCGAATCTCGAACATTTCCGTTGTTTATATTTTGAAGCGAAGTTCATTTATTTGTTTGCTTTATTTTTAATCTTCATTGACCTTTCAGTTCCTATTTGAATGCAAATCAACATATGATGTCCATATTTGGAAGGAAGGTCGAGAAGAAAGGCTTGGTTACCTGAGTCGTCAAAGCTAAATCGTTTCAAACAAGAAGAGGTCAAGAGTGTTTGCCGCCTGGAAGTTGCTAAGGTAATGCGGTATTTCATCGTTATAGAAGCTGTTTTATCTGCTGCATGGTGTCTTCTTCTAATGTCCAGAGTTAACCCTGGTTTGTCTAAATTAGAGAATTTGTAGTAATTTAACGTCTGATTCTTGAGATATATTTGGCGGGAGATTTAAAAATACTGAAATTAACCTGTTGGTCCAACAAATACACTGTTCTTAGTTTTTTTT
Organism: Metridium senile; assembly: GCA_949775045.1. NCBI lineage: Eukaryota > Metazoa > Cnidaria > Anthozoa > Actiniaria > Metridiidae > Metridium > Metridium senile. Next base: position 4,316,319 of record OX459107.1, read on the forward strand.
TTTATTAATGAATTTACATTGAATAGAAGAGAATTTCGTAAATATACTGACTTTTCTTGATCATGTTTCAACACAATTACACGCTATTTCTGGATCAAGATGTATTTTAATATAGTAAAACCCGGAGTATCCAATCGATGATAATCGATCATCGGAAAATCAATCAATCAATCAATATCAATCAATATAATTAGGTAATTAATATCGATTGATATTGGTCAATCGATGATCAATCGATAGGTCACAAAGATTTTTGTCATCGATTGATAATCGATATACTAAATTGTTATTGATTATCAATCAATATCTAAATTGTCATCGAATGTCAATCGATACCGGCTAAATTGTCATCGCTCAATCGATGAAGGTCACAAAGATTTATGCCATCGATTGATCATCGATTTTCACTATCAATCGATAAATTGATATCGATTGATATCGATTTCATCGATTGGATACTCCGGGAGTAAAAGGCTTCTTGCATGTGTAAGGTCAGAAAATGAGGAGGTATATGAAAAGGAAATTTAATAGATCCATAATAAGACTTGTTACAGGGGTAGCTTGCTAGAGCACAAGCACTATATCCATGAAATCAAATCAAATTGCTACTCTGTAATAGTTCTTATTTGAGCCCCTCCCAGGGGTTTTAAGGGAGCACAGGCATTTATTTTTAGGGATCAAGGAAGCAAAATATGATAAAACAATAGTTTTTTGGGATCATGGGAGCATAAGGTACGTGAAACATTTTAGGGAGACAGTTATTTTACTTATGGCTGGGGAACATTTAGGGAGAAAAAGCAAAAAGATCAAAGTAGCATGGGAGCATGCACCATCCCTGGGAGTGGCTCTTATTTAGTGACTATTAGTCACTATCAAAGACAAGGAAAGTTGTAATGACGTATTGTTTCCTTTTGTGTCCAATGTTTTTGGTGAAGTGATAGAAACGATTAGTTAGTAACTATTTTGTTTACAAGTATTTCATGGTTTTAGTGTTTTCGCTATGATGGGCTATGATACAAAGAAACCCATGCATAAATCAAATATTTTTATTATTCTTGTTTTCAGAAGATGAACAAAGAAATACATCTATGGTTCAAGTACATGGAAGGATCCCATTGAAGTATTCTATAAATTTTTAAAATATAATAATTCATAGCTTTAATTTACAAAGACCTGGATCATTAGCCCAGTATTTAATCCTTTACATGGAAATGAGGAATTTGTAGTGGGAGAATTAGTTCATATGAAACAGTCAGGTTTGTACTGAAAGGGGTCACAGCCAGGGTTTGTTAATTAAGTCATCACTAGTTCACTAATTTAGACTCGTTCTCCATGTACCAGACATGCATGTACAGTCTACGTAATTCAATAGAAACAACAAAGGACTCCAATAGACCCATTCAGCTTCAATGTTTATTTTCCCATTTCAAACCATGTGTTCATTCCCTTGGGAGTTAGTCATTTGTTATGTATAAATATTTTAATACTTGACATAAAAGAACAACTCTCAGGGGAATGCCATGTGGTCTGAAATGTGCAAATTGCATACAGAACTAAAAGGGTCTATAGTCCCCTTCACAGTTCCCTGCACCATTTCGAAAAGGTAGCTGTAGAATAATTGTCCTGCAAGGTGTTGAAAGGTCTCTATTATTGCAAGCTCAACGTTCATCTTGCTTGAATGCAAAGGTCTGAGAAGAGGACTATTTAACTAGTGAACAAAGCTAACAAATAATATGATAGGATTCCAGTACATTGAGAAGGATTCCTGATTTAATTTCCCCCAATGCAGGTTAGTGAATGTATTGTGTGGTTATAAGCCAGTCACTGAGAGTGGTAACATGTAAATGTGATCATATTCTTCTATGATGCATACTAGGCAAGTGATCCATGTTTCAAACAAATATGACTTACCATTATTGCAATTTACACAATCAGGAATAAAATAAGTATGTTACCCTACAAGTGTGTGTGTATTTGTTCTACTTATTCTATCCAGGTGTACAATGTATATCCAGTGGGGGAAGGGGGAAGGGGGATTGACAAGACTAATTTGTTGGATACCAAGGATACTCTGCAAGGGCGGCTCCAGGGGATGAATCATGTAACTAGTCAACCCCCTCCCCCCATCCCTCCCTTGGAGTGGGAAAATAACAAGAATAACAGATAAGATAACTAAAAAAGACTGATACATTTCAAGTAACAGTCACTCAACCCTTGAATTGTTCTGGATCCGCGGCACTGCTTTGGTTTTCACACAAGACATGCAGTCACCCCACTTGATCCATGTAAGCTGTCACCTGTGAAATGAGGTAATTAAGTAATAGTAAATAGTCTTGGTAGAGTGGTTTTCATTAACCTGTACAGTAAATGATATATTTTAGAGTGTTTTAGCAGGTAAAGGTCAAAATGCAAGAGAAAGGTGAATATATTAAAGTAAACTGCATGCTCTACAATTTCTATTCTAATTATAAAAGAAAAGGAAAAAATGAATTTACCATAAGCAATAGGATAAATTGATTTAACACTATTATTAATTAAAGTGGTAAAAAGTATGTTTAATGATTTGCACAGTCAAGAAAACAAATATAAAATGACTTTGAATTTTTTTCAAAATTTGCCAAGTTTAAATTCCAGGTTTTCAAAGTGAGAATCATTTTTATTAATTTGAAGCTGATTAAATTTTCTTTTAATTGGGTTATTATTCAACATGTTTATGATTTAAGTCGGTCAATTTATCAAGTTTATTGGTTTGTTGTTATGGTAATTTGTTTAGGTTTTATTTGTTTATTTTAAATTGTTTAGTATTATATTGTTTAGTTTGTTTAAATTGTTATTGATTCAGGCCAGCATAGAGACCTGTGAAATTAAAGATTAGTATTTATCCTGTGAAAGAAAGGTAACATTGATCAGTACATGATTTGAACCCTTACCTGTGAACTTACCTTATGTCTTGTATTCTGCTGTCTTAACCACTATGCCATCTGGTGAATTGATGGTTTGGTCTGCTGAAAATTGTAAGTCATTGTTTGTGTTTGCATGAATTATAGCCTTCTATAAAGTAAAATGTCAATCCCTCATCCTGCAACTTTTACTAGATGGGCTAGTGGGTTAGTGGTTGGGTTATCATGCAGACAGTTCTCGGTTCAAGACTCAGTGACATCTATCTTTATTTCCAGGAAAAAAAAAATTTGAAAATACTGTATTTTTGTTTATTACCATTTCAGATTCATTGATATGCAACAACAAATACAAACAATACAATTGTAGGGAGGGGTGGTCAAGTGGTCAGTAGGGGAGGGGTGGTCAAGTCATCAGTAGGGGAGGGGTGGTCAAGTAGCCAGCAGGGGTGGGGTGGTCAGGTGCAATCCTGGTCCCTTGGGATGCTCCTGGTCCCATGGGATGCTGCCGGATGAGGGAGGAGATAGGAGAGGGGGGATTTAGGGGGGAGAGGACAGAGGTGGGTGGGCAAACTTAAATACCCCGTAGATAGTATCCTGGATACCTAGATAGATACATATATAGTATGGAATATATATAGTATGTAGAATATATTTTTTGCATAAATTGCACCAGAAATTTTGACACACAGATGTAATCCTCCATAGTATTTTATTTTGCCTCATAAATAATTCATATCTTGGTCACCTAGGTAACCATGTGTATAGTGTAAACACTACAAGACCAACTAGCCTTTATTACTTAGCATTCTATAGATGCAGACAAGCAAACAAGGCTGTTTATTTCTAAACCACTATCATGTAGTGTTGAGTGTTTGTTTTCATGTGGTCTTATAGTGTTTACACTCTAGATAATGTCTTAACAATGTATATCTTATATTTGTCTCCGCTGAAGAAGTCTTATCAAGTATTACAGTAAATATCCCAGATAAAACCTCTTCATTATTTGGAGTTATCACTGACAACAGTCAAGGAGCAACAACTCTGTCAGAGCAAGTATAGAGTTGGCACTTAACTAATGAAATAGAGAACAACACACTCTCTAATGATATGATTGTGTTCTTGTTGGTATAACTATCATAGAAACTATTTCATTGGTTAAGTGCCATCTCTAGTAGAAGAAGCATTAGGATGGGTTACCAAGACCAGTGTTTGTCTTGGTGTAGAGGGGAAGGGAAAAGGGTTGTGTTTATTGGTTTGTGAAGTATCTCTAGAGACTAAATCTGTAGACTCTGTAGTTGCCTGCCACAAAGTTGCTGAGCTCATCTATCAAGACCAAGAAGACCATGGAATGGGCCTGTGAAAAACAACCACATAATATTTCATATTATTATCCAACTACTGTAGTCATAGATGAGTAAAAATATCGCAAGAGTAGGACTGGTTCGAGTAAAAATATCCATGGGATATATATCTATGACTAGCCTTTCAAGTAAAATATTATTTTGCTTTATAAAAGAACAAAAACAATTTTTCTGATGGTTGGATAATAAATATCTTATTAGACAGTTTGATTTTGTTGTTTGATATTTTACTTGTTCAACTGCATTTGTTTCACCAAACTCTTGACAGCGTCTCACTCATAAAATATCCAGTCATATAACATATGTACATCAAACTGTCTAATAAGATGTAACTAAAAAGATATAAAAAAAGTTAATAAATTTACCTATCTGGAACTATTTTTTCCAAAAAAGTTTGTTGGAGGCTATAGTTTATCCTACAATATATATTGTTTATAATGGAAATACACCTGTTACAAAGTAAGCTCTTGAGTCAGGTCATTCAAAGATGAAAGGGAACTATAGAGTGTATCTAAACGAAGGGGAACTATAGGGTGTATCTTTTAAAACAGAAGTCATGGTTTGTGTGGTTCAAATGTAATGGTCTATCCCTAGGTTGGGATCGAAAAACTTTATATAGAGACCTTTTATGGTCTTAAAGGTTTTTAGTATGACTACGAGTACAAGCTTTCATTTTTGCCACTAGCATGCATGCATCAGACCGTGTAGACTTGCCCAAGTCCAACATGTTTATCACAGGAATAGTGGGTGAAGTTTGTTACAGTAGCGAGCGAGTGTCGCTTGCTTGGTGTTCTAAATTGAAGTAAAAAATTTCATCCAGATATCTAGTTTTTTATGTCAGTTAGTGAAATATCCTATTGCTGTTTTTGAATACTAAATTTCAAATTTGCATAAGGTAAATGCAAGGTATACCATAAACCTTGTACTTGTTGTTAAACTCAAATCTAAAGGTCTAATAACTTAGTTAACTGCTATTACCATGTACATGTATGCCACACAATTATGATTCATGAATGTGATTGATTAGATACCAGACTGTTGTACCCAGAGACAATCTACTAACTATTAAAGTGGTCAGTATCTGGAATTAATTTAAGTACTATTAAACACTTGAAAATTAAATCTAATAGGTCTAGCCATCAGTGAAATCTATAATGTACGTATAGATTCACACAAAAAAAAATTATGGAACTAGAGACCACTATTAAAATGTAACTTATCAAGTCTAATATCTTTATCATTTCAAGTGCCTTCATCGTAAAGGTTAGCTATCATTAAATAATTAATCTTAAGCTTCTACCAATCTGGTTGTGATGAAGAGACTTCCAAGAAGAAGAATATAATACTATTCCCGGATGATTTAATTAACGAATGATTATATTCTTTTACACTCTCTTTATGTTTTCAACATGTTTGTTTTGTTGTAATTTTCACATCTCAATACAGTATTTATCACGTATTCAATTAAGATCATTATTTAGAACTTACCTTCGCCACCAGAAAAGCCTTCAATCAATAAAAATAACTTAATTTCTTCATGTGAGACGCCATTTTGAATCTTCCCGCACATTGCACGGCCGTGAGCCTGGGACTGACATGACCACAGGGATCCCAAACCAATAGCACTCACAGTACCTTTAATTTATGCCCATTTTGTGATGCTGGGGAGGCCAAATAAAAATAGCTTAAATATAATGTTAAGGGGAGAGGAGGGGCACAGGGTAGGATACACAATAAACCAATTAATAGTATGACAATACTGTGAGCATTCAACCAGCTTGCGAGTAGTCCCATCTGGTTCAGATTGAGGCATTTTTTTCAATAAAAATTTATAGACATTAATATGGCCTAAATGCACTTAAATATATTTAAGCGAATATGAGAAACCTTTACGTAATTAAAGCCTTGAAATTGGAGTCAAGATGATTCCGAAACGTCATATTCTTGCGTTAGCTTTTATTCTAAAATTATACAATACAATTCAACTACACAAATGACTTTTATTGAATATTTAAAAACGATTTTACAAAAAATTTATAATACAAAAAAAAAAATACAAAAAGTACAAAAATTGATACAAACACATACGTGCCAACTTTCCCAGCTTAGCCTGGAGTCTCAAGATTTTGGATGTTATCTCCTGGTCAATACTTAAAATCTCAAGATTTTGAAAGGAAAAGGCTGAAATCTCCCAGTTTCCCTCTCCCAGTATTTTGGGCTTGGTGTTTCATTTGAACATTCTGGTTTAGCTTTACATTTATTTTTGTATTAGTTTCCCTCTCCCAGTATTTTGGGCTTGGTGTTTCATTTGAACATTCTGGTTTAGCTTTACATTAATTTGTATCACAGCTATTACTTGTTGAATGACGATTATCAATTAATCAATCTATATTTGTTAGTTTGAATGTCCATGCCCATTGTGTGGGTAGCTTAGTGAACGGGATAGCAGGGACATCAACCACCATGCCCTTAGCACCAGTTGATGTCCAGTTAAATTGTCCAGGATAACCAAGCATTGTTATCTTGGTATCTTGTCCTGTTATTGGTTGACCAAGAGTCAGTTTGGATTCAGGCCAGTTGAGGACTATGGCATAAACAGTAGATTCTTTTGATGTATACCTGGCATTGAATATATAATTTAAACATTTTAAGAGAAATACATTATAAGCTTGTCAAGATGCTGGATTAATACTTTTCTTTTTTATTTGATTTTTTGATATTTTTCTGGGGGAGAATTACCAGAAAGAATGCATTATTATTAAGTGAAGAATCACAAATATTTATGAAATCAGTGTATATTTTAAAACTGTTCCTGGACGTACCAATATTTTACTGTCATGTTTATGGAAATTATCAGTTATTTATTAACTTTTCCTTGACTTACCAGATATTTTATGCTGTCTTTTTTTGAATTATTTATTTATTAACTCTTACTCAGATATTTTACCCTGTCATTTTTGGAATCAATTATGTATTAACTATTACTGGACTTACCAGATATTTTTAGTAACAGTATCATTCTGTGCTCTCCATGGTTTAGTTTCATAAATAGCTTCACCGTTAACAGCCAGCCATTCGCCCATCTGAAGCAGTCTTTCTTGGAAGGCAGGGATGATACGACCATCAGCAGTTGGACCAACATTCAACAACATATTACCACCACAACTGAATGATAAAATTAAACCAGAATAAAAATAATTCATATTATTATCTAGGCAAGATCCCTAGGGGGATCCTTAAAGCCTTGTTGATTTCTACCCCCAACAAAGCAACAAAACAGAGTAAAAATGACTCTTACAGGTACAAAACCATGTTATTAACTGACTTTTGAGCCAGAACTCTAAAAGGACCCTAAAAGGTATGCACAGGAAATATTTTAACCCTAAAAGGTACGCTGATCACCCCTACCACTTGGACAAAGGGATTACCCCTCCCGGGCAAGATCCTGCATATAAAAGAGCCATCAAGGACAAAGCCTGGCAGTAACCACATCAGGTAACTGGCTCATACAACATTTAATTGCCACCACAACTGAAAATATAATAGTATGTAAATTATGACATGTTTTGACCATTTTATCATCATCATTGTCATCATTATTTGATCACTATTTTCATCGTCTGGCTGTCATCATCATCATCATCATCATCATCATCAGATGTTATCGTTTCCACCTGTCATTAATAATATCACCATAATCACAATCATCATCATTATCTCACATCATTGATCGAAACATATAATTTCATCATTATCATCCACAACCATCCAACAACAACAGCAACAACAAAACTACAACCCAAGCTAAAGCATTATTAACCCACCTGACAGTAGAAGCAAGCTCTGCAATAAGTTCCTCTATTGTGTTGTACTCATCAAGCTGTGATGCATTACGTCGATATCCCCATGATGCTTTGTCTACAGGCAGTGCATTCTCCCATTTATGCTTCACAAGAACACCAGGATCAAAGTTATCAGAGCAGGTATAGACAGACCCATGGTGACACATACACCCAGCACCCCAACGATCATTGACTACAATGGTGTCTTTTACTGGACTGAGGAACGATATCAAATAGATAAATGAAAAATGAATGGATGAGAAATGAAAAAATGAATAATATAAATCAATGGAAATGGGAAGGATAGTGCAAGTAAAGAGGAAGGATGGGAGGAAGGGAGGAGGGAGAGAGGGAAGGGTGTAAGGAAGGAAGGGTCAGGTTGGAAGGAAGAAATCAAGGATGGATGGATGGATGGATGGAAGGAAGAAAGGGTGGAAGAAATTGTCATGAATGTAGGAAGGAAGTCAGGAAGGATGTGGGAGGAAGGGGGAGGAAGGGTGTGGAAGGGGGAAGAAGGGGCAGGAAGGGGCAGGAAGGGGGAGGAAGGGGGAGAAAGGAAGGAATGGTGGAAGGCAGAACCAGGTAAGAAGAAAAGGAGGAAGGAAGGGTGAGGAATGGGAAGAAGTTGAGGCGGAAGGAAGAGATAAGAAAAGAAATGAAAAAAGAAGAAAGAAAGGGATGAAAGAAAAGATAAGTGGATCCTTAAATAAAAGAAGGAATTAACAGAGAAAGAGTTGATAAATGAATGACTACTGAAACAATAAGAAATAAATAAAAAAAAAAACACTGTCTAATGTACAATAATATTGGTATTATATAATTATCATATTGATTTGTTACCTTTCATTAAAGAGCCATGCCAGGAACTCTGTGCTGTTCCAGTAAGTGGAGGAAGCCTCCCAGTCTCCATCAGACCAGATATATTCTGGTTTGTATTTGGTTACAATATCATGGAGTTCAGGTGTTATCTTGTCCTGGGTGATGGAAAAATATATTATACTGTGTATCTATACAAATTTAAGAAGAGGTGGCGAATGGTACATTGTAAAAAGGGTGTCTCTGCAACTTTTGATCCGAAATCTCAGAAAGCTTTGCAATGAGTCTCGGAATTTGTTTTTTGCATGTGGATCTCAGCGCCTCGGATTATACCCAAAGGCTTCCCACACTATCAATTTGTGGTTTTGGGCTTCCTGTGGTATTTAACGGCTCTTTCGAAGTTCAATATGGATAACGTTCAAATATGGTCCCGTTTGAAATCTCTTCTTTAGTCAGTAATATTTTTTGTTTCGATGATAAAAGATTATGAGTTTATGAACGTTTCTGTGTGGTTTTCTTGGGTTTTGGTGGCCATTTAAGGAGGTTTTGAGGATGGCGAATTTCAACGGTCATCGGCGTGTCAATAAAATTACACAAGGTAGGCAGCTCTCGGCCCAGCGGACCCCAATCACCTCTAAATATCACCCGAAAACGTAAATAGTGGTTAGTGGAAGAATATATTTTTCTTGTGGATAAAGAAAGTTGCTTTTATTTTTTTCGTTATAAAAATCAAAAATAGCTTTATATTTGAGCCATGTAATTAAGTGTGGGGGAGGGGGGCAAGTTGTTGTTTCGTTAGCGCTTGGTCGCTCTCGATTGTCAGAGCATAGGGAGAAAGCACATTTCGAACGTTTAGCAGAACCTTTTATGGGGAAAAAATTGATCGATTCGTTTGAAATTTTGGTATGTTGTTCTTTTATATCTACTTTGTACTGTATCAAAAGCTGAGTTTTGTAGTCACAGGGAAAGAGTGGATTTTCGGGTGATATTTAGAGGTGATTGGGGTCCGCTGGGCCGAGAGCTGCCTACCTTGTGTAATTTTATTGACACGCCGATGACCGTTGAAATTCGCCATCCTCAAAACCTCCTTAAATGGCCACCAAAACCCAAGAAAACCACACAGAAACGTTCATAAACTCATAATCTTTTATTATCGAAACAAAAAATATTACTGACTAAAGAAGAGATTTCAAACGGGACCATATTTGAACGTTATCCATATTGAACTTCGAAAGAGCCGTTAAATACCACAGGAAGCCCAAAACCACAAATTGATAGTGTGGGAAACCTGTGTTATACCATTCGCAAAACCTGATTCTGTTTCAATCCTTACGTGACCCCTAGCCTCCTCCACATGCGTCTCTGTTATCTAATTTGGATTTGGGTTTCCTGTGCTGCTGCTAGAGAGGGACTAGGTGCTAGTTAGGCAAGAAAAAGGACACAGGAAGCCACACAGGAAGCCCAAAAGCCCAAAGATGAAAGAGATGCCTGCGAATGAGGCTACATGACCCCTTTGACAACAGTATTTAGCTAGTATTTCTTTACACTGATGGGATTTCTCCTGTTAAAATTATTATTATTCATTTTGATAATTATAATTTATATTGTCTATTTTGTCTTTATTCAATGTACCTTTATAAACTGCTGTGTTTTGAAGCCATTTTCTTTGTCCTTGGTATAAACAGGGTTGAACCATTCATACAGAGAGTAGTATAAACCAACGGTTACATTGGTGTTCTGGCGTACTGCATCAACTAATTCACCTTAATAGTACAAACCAATCAACATATAAATAAAAAATCAATGGGATTGATAAAAAGGGAAAAATGAACGATAAATGAACAAATATCAAATAAATTGACCTCATGACTGTACTGTGCAAACAGCAATAACTATATTATTAATATTAAAAATTTGTGCACTGTACAAAATCTGACTAGCAGTTCCCCATCAGCTCAAATCGATCATGTGGAGTGCTGTTATTGTTGATAATGCACACGAAGCGAGCGTTCAGCGAACTCAATTTTAATATTAAAAGAGTTTGAGGCTTTTCATCCGTTCTTTATCGCCAATTAAATACTATCACTTGCTGACTATTCAATGAACTCGAAATTTCTTCATACTGCACTCTGCCTATGGCCTCATGACAGTCAGTGCATGTCTGTATTTGCCGATAAAGAACTCACTTCAGTCTCTAACCCCTAAATGTAAAGCAACATTAAGCTGGTATGAATGTAACTTCTTACTACAGATTTCATTACTACGCGCCCAACAGAGTTTGTGAAGGGAGTTGTCGATTCTCTTCTGTCAATCAAATACAATTTGTCTAGACATTTTACAAACAATTCGTCAACGACAGTTCAATGAAAAATCATTTTTTTTCCCAGACCTAAATATATATTTTAGGTATCAGACGGCACGTAGTAATGAAATCAGTGGTAATTTAGGTCAGACAGAATAAAAACAGAAAGGAACAAAAGTCAAAAAACGAAGGAAACCCACATACCAACAAGATCTCTATGTGGTCCATTGTCAACAGAATTCCAGTTCCACGAGGTATTAGATCTCCAGTTAGTCCACCCTTCATGATGTTTGCTTGTCAGAACAAAATACCTACAGAAAACATTACAAACTTCATTTAAAAGAAATGTAAACAAACATATAAAAACTTCAATAAAACATGTGAAGTGTCTCTATGACTGGCAGCCGGACAGTGTGACTGCATGGCAATAACCCAGAGGAATTAATCCATGAAAATCGATCATCCGATTACTAATCGATAACAATCGATAAAATCAGTTAATTAATATTGATTATGTATCCGTCAATTCCAAGGGTGCCCATCCCCTACCCGGGCATACCCGGCATTTGACTTGAGCATTTGTCTGCAGGGGCGGGCATTTGACAAAAATAAGTTGCCCGATCGGTGGGGCATTTGACAATCAGAATATCATGGTCAGCGGTCAAAAATAAAAAAAATACCAAACATATTTTACACTCACCTGTTCAGTCTAGTTTGTAAATCATGTTTTTATATCAAGTATTTAAATGACATCGTACTTTAATACATGCCTTTGTATAAAGTGTGGGGCCAGGGTGGCCACATTAGAAAGGCAGGGGAATTTGACAGTCTTCCACGGCCCTGACGGTGGGGCATTTGACAATGTAGCTTGCATGCCCACACAGGTGGGGATTTGACAGATTTCTTTTTTCAAAAATCAAATGCCCGGGGTGTTGCCTGGGTGGGGGATGGGCACCCTTGGAATTGACTGACACATTAATATTGGTAATCGATGATTAATCGATAGTCACACAGAAAAGTTATTCAATTATATTGATTAAAATTCATTGATTCATCGATAATTACTATTATCATTGATTATACATGTACTATCGATTATCAATTACTAATCGCCACAAATTTGCTTCTCATCGATCAATCATCGATTACCGATATTAATCGATTTTAAAAGTTAACATCGACTGACACGATTATTATCGATTTTCATCCATTATCGATCTCATCGATCAATCATCGGCTACCGATATTAATCGATTAATTAACATCGATTATTATTGATTTTCATCGATTATCGGTTTCATCGATTAATAACTCCGGGCAATCAAATGCTGACATAACAAACTCACTTTGCTCCCGATTTCTCTATCAATTTTGCAAACACATCAGGATCAAAGAACTCTGCTCTAAACATCGGTCCAAAGTCAGCATAGCTAAAACCTGGTGGATAATTCTTCTTCATAAACTCGATACATGTTTTATAGTGTCTATTTTTCCAATGATCCCAAAACCATTCCGAACCGAAACTTGGAACGGAATAAACCCCCCAATGCATCATTACTCCAAACTTTGCGTTGTCGTACCATGCTGGTAGTGGTCTAGAGTCGAGGGATTCCCATGTTGGTAAGTATTTTGACCAGATAGGCGATAGAATGAACGAGAAAATCAATAATGAAAACATGGAGAAGTTCCTAAACATCGCGAAAACCTTTCTTTGAAAGGAAGTAGCACTGCTGACCAGTGTAAACGAGGACTCGTACACAGGAAGCCCAAGTTCATAAACGAGGACTCTCACACAGGAAGCCCAAGTTCAGATTTTACTAAAAACATAAAATACACACCCTCCCTTCCCAATTGTTTAATGTTTGTAACATGATATCGAGGGTTTGATTAGAAACAATGATAATAATGATAATAATAATAAGTTGTATACATTATATATTTTTATATATTTTTTTATATATTTTTTTATACGTGTAAATTATAGTACGCAGGTCCACATCAGGACTCTAGTCTTGCCAATTTTATTAACCTGCTTTAACAAATAAACTATGTATGTATGTTTGTATGTAAACATGAAATACGGAGCCTCCTCCCCTAAGGTTAACAATTTGTATCATGATATCGAGGTTTTTTTGCGGGTTTTTTGGGGCACATGTTTTGAAGTGCTCACTCATGGGTATCGATATAGTACCTGTAAATACAACACAACACCAGTGAAAGGTGGCTTGAGCTACAACACTGTATCGATCCACTTGATCAAAGATTAAATTCACACTGACAGAATTATGACTTTCCTAATGTCTTACCAGTAAAAGGAATAAAGAATTCCCCGCAAAACTACTTGTGAAATTAAACTTTTTTATTGGAAAGTTTCGCTGCACAATTTGAGAAAGTTTGAGAGCGTGTTTATTGACACATTGAGGTGAAAATGAGTAATTCAACCTTAAAAGCGCTTAAAAATCAAAAACAAGTAAATGCATGTACAAAATATTATTGCTTCCCCTCTCCTTTAGTTGACTAGCGTGTATATTCTTCCCCGTCGACTCTTCTTAGAGTTAACTTTGTGCGACCAAAGGTTACATTTTCTTCATTTTCACTTTCGCAAACTGTTCATTTTTCGGTTGTTCTTAGTTTCTCTATCTGGGTAATGTTTGTAGTAGTGTGAGTGTCAGAACAAGTGATGCATTATTAAATAGTTACGTAGATTTGACCAACCGTATCGCACGGACTACCAGCTGATTCTACGATCAAAGTCAAGCCAACGAACTTTTGATTTTTCTCACGGAAAACCCCCAATTTCTAACGCAAACTTCAAAATCCTGTCTTAAAAAGGACGAAAAGAGCTCTTTGATATATAGAGGGTCAAATCCCGAGGGATTTTGAAGGGCAACTGCGGGTCGTTTGAGTCAAAAAGAAGATTTCCTAAAGAAGGACAAGGATGCAGTTTTGGTGAAGTGGTATAGACACTTTAATAAGCTGATTGAAAATAAGCAGTTGGGCAAAAAGGTGAGGTTATTTTCAGTACTTTTAGTATTTGTAAGTTAGAGGAATGATTCAAAGCTATAGTAACGATTTGAGGTAAATTATAAAGTAAAGTTTTCTTGCGTTTTTTGTGTTTTCTGGAGCTTGAAGTTTGTTATGATTTTCTGTACGTTAAGTAATGTCGAAAACACTTCAACCAGAAAGCAAACAAGAAACCCTGGACAAAATACAACCAGCGTAAAAAAAAAAAACACTACTGAAATAATCCTCGTATACGTCCTACTGTTCAAAATACTACAAAATGTACTATTGCGCGCGCACATGTGGGATCCTTTTACAAGTCGCCTTTATACGACTCTTTATCTATAACTTCTTCAGTTCCGTCATAATTGATTTGACCCGCAGACAAAAAAACAGGTAGCTTAACTTTAAATTTACTTTCTCCCTTTACAATTCCGTTCGCTTCGATTTGGTTGATTTCTGGTTAGAAAACAGCCAGCATAATAAGGAAGCTTAACTGCACAGTTTTGTTGCTATACTATTTCTGCCTGTATTATTACCAATATAGTATTACTATTATTTATTATTGTTAGTTATCTATACGGTGTTTTCTTTTAATGGTCAGCAGATTGAAAATCAATAAATCATTTCATTCAACCGTCACATTTTTTTCTATATGTATATGTTTAAGTAGATCGAAAAGCTATACTTTTTTCATTAAATTCGTCCAACTTTTAATTATGTTTTTATGTTTCGACTCTTCGGCTGCAAATCCACATAATACGGTATAGTGGCACTGTGTGACTCAACCTTTATAACAACTGGATCACATATCCTACACTTTTTAACCTGTATTTAGAGACGTAAAATGACTGAGGATACAGAATATGATATGATCCCTGGACTATGCTGCAAATATATGCAGTCATTAAGGGCCGGTTTGAACACCTTGTTGGATGATATTGGATGAAACATCATCCAACATTTCTTTTGTTCTCGTGTTCAACAAACCGTATCGCACCATCATCCAACAATGTTGGTCCAACATGTTGGGCCGGTTTGATTACCCTGTTGGATGATGTTGGATGATCGAAACATCATCCAGCATTTCTTAATTTGTTTTCGAGTTCAACAAACCGTATCGCAACATCATTCTACAATGTTGGTCCAACATGTTGGGCCGGTTCAAATGGAGCTTAACATTGTCAACCAAAATACATTAACACTAAAAGAAATGTCACATGACATGACATCGCATAGCAATGTTTTTACTATAGATTTTTTTTCAACCAGCTAGTTTTCACAGTGTGGTTCACATGCTAGCTTGAAATGGATATGCAGTAAAACTATATCTATAGCTATGTAACAAACCCCGATCCCCTATACTGCCTCGCTATTAACAACAGCCTAACTTCTAACCCTCATATCATGCAGTTTAATAAATTGTAAACTGCAGTATGCATAAAATCAAAATAGCAAAAGCAATCCAGAAGAAGTTAGCCGTTAGTCGTCCTACATTTCTTACTATCGATACACCCTTTTTGGCGAGTTGCAAGCCCATCCCACTCTTTGAAGGCGCAGTGGAAGATTAGCTTTTGCTAAACTGGTGCACTTTGTAAGTGTCTTGTTAACCTTCTTTAAATCAAGTTTATTATTATTATTATTATTACTCTCCCCTTGGTCTAGTTTAAAGATAGATTAAAAACGTACACACTTTTTCAACCGTCAATATTTTCTTATATTTAAATTTTCTTGTCCTTCTTTCAAGGACTTACCATGAGTGACGAGGAAAAGAAGACAGAAGAAGCTCCTGAGAACCAGGAAGAACAAAAAGACGAAGCAAAAGACGAAGCAAAAGAAGAACCGAAGGAAGAACCGAAGGGAGAACCGAAGGAAGAAGCCAAGGAGGAGGCTAAAGAAGACACCAAAGATGAACCCAAACCAGATGATGGCGGTGTTGGAGAGAAGGGTAAAGATAGCGACGAGGTTGTCAAAGGAAAGAAAGGTGCCTTCCCCAAGCGTTATATCGTGGCCATTATGGTGTTTCTCGGTATTTGTGTACAATATGCACTAAGAGTAAACCTTAGTGTAGCAATTGGTGCCATGTGTAACCCACACACTGTGGAGGAAAATGGGTTTACTGTTAGGAAGGTAAATAGTCCCCTTCCAGTTTCCAGTCTTTTCCTAATCTTTTTCTATACTGATCCTAAAACTATGTGTATTTTTCTATGGTTAACAGAAAGCAGAGTTCACCTGGGACTCTAAACTACAAGGTAAAAGATAATGATATAGATGCAGGGATGATGATGATGATGATGATGATGATGATGATGATGATGATGATGATGATGATGATGATGATGATGATGATGATGATGATGATGATGATGATGATAGAAGTGGTGATGATAATGATAATTTAATCATGATAATAATTGATAACGATAGTAATGATTATGATGCTGATGCAAGCAATGCATGTCGGTAACAATGTTGGTGATTGTGTAAAGTCAGCTACAAGTGTAACTGGAGATTACTTTTTTTTCTCTCATCAAGGCACAATTCTCGGTTCGTTTTACTATGGTTACATGGCCATGCAAATCCCCGGTGGTTGGCTGGGACAAAGATTCGGAGGTACCCGGGTATTTGGTATTTGTCTGGGTGTTGCATCGATTCTCACAATGCTTACACCTATTGCTGCCCGTACAAGCGTCGTAGCTCTTATTATTCTACGTATTATCGAAGGATTGACACTGGTAAGTCTATAACACTATTTTTTTAACGTAACGTAACACAAGGTAACTTAACGAAACAAAACAAAACGCAAAGTAACGTAACGCAAAGAAAGTGAACTTAAGGTAACGCAAGGCAACCTAACGTAAAGCAACGCAAGACAACCTAACGTCACGTAACGCAAAGCAAGTCAACCTAACGAAACGCAATCAGTAAGACAACCTAACGTAACGTAACGTAGCGCAAAGCAAATCAACCTAACGAAACGCAAAACAACCTAACGTAACGCAAACTTAAGCAAGTCAACCTAACGAAACGCAAAACAACCTAACGTAAAGCAACGCAAGACAACTTAACGTAACGAAACGTAACGAATTTTAAGAAGACTCGAGATGCGTTGATAAGTTATCCGCATTGCGCTGTGCTTCTCTTAACTCTTCTCTCATCTTCTCTCGATAGATCTCGCTACCTCGTTTCTTGTTTCTTCAATGCAATGTGATGTAGTGCTTAAATTTAATGCAGAAAGCACCTTACAATGAACTATCATTTAAAGGCCCGGCCAAACGGTTTCAACGTTTGCTTCAACATCCGTTCGATTTTGTTGGATGGCAATGTTTCAACGCTTTTAAACTCTTTCAACATTGTTGAAACATGTTGAATCGATGATGAATTGATGTTGAAAGAGTTCATCCTCGGGAACCCAGGGGTATTCTTCTGTCGCTCGTTTCTCGCTTCCACAACATAAACGTATATGTTGTGGAAGTGAGAAACGAGCGACAGAAGAATACCCCTGGGTTCCCGAGGATGGAAAGAGTTTAAAAGCGTTTAAACATTATATTGCCATTAAACAAAATCGAACGGATGTTGAAGTAAATGTTGAAACCGTTTGCCCGGGCCTTAAGGCGCATATCGACATACATAGACTGTATAGGAAAAATCACATGCATGTTAATAAAAGATAATTGACATACCTGTACATGTTTGTGTGTAGGGAGCTCTTTTCCCGTGTAACCATGCTATCTGGAGTAAATGGGCTCCTCCATCAGAACGAACAAGACTATTCACCATCACTGTGGCTGGTATGTTATTACTAAATCTACTATGACATATACAAATGATATAAATGATCATGATGAAAATGCTGCTGCTGATGGTGTTATCAACATTGACATTTTACTGAAGCATATTCTATTGCTAGAATTATAAATCTAAGTGTCATGTAATTATAGAGTACAAATACTAAAAGTGTACAACATAAATACCACTAAATACTGCTAAATTATGCAAATTCTTTTGTTCTCTATTGTTTAATCAACACTATTTAGTGGTAAATAGTACAAAGTATTGCACACTTTTAGTTTTTGTACTCTAGCTGGTATATTTTTTTGAATGGAATGCACTAACAATAAAATAACTAATTATTATTTGTTTTACTTTTAACTATATTACTCGACCCAAAATGCATTTCGGTCTTGCAATGCACTATTCAGTGTAGTATGTATTCTACCGTTTTTTTAAAATAGCTGTATGTGTAAATAAAGAAATGAATAGAATTATCGACAAGCATACACGATACTTTACATCCCCACCCCCCTACGGATAGTGAACGAAGTATCTCACCTTACCCATATTTACCAATAATTCTTTTGGTAAGTTATATGTTCGTTTTCAAAGCAACTATTTATGTCCACAGGTTGCCCGGTTGGTACTATCTTGTCCATGCCTCTCAGTGGTCTCATGTCAAAATATGGTTTTGATGGTGGATGGGCATCGGTCTTCTACTGTTTTGGTAAGAAATAACATTCGCTGAAGAGATGAGAATGATAATCGAGACAAAAACAAAGAAAACTATGATGGTGGTGGTGGTGGTGGTGGTGGTGGTGGTGGTGGTGACAGAGATGACGTGTAACGACGATAGCTAATGATGGTATATTGATGGCGAGAATAATGATGATGATAATGATGATGATAATGATGATGATAATAATGATGATGATGGTGATGACGATGGTGATAATAGACGATGAAGATCAATAATATATTATTATTATCGTCATGATCATTATTATTATCATCATTATTGTTATCATCATCATCATTATGATGGTGATTAATGATGATGATGATGATAATACTGATGATGATGATGATTATGATGGCGACGATGTTAACGTTGTTGATAATGATGATGCCGATGAATATGATAATAATGTTGGTAATGATGATGCCGATGAATATGATAATAATGTTGGTAATGATGATGCCGATGAATATGATAATAATGTTGATGCCGATGAATATGATAATAATGTTGGTAATGATGATGCCGATGAATATGATAATAATGTTGGTAATGATGATGCCGATGAATATGATAATAATGTTGGTAATGATGATGCCGATGAATATGATAATAATGTTGGTAATGATGATGATGATGATATGATAATAATGTTGGTAATGATGATGCCGATGAATATGATAATAATGTTGGTAATGATGATGCCGATGAATATGATAATAATGTTGATGCCGATGAATATGATAATAATGTTGGTAATGATGATGCCGATGAATATGATAATAATGTTGGTAATGATGATGCCGATGAATATGATAATAATGTTGATAATGTTGATGCCGATGAATATGATAATAATGTTGGTAATGATGATGCCGATGAATATGATAATAATGTTGGTAATGATGATGCCGATGAATATGATAATAATGTTGGTAATGATGATGCCGATGAATATGATAATAATGTTGGTAATGATGATGCCGATGAATGTGATAATAATGTTGGTAATGATGATGCCGATGAATATGATAATAATGTTGATAATGATGATGCCGATGAATATGATAATAATGTTGATAATGATGATGCCGATGAATATGATAATAATGTTGGTAATGATGATGCCGATGAATATGATAATAATGTTGGTAATGATGATGCCGATGAATATGATAATAATGTTGGTAATGATGATGCCGATGAATATGATAATAATGTTGGTAATGATGATGCCGATGAATATGATAATAATGTTGGTAATGATGATGCCGATGAATATGATAATAATGTTGGTAATGATGATGCCGATGAATATGATAATAATGTTGGTAATGATGATGCCGTTGAATATGATAATAATGTTGGTAATGATGATGCCGATGAATATGATAATAATGTTGGTAATGATGATGATGATGATATGATAATAATGTTGGTAATGATGATGCCGATGAATATGATAATAATGTTGGTAATGATGATGCCGATGAATATGATAATAATGTTGGTAATGATGATGCCGATGAATATGATAATAATGTTGATGCCGATGAATATGATAATAATGTTGATAATGATGATGCCGATGAATATGATAATAATGTTGGTAATGATGATGCCGATGAATATGATAATAATGTTGGTAATGATGATGCCGATGAATATGATAATAATGTTGGTAATGATGATGCCGATGAATATGATAATAATGTTGGTAATGATGATGATGATGATATGATAATAATGTTGGTAATGATGATGCCGATGAATATGATAATAATGTTGGTAATGATGATGCCGATGAATATGATAATAATGTTGGTAATGATGATGCCGATGAATATGATAATAATGTTGGTAATGATGATGCCGATGAATATGATAATAATGTTGGTAATGATGATGCCGATGAATATGATAATATATAATTATTTATAATGATGATGATGATATGATGGCGACGATGTTCACGTTGTTATTGATGATGATGATACCGATGATGCTGAAGATAATAATAATGTTGTTGCTGATGATGACTAACGATCATACTGTTCGTAGGTGCTGTTGGTTTGATGTGGTTCTTTGTGTGGCAAATGTCGATTCATGCAACACCAGCAGAACATCCCACGATATCGCCAGAAGAAAAAGAATACATCGAGAAAGCCATTGCTGACAAACCAAACAGGAAGGTAAGGATATGCAAATAGACCTTATGTCCTACAGCAAAGTGTATAAGATAAGAAGAGATGGAAAGGAAACACCTACAGTTCTTAGTAATGTAAAGTAGTGAAATGCAATAGTGAAATGCAATGTAGTGTAATGAAACGTGGTGTGATGTAGTGTAATGTAATGAAATGTGGTGTGATGTGATGTAGAGTGGTGTAGTGTAATGCAATGTAGTGTAATGCAATGTAGTGTATGTAATGTAGTGTAGTGCAATGCAATGTGTAGTGTAGTGTGTAGTGGTGGTGTGGTGTGGTGTAGTGCAGTGCAATGCATGCAGTGTAGTGTATATAGTGGAATGCAATGTAGTGTGATGTAGTGTGTGGTGTGTGGTGTGGTGTGGTGTGGTGTGGTGTGGTGTGGTGTGGTGTGGTGTGGTGTGGTGTGGTGTGGTGTGGTGTGGTGTGGTGTGGTGTGGTGTGGTGTGGTGTGGTGTGGTGTGGTGTGGTGTAGTGTGTGATGTAATGTGGTGCTTACATAGCGAAGTTTGCATACGTCTCAATGCGCTTTACATTAATCTCATGTACGGACCGTTATTTAAGGCGCACTTTGCAGCCACGCGGCCTACAATCATGAGTACGTGAGTACTAACACAGCAATATTTGAATGTACAGTTGAAAGTACCTTGGAAGTCTATTCTGACGTCTGGACCAGTATGGGCCATCATCTTTGCTAACTTCACCGCCGACTGGGGCATGTACACCATTCTTATTTGTCTACCAAAATACTTCATCGAAGTTCTACACTTTGATCTGGCAAAGGTAACCAAATTAGCGTTCTTACCATTGGGGGGGGGGGGGGGGGGGGATTATCAGTACAATACAGTGGGAACCTTCTATACCGGACCCTCAAACAACTGAGATTCTTTCTAAACAGGACATATTAACTTTTGTCAGAAATGTTTCCAAAGCTGCAAATAAAACTTCAATAAACCGAACTCCCGCTAACCGGGCATTTTTCTTGGCCCATGCGCTGTCACCTATAGAGTGGTTTCTAGTCTTAATTGTGTTAGTTTTAGTACTAATTGTGCCAACATTTTTGGGAATGGTGGGAATGGAATTATTGGTTGGCATAGTGGAAAAAATCAGTTTAAATTCGCCAATCAGTATTGAGATGTGGCCTGAGATGAGTAAAGTTCCACAAAGGCGATTGGAATTCTTACATGGGACGCAATGTAGACAAGAAAGCTATGTAACGATCCCAAGAGTCTTTGAGGAACTTAAATCGGATGTCGATTCTGACTTAACTCGCCATGCACTAGCAGTTTTATTTTTCATTTTGTAGTTGTAATTATTGTAAACTTTGTAAAAATAGTAATACAAAACAACTGGCCACTAATCCATTTTACCGTCGGCTTCCTGGGAGACCAGCTTACTTCTAGCTGAAGGAGCTACCGACGCTAAATAATAGTACTTTTCCTTTTCCTTTTTCCCCCCTTTTTTTCCTTTCCCGCATTGGCGAATTCAACGACTGTAATTTTTTTACGGTGTTCACAAAAGTGAGAAAACTACATTAACGTGCGTTGTCTTGGTTTGTTCTAGACTGGTTTTCTGGCAGCGTTACCATACGTGGTCAAAGCGTTCGTAGGTCCAACAGGCGGCGTGGTGGTCGATTGGTTGATTAAAAACAAGCTGAGTACTAAAAACACTCGACGATGCGTCTTTACTATTGGTAGGTAGTACGGGCATTGTGATTTGCTCTACAAGGTCCATTAGAACGATAGTACGTGGTACGAATGTTGCTTTTTTCTCAAAATGTAAACAAAAATACTGACAAGCTTAAATTAATGGTGGTTTACAATACAACATAGGTTACATTCTTACTTTTACTTACACGAAAATTTAAGCTTATATACGCCCTATGCAAAAAGAGCAAGAGACTGGGAACGAGCAACACGAAACATCATGAACAATAAAACATTTCAATAATATATTTCCCTTGCAAGAAAGAGCATGTCTAAATTAATAATTTTGTAGAGTTCTGTTGTCATATATTGAATCACTCCAGAGTTATCAGCATCTAAAATGTACCAAAAACGCGAAAGCGAGACGCGAAAGCGAGGCTCTAAAGGCCCAAGTGCAAATTTTAAGTAAAATCTTTGTAAATTCAAAAAACTGTAACTTTTGATCAGCTTATGTTATTACATTGAAATTTTGGAATATCACTAATTTCGATGTGCTCTTTCTAATATAAAAGCAATGGTGTCTTCTAATACTTATTAAGTAGGGAATTGCCTTTTCGCATAGGGTGTAACTTAGGCCGAATTTCTTGGCATAAATCTACTGTAGTCCGAAATTCCTTATGTTTACAATGGCAAATTTACCGTTGTGAAAAGTTTGCCACTCATTCGTAGTCTTCTGACCGATGTGTTCAGTAGCCTTATATATCAGCTTTTGAAAACATCAAAAAGGACTGGTACCTAATGCGTCATTCTCGTTCCCAGGTTGTTCCGTCGCGTCGGTGTTTGTGCTCGCAACAGGGTACGCTAACCATCCATACTTGGCGGTCTTGTTCCTTACCATTGGTGTGGGTATAACAGGTATTAACGCTGCTGGTTATGCGGTCAATATTCTCGATATTGCACCCAAGTACGCTGGTGTTATCATGGGGGTGACGAACGTGTTTGGTGCAGCTCCTGGTTTTATAAGTCCACAAATCGTTGGCATCATAACTCCCAACAAGGTACCTAAAAGCATCAATGTATAATTGTAAAAAGATTAAATAGTAAATGGTGTTTTAGTGATATTTTTTGTCGCGCACATGATAGAAGCAATTTTTCTACTTGAAATACACCGAATCGAAATATGGCGCCCATATGTTAATAGCTATTGTTCTTGACTGATTAGCCTCGTGTTCAAGTTGGAACACAATAGAGTTTTCACATGTATGCGAGGCTAGTCAGTCAAGAACAATAGCTATTTACATTGGGCGCCATATTTCGATTCGGTGTATAAGACATTTGAAAGAAATTCCTAATTATTATTCTACTTTCTTCCAGACTGCTGCCGAGTGGCGTGTAGTCTTCTGGATAACCTTCGTCATGTATAACATTGGTATTATACTATTTGGACTATTAGTATCTGGGGACAAACAGCCATGGGCTTCGGACGATGACGAAAAGGAAGACGCAGAAAAAGGCGAAGAAAATAAGGAAGATGGAAAGAAAGATGAACAAGAAGCTGAGAAAGACAAAAAAGATGAGGAAGATAAAGGGGACGAGAAAGCTGACGAAGAGAAGAAAGACGACGCCCCTGAGGGTAGTGCAGAGGAGAAAAAGGACCAATAGATCAAGCTAAATCGTCTTGGTTGATCAGTATATAGTAATATATATTTATAATGTGTTTGATAGTGATTATGTAGCTGTAGTGTTTATGTAGTTTTTACCTCGTCATTTGATTTACATGTGAATACTTCCTAATCCATAAATCATATCGATTAGATTGGACTGCTTTTAACAAAGCGCGCTGCAAATATGGTTTCTTATTGCATGATCCAAACAGAACTGAACTTTGTGAGGACGCACCGCGTCTAAAAAAAGGCGCCAAACATTCTAGTAAATGTTATTTCTTTGATAGTGCTGACGCGGCGCGTTAAAAAGCGCGCGAAAAGTTTTCTTATTACATTATCCAATCAGATATTATTATTGATTATTAAGCAGAACATGCAGTGATGACGGTTTTAGATTCCTTTAGCTACATAAGATATCAAACTGAACATTGTATTTGACTATGCGCATGCTGTTATTGCCGTACGCTGTGCTCAGTGTTCGCCTTGTTAAAATATGACGTCGTTCATTCAAGATGGATGCCGAGGAGCAATGTCACATTATCTGATGCTATGTCATAAAATATCATGTCTTGTAAGTCATGTCATAGACCGAATCGAAATATGGCGTACTCTTATTGTTCTTGACTGTCTAGCCTCGTGTTCGCGTTGGAAAACAATAGAGTTTTCACATGTATGCGAGGCTGGACAGTCAAGAAGAATTGGTATTCAAATTGGCCGCCATATTTCGATTCGATGTATATAATACCGTCATATAGAGTGATATAACATAAGGCCACGTGACGTAAAACAATGTAACGTTATGTCACGTAAAGCCACGTGACGTCATATTATGTCACTATGTCAAATAAAGCCATGTCACATAAGGTCATACTTTGACACTAAAAGCCATGTCGCGTAAAGCCATGTGACGTCATACTATGT
The DNA here is from genome assembly GCA_949775045.1 of Metridium senile. Lineage (NCBI taxonomy): Eukaryota > Metazoa > Cnidaria > Anthozoa > Actiniaria > Metridiidae > Metridium > Metridium senile. The sequence goes on from OX459107.1 coordinate 4,341,491, forward strand.
CAAATAAAGTCATATCAGATAAGGTCATACACTGCCACTAAATGCAGTGTTACGTGAAGCCATATGACGTCATACCATGTCAATTAAAGTCACGTAAGATCACACTTTGACACTTTTATGTATGTCACGTAAAGCGTTTTTTGACATCATTCAATATCACGTCAAGTCATGTCACGCAAACCATGTGACGTCATACTGTGTCAATTAATGTCAAATTAATGTCATGTTAATTTTAGAAGCTTTGTTTTAAAAGTTATATGCTATGTCACATTAGTTCATGTCATGTAAAGCCATGTGACGTCACACCGGCTGTGTTAGAATGTCATGTCAATGGCGTATAACATTAACAGTACATGTAAAGATAGAAAAGTCTAGTTTATGTTCAATTAAACACAATGCGCGCAAAAAACATAAATTATTATAATATTACAACAAATATGCAGAAAATGTACCGTTGTCAAGGTTATTGTTACTGTAACGACGGTTGCTATAGCGACAACGTACATGTAGACTACATATAATGTATATTGTATGCTATGTATACGAGAAATACTAATAAAACGTCATAATTTTGCGATAAAAGATGTCCATAATTATTGTCAACAGCCGTTTTTACACGAGAAGACGGACAAATCGCGTCTGCAAGGACAAATCGTCTGGACGGACAAATCGTTAGGAAGGACAACTCGTCTGGAAGGACAAATCGTCTGGACGGACAAATCGTCTGGAAGGATAAATCGTCTGGACGGACAACTCGTCTGGAAGGACAAATCGTCTGGACGGACAAATCGTCTGGAAGGACAAATCGTCTGGACGGACAAATCGTCTGGACGGACAAATCGTCTGGAAGGACAAATCGTCTGGAAGGACAAATCGTCTGGACAAATCGTCTGGACAAATCGTCTAGACGGACAAATCATCTGGACGGACAAATCGTCTCTTGTAAAAACGGGACAAACACAACTCAGTTGAGACAAAAAAGTCGTTGATTTCGGTCGATTTGTCCGTCCTCCAGTGTGAGAAGGGCCAATCAGTTCAAAGAATAGATAAAAGCAACGAAAAAATGAATACACAATATAATAAAGTGAACATCGAATGACCCAATAAATGAAATTAAAAAAAACAACAAGATGAACAACAAAGTAGATAAAAAATAGATGACTTGATTCGTAAAATGTGTATATCTCATGCAATACGTAAGCGCGCCTCTGTAACATCCCCCAAAAGGGTCGACTGTCTTACATCTAATTTTAAAGCTGGACTGGCTAAACTTTTTACTCCCTCACAGGGAAAGTGAATTTCAACTCAAGTGCCTGATAACCCTCGAACTGTGGAGACTTGCTTTTTTAGTTTATTACTTTTTACTTCAAAACCTCTATAATGAAGCATTGAGTTCAAATACACTGAGTATTAATAAGAAATCTTATTTCTATTCTATTTGCTAAAGAAATGTGGGTTGAAAAAAGTAACAAAAAAGCCAAGTTCGAATGTCCTAACTGTAATACAAACTACATCATTCTTCTTTCTGTACCGTATGTACTCGAATAAGCGCCGCCCTCGAATAAGCGCCGCACTTTAACGCTATAATGTTACTCTATGAGCATTTTAAATACATTTTTATCAAAAGCTTTATTCTTCAGTTCAAAGTAATTATATTTCACCGCTCGCCCATTAAGTTATCTCTCCAATATCCGTAGTTCTGATCAAGAAGGGGACAGTGAGATCTAGATACGGTACATTTATATATCAAATTTTAAAGCTAATTACTTTATGCCAGATGTCAGATTCAAATATCAGCCCACAGGCAGCCCAACTATTCTCTCTGAGGATTTTCTTTAATGACATCAAACCACACTACTTTTTTGAAACGGGTTTGTATTTAAGATAATAATATCAATAATAATCATTTAACAATTAAGAACCCCTAATTTCATAAAAAGATAAATGCATTGATCTTCGTGGTCTATTACCCATTTGATTAAAATATATTTTATCTTTATCGTAACTTAATGTCCAACTCTGTTTTATATCTATTTATTTAATGGATTTATCATGTTTCCTTTAACAGGGCTCTATTTAAACTAGCTATGCTAAACTAGATACCCTGTATGGACATAGACTTAATCGGCTAAATTATAACGCGTTGCTATGTACGTTTCCACCCAATTCAAAACCACTGGGAATAAAAACTTTTGTTCCAAACATTTTCCACGTGACATTGAAATACACAAGACAAAGAATCTAATTCCCAAATGATTTGAATTGGGTGGAAACGAATATAGCAACGCGTTAGACGATTAGGTCTATTGTTAAAAATAAAAAATAAAAAAAAATCACTTTATGGGGTCAGCCGACCTGCTTTCGTCGCTGCTCTACTACTACTGACAGGTCACTGCCACGGTTCAGTTGCTGCTACAAACAATAACGACATACAATGTCCCTGCGCTCATAATGGTAACTAAATAACAAACAAAAAGCTCGAAAAAAAACATCACCCAGCGTATAGCTAACGACTTGTACAGCAAAATGGGCAAAAACGACGGACTTGAGTCGGGTTTGACTCGCTTTCTTAACGCTACCTATCGGTGTTTTCACATCATGTCGAAATTTCTCATCTGTTGTCAGTTCTGTGAATGCAGGTTTAATCGACGGAAGAAATCCAAAACGCAACGTAAATCAAGATCTACCCACGAGGGCAACTACGGCGGAGAAAACCACGATGATAACGATTATGATGATGATGATGATTATAAGGGTTTTACGTTTCCAAAGCGCTATGTATTGGCAATAATGACATTTTTAGGTTTTATGAACATGTACGCCTTACGGGTAAACTTGAATGTGGCTATTGGAGCCATGGTTAATAATCACACTGTACAGGTCCGAGGAATGACCTTTTTACGAGTAAGTACTATAACAAATTGGTAAATTTAGTATAATTTTTATAGTACTAGTTATAAACAAATTATGTACAATATATAAAAAAGTTTTACATATATTGACGAATCGGGCGTGGGAATCAAAATGGTAACCTATGCATAGTATTTTAAAAGCAGTGTTCCTGACATTACAAGGGTTTTAAAATATTTATTGGAGTTAAACTTATGCACCGTATAAAAGAGTTAAAAACATATTTTAAAATATTATAACGATTTTTGGACGTTACTGGGTTAAAATGGTAACTTGTGCACACTGTATAGGAGAGAGTGTTACTGACTTATGTTTTTACGTTAATTAATTCTTTTCATTTTGTAGTGGATTTACGATATTAAACTATATTAGTTGATAATAACGAATAGTATGTTTAATGCAAGGAAACAATTAGCTTTTAAATCAATGTGTGTAGCACCAGTAAACGCATTTCACAAGAAAGTGTAGAAAATAAACAAAAAAACAAAAAAATAATAATAAAAAGTTATTTAACTTAAACCGACGCTCACTAGAGAGAAACAACTAAAAGAAAAAAAGAACTAGCTCATTAATTGGATAAAGTTGACTGTGATTGTTTTTTTTTTAATAGTAATTCATTCAATTTTATCAATATCAATATTTTACAACAAGCACATGTTACAGCAAAATGGCGGCCAAAACAATGATACAATATTCAATCAACAAAAACTGCTGATTACTAGTACATAAAGCGGTACAACAAAGGTTGTACTAGACCAAAATACGAAGCCGGAAGTATTTGATCCTTCAATATATTTTTCTGCCGTCGATTTAACGTTAAACAATCAGGGAGAAAAAAGCCATTTTGAAGGGCTATAAAGCTCGAAACGTCAGTAAAGTTAATTTGACATTTTTTACGGTGTTACAAATTTCATTGTATTACCTATTGAGTGATAACTAAGGTTTTCTAACGGAGATTTTGACGTGTTTTCTAGGAAGCTGAGTTCAAGTGGAACTCCCAGTTACAAGGTAAATCATATATGGATCAGCTACTTTAAAACATCAAAATATTGACAAAGTTTAACTGATTCATATAAAACGGGCCTCTAGGTGTATATAATATACGCTACAAAGTCGCTACTGAAGGTCATTACTAATAACGATAAACGACTCACAATAAAGAAGATAAAGAAACTACACGTCCAGAGATCTTGACAAACATAATGACAAATGAATCCATTTTAGTGGTAAAAATTGGTTGCTCACACGCCCACTTGGACATTACTCTGGTATCTTATAGAGGTCACTTTTGAAAATGCCGACGAGCACCCCTGACCTTACGGTGATGGGAATTCCTTCCACCCTATTCCCGCTTCTCAGTGATTCAATTGACCGAGTGCGTTTCCATAAAATCACTGTGATGAAATAAATAGTTTACATGTAATCGCTGGTCACTTTTTCGGCGATTCTGGATGATATTATATAGAAAACAGACTTCAAAAATCAGAGAAAAACAACAATTGTGTGAACAATTACGTCATTTGTGACACTTGACTGCATGCCAAATTAATATCCCAAGATCCTATATATCAACTCAGAGGAGGGTCCAGGCCCTTCACAGAAACGCTTGCGCACCTAGTTTTAACAAGATGGCGGCTAAGATTTTCAACGACCTTGAGATCTTTTGATATTATGGTTGTCTCCTCTGATACCATCTTAACCCGCCTCTTTCGAAGCAACACTGTCATGGGCTTCCTGTTTAGGGAAGTGGGAGAGGGAGAATGGGGCGAGATATCACGGTCAATAAATCGTTACAAAGGAAGCCCAAGGAAGAAAAATGAGTTGCCTGCATAGGAGGCTACAACTAAACGGTTGTTGTTTTTTTAAAGGTGTTATTCTCGGTTCATTCTACTATGGTTATGCATTTCTACAAATACCTGGGGCGTGGCTAGCCTTAAAATTTGGCGGTACAAGAATATTTGGCTATGCAATATTCATGGCTTCAATGTTAACACTACTAACTCCCATAGCAACCAGGGCGAGTGTCTATGGACTGATAGGAGTACGGGCCGCGGAGGGATTGGCACTGGTAAGTAGGCTATTTATACCTTGTGACGTCACTAGTTTAAACGACTTATAGTTCGAAGCCTTGAATAAGAATTTTAACTTGTTGTTTTTTTCCAGAAACATTCAACGATCTATAGATTATCTATCTATCTATCTATCTATCTACAACTCACCAACATGACTGAAGAGTAATGTTAAACTGGTTTTACCAACCCTTACAACCAAGAAGTCATGTTTTTAATAGCTTATATGTATGTTTATGAGCTCATATCATATTTATGTACCTTAAACCTACACTCATCCCAATGCTGTCATCTCCTTCCCTTCAGCAATGGAGTCCGATTACCAATTCATCCACAAACGATTAATCTTTAATCTTTTTAATAGGGTGCTGTATTCCCATGTAACCACGCTATCTGGAGCAAATGGGCACCTCCTCTTGAACGAACAACATTAGTTACCATGGCAATAGCAGGTATATAAAGATATACACCTAGTTGTCGCAATCAAATCTACAGTCCACACTCTGAGCCTGCAAAGGATGTTGGTATTTCTTCTAATACACCCATTTTAAAAATCGTCAAATCTACACAAGCCCACACTGTGAAGCATGCAAAGGATGTCGGTATTTCTTCTCTTGTTATCGATTTATTCACAGCATATTTTGGTTGTACGTGCTTGTGTTATATGACCATAACAACTCGTTGCACTTGTCGATGATGAAACACTTATTCCTTTAGAAAACGTGTAATAAATCAGAAATAATATGTTCATATTAGTACTGACATCCCTTGCTGGCTTCAGAGTGTTGATAATATCCCTCAGATGCCTCAAAGATATTGGAAACAGTTATACATAGCAAACCGACATACAATATACGTAGATTAGAATTATGCTCACTATTTATATTATGATAATGATCGTTTTTCTTATTTGATAGGCTGTCACGTGGGTACTATCATTACTATGCCTTTATCTGGTTTACTAACGCGATATGGTTTTGATGGTGGATGGGCGTCGGTATTTTATTGTTTTGGTAGGTAATTCATTGGTTCATTCATTTATTCAGTAATTCACCTATTCATTCATTCATCTATGCAATTAATTATTCATTCATTGCTTTACACATTTATTTATTTATTAATCCATCCATTCATTTTCAAATCATTGACATTCATTCGTTCATTCATTCGTTCGTTCGTTCATTCATTCATTCATTCATTCATTCATTAATCCATTCATTCATTTGTCAAACCATTAAAATGCGCATTCAATTGTTCGTTCATTCGTTCTGTTTTCCAAACAATCCACATTGCATTCATATATTTATTCGCCATTTCCTCTCAACCATTCATTCACTCTTTCATCCATTCATTCATTCATCAAGACATGTCTCCACCCGTCTTTTTTAAAATAGTGTTATCTACTTATTCGCAGGTGCTGCTGGGATACTTTGGTTCGTTGCCTGGCAACTAATAGTTCACGAGTCCCCTGAAGATCATCCAACTATTTCAAACCACGAAATGAACTACATCGCAAGAAACTCTGATGTATTACATGTACGTTGAGACTTTCTCCTATCATATTTTCGTATTATCTTTTTCTGTTATTGAACGTCCCGCATTCCGCTTGGATTAATATACATTATTACGGTTTTCTTCGATCAACCTTAGCCTCGCGCCTTACCGTGGCAACCTAATTAAAGTTTTGTACAAGTTAACCAATCAGAAAGCGAGAATTTGACCTTAATGTAAAAGACACGCCGAGTGTCGAACGGTTAACACTTTGAAATGTTCAAAGCGAAGACAAGAGTGAAGTTTATAAATGGCTGAAAAACCTCCCCGGATGTTTAAATTTGAAAAGGTGTAGTAAATAATTTGAAAAGAGAAACTTTTGAACGCTAAAGCTAACTTGTACAAAACTTTAATTGGGTGGCCACGGTAAGGCGCGTTATGCTGTAAAAACATTCTAAAGAAAAGGCTGAGGTTGATCGACGACAACTGTGAAATAGTCTATTAGTTGAGAAACGGATTTCCGTGCGGGAGACTGTTGTACACTTAGGGTCTTAAAATAATTAATGAGAATCTACTGACTAAATCTGTACGTTTCCACCCAATTCAAAATATAAAATATTTTGCTCCAAAACGTTTCCATGTGATACATAGCAACGCGTCTATTGTAATGCCTATCTACAAATTATTCGAATTTTGCGTCTTCTCGGATAGGGAGGTCCAGCATCCGGTATCCACATTACCCTCACTTCGTCTGGAGCCAGTTGTACGAAGGGTGAATAGCGCTATCCACCGGATAAATACTTATCCAGCGGATAAAATTTATAAAAAACCTATGCAGTGGATAACTTTTATCCGCGGATAATTTTATCCACCCTTCGTACAACCGGCCCCTGGAGGATATAAAAGAACTGATGTTTACGTAACAACTCCATTAGCATAGTTCTCGATCTGAAGCGAAATTGTGCCAGATAAAAGCATCTACTAATCATGTTTAATATCTTAGGACAAGGACCCTAAAGTGCCTTGGAAAGAAATGATAACTTCAGTCCCAGTGTGGGCCATCATGGCCGCGAACCTGGCGGCGGACTGGGGACTATACACAATACTGATTTCACTGCCTCTTTACTTGATTGATATTTTACATACAGATATACAAACGGTAAGTTATCGATTGCTAACGGTAGGTTATCGATTGACTCCATAACGATATATAAGGTTATTGACTGTTGTGCCATATTCGGAAGCTTAAACGATTTATTATCGATTACAAATACAAACAATATTGATTTAATTGTGATCAAATGGGTGTGTATAGTCTTGAAAACGACTGTTTTCGCCGGACTGTTTTCGGATTCGGAAGCTTAAACGATTAATTATCGATTAGAAATACAGACAATATTGATGTCATTGTGATCATCTGGATGGGGTCGCGATAAAAAGCTGAAACTGAAACGGCTGAAAGAGCTGAAACAGCTGAAAGAGCTGAAACAGCGGAAACAGCTGAAATACTACACATTTTTTAAATAATTAGTATAATTATAAAACAAGCAGTATATAAATTTGCATATAAATAAGCAAATATAAATAACTTGCATATAATAAGCAGTATATAAATATTATACAAACATGTCCCCGAGTATCATGCTTTTCATATGCTGTACGCATGTATATCCACAAATTGTCCATCCGTAAAAATTATGATTGCTTTTCAGAGCTGCCAAATCGCTGTTTATAACTTACGCGCGAGTTTGACATGAAAGGTCAACGTCACGTTTCAGATCTTTATTGAAATGCTTACCTCTCTTCCTTTCTTGGTTAGAGATTGTTTCACACTCTTATATTTCGTTCAATTCCTTTCGTTTCCAATGTAAATGGGGATTGAAATAATACTTAGTTTGAAAAATTGTACACGATTAGTGAAATAAAGTGGCCTTCATCAGTTGTTACGTACATGAAAGAAAACTCCGCGCGCTGTTTTCTTCAAAAATTTGTAAAAGATTACTTGCGTATATATGGCGTTCTTTTGCGGACAAAAATATGTAAAATAAAAATTCAACTCGACATTTAAAAAAATACAACCAAACTTCAAAATTTGAGTTCAAAATTTGTTTTCAAATAAATAATAGTCGAGAAGACAAGAAAAATGAGTTTAAAATAAAAAAAAAACGAATCGAGATTTGTAAAAAAAAAAACGAGTCGAGATTTGTAAAAAAAAAAAACGAGTCGAGATTTGTAAAAAAAAAAATGAGTCGAGATTTGTACGAGAACGCTGACCATTCTGAGCCTGCATCAAAAACAAAATGGCGGCGCGGTGGCTTCCGAATCATGCCGAGTTCTTCTACTCTTTGGCATGGGAAGGCTTGTAGAAAATGCAGAGCGACAAGTGAGTGCTGCTTCATATGATTCTTCTGAATTCATGGTACGACGTCTTGATGAATACGAGAGGACACTTTCCACTCTGGTTGCAAGGTTGACTGAGACATTTGTCAATATCGATAATGCTACTCCACAAGCCACCCTCATGACAGATTTAACTTTCCTTTTGCGTCGTGTGGGTTTCCTGCGTTCCCATTTTGAAGATCGAAGCTATCGCAACATCGAACGCGAAGAACTGATTGAGGACGACGGCGGTGATGTGCGTACAGTCGAGTCTCATATGAAGCAGCACTCACTTGTCGCTCTGCATTTTCTACAAGCCTTCCCAAAGAGTAGAAGAACTCGGCATGATTCGGAAGCCACCGCGCCGCCATTTTGTTTTTGATGCAGGCTCAGAATGGTCAGCGTTCTCGTACAAATCTCGACTCATTTTTATTTTTACAAATCTCGACTCGTTTTTTTTTTTTACAAATCTCGACTCGTTTTTTTTTTTACAAATCTCGATTCGTTTTTTTTTTATTTTAAACTCATTTTTCTTGTCTTCTCGACTATTATTTATTTGAAAACAAATTTTGAACTCAAATTTTGAAGTTTGGTTGTATTTTTTTAAATGTCGAGTTGAATTTTTATTTTACATATTTTTGTCCGCAAAAGAACGCCATACGTATATATGATTAAAAAAAGATAGCTTTTGTACTTATTCTGCATTTTTAGCTATTTGGATGTCGCATATGGCGACAAAATAGGGAGAACTATAATCAAACAAAATCAAAATCATTTTAAAGTTAGCGAATAATTATGACGAGTAAAACCTTTTGTATGTGAAGGCTGACTATAATCTAAATGAGCTGTAGATGCTTACACGCCATACAGCAACCTCAACATATACAACCATTTCATCTAAATAACATTAACATTTGATAACGATAGTCTATATTTGTGTGAATAGTATAAATCATGTCGGTGAGGAGAGCTGAATAACTGAATTATATAATTTTTAAAACGATCATCAGTAGGAAGCCGGAAATTGGCAAACAACTTCGTGTTTATGATATTTTTGAAAAAAATGTAAAACATTTGGGGTATTTCAGCTGTTTCAGCTATTTCAGCTGTTTCAGCTGTTTCAGCTCTTTCAGCCGTTTCAGTTTCAGCTTTTTATCGCGACCCCATCTGGATGTGTATAGTCTTGAAAAAAACTGTCTGACGGTTCCGCCGAACAGTCTGAGGGGAAATTTTCGCTTATTCACAACTAGCTATTCTCTGTGCCAGTGCCAGTGCCATTAACAATATAAAATTGATGTCAATTATATTATTTTATAATATAATCAATTATTCAACTAACCATGGTACGTTTGCGTTCAGATGGGTTTCCTGGCTGCCGCACCATTCCTGGTCAAGTCCTTGTCTGGACCATTTGGTGGTATTACAGCTGACTTGTTAAGACGACGGCATCTCTCTACCCGTGCCGTGCGACGCCTGTATTTTGGAGTAGGTCAGTAATTCCTCATATTGATCTGAATACATACGAAAGAATCTGATGTTATACATTGAAAGTCACATTAATGTTAACTTAATTTACTGACGTTTCGAGCGTTACTGTAATATATAATTCAAAATAATGATTAATTTTGTAAAAAAATGGTTATGTGTGTGAATAAATATACAGTAAACAGTAATACCTTTCGTTGTAGGTGCAATCAGCGCGGGAACGTTCATCGTTGCGGCAGGATACGCAAAGACAGCGTCTGTAGCTATCGGCCTAATGTGCGTAGGGGTGGCATCGTCAGGACTGCTGCATTCTGGGTATAACGTGAATATGTTGGATATTGCACCAGGTTATGCATGTATTATAATGGGTTTGTGTAATACACTGGGTACCACTGCTGGGTTTCTGAGTCCAATGCTGGTGGGCTATCTAACTGCTAATAAGGTACAATATCTACAGAATATGAGAATATTACAAATAAATATCATTAAGAAAGGAAAGCCAATTAATCAATACGTCGACCAATTTATAAATGAATTAACTAACCAACCAACTACAATGTATCAAACAACCAACCAATCATTCAATCAATAAACCGAACAATCAACCAATCAATCGATTAATAAACCGAACAACCAACCAATCATTCAATCAATAAACCGAACAATCAACCAATCAATCGATTAATCAATCATTCAACCGACCAGTTAATCAATTGATTAATCAACCAATCGATTATTCAACTAACCAATCACTCGACCAATCAATCAACCAATAATTATTTCAATCAATTAATCAATCAATCAATCAATCAATCAATCAATCAATAAACCGAACAATCAACCAATCAATCGATTAATCAATCATTCAACCGACCAGTTAATCAATTGATTAATCAACCAATCGATTATCCAACCAACCAATCACTCGACCAATCAATCAACCAATAATTATTTCAATCAATCAAATCAATCAACCAATCAATCAATCAATCAATCAATCAATCAATCAATCAATCAATCAGTTAGTTAGTTGGCCGACCAGTCACCCTGTTTATTAGTTAGTCAATCAATCAATCAATCGGTCATTCAAATGCACAGTCAGTCAATCAATCACTTAGCCACAGGGCCCTTCATTCAGTAAATCAACTTACCAAACAACTGACCGACTGACCGACCACTGTTATAAACCGAGATACTTTTGTTTGTTCCACAGGAAGCCCATGAATGGCGTACAGTGTTCTGGATCACATTAGTAATATACGTCCTTGGAACACTAATATTCTGTACATTCATGTCAGCTGATGTACAACCATGGGCCGCAGGAGATACAAAAGGAGAAAGAGAACAAGTAACGCTACCTCCAATGGACGACAGCAACGACAAAAACGACGAGAAGAGTCCTTAGTAACCTAACATCGTTGCTAAGGATGTGACCGTGTTGCCTAACAATAAGCAATAACTAAAATGTGACGATTTGAGTCTTAAGAAACGCATTACTGTTACTAAGCATGGACTATGTTGCCCAACAAATGTGCGTCCTTGGTAACCAACATCGTTGCTAAGGTGTTGCCTAACAACAAGCAATAAATATGACGATTTGAGTCTAAAGTAAAGCATTACTGTTACAAAGCATGGACTATATTGCCCAACAAATGTGCGTCCTTGGTAACCAACATCGTTGCTAAGGTGTTGCCTATCAACACGCAATAAATGTGACGATTTGAGACTTAGTAACGCATTACTGTTACTAAGCACTGACGCTGTTGCCTAAACACAAACCATGAACGAGTCCCAGTCATCATCGATAACAAATATTTGTTGCTAAGGAACCCATACAACTTGGTTGCCTAGCAGCGCCATTCTTACGAAATTTGAAACTTGAGGAAAGCATCTCAAGGCTTCCTAAGACGTGGCTCTGGTGTATACAAACACAGCCGAGAAACATTCTGTGATACAACTTTGTTACAAAGAATACGACTTGCTTGTAACATTTGCAAACGTAACTTGGATACGGGCTGAGGGAAGGACTTTGTCTTGCATGGATGCTGTTCTTCGGCTGAAACTGAAAAGAAATGAGTTAACCAAAATATGAACTAAACGACAATGAATAAAATACCAACGTGGAACATAACACCTGTTACTAGTATTGATTTAACTTGAACAGTGTTGAACATATTATATATTTTATTAACTTATGTACTTTATTTCGAATTGATTTTGATTTCAAATTTGAGAAAATGGAGCGTAAAAATGGATGAAGTTTCTTTAGAATTCAAAACGAAAACTAATAAAAAAACTTGAAAAGAAATACGTTTTAATTAAGATGTTGTAAATATGAAAATATAATGAATAAAATGACAATTTAAATTAAAATACGGATTGAAGTTTTTTTTTTAACATAACAATATTTAATATATGGTCTTTGTCTAACATACTCCCATTTCATAAGGTAGTATGAGCGAAATGGCGATTGCACGACCGAAAGGAATTGTGGGTCTTTGATAATGATTATTTATGCCTTTCTGTGACAGAAACGAATTTACTGCACAACGCCAGGCAGCCCCATTTTGTAAGGAAGAGCTTATAATTCAGTAATAAAACTATATGCAAAGCAACTCAGAAAAACTATTGTGTATGTTGTATGCTTAACAACAATTCATTTCGGTCTTGCAATGGCCATCCACCGTTATTACGACAACCTTCGTCGTCACCATCATTATCATTATCACTATCTTCATCATTATGATCCTTATCGCTATTGTCTTATTAAAATCATTATCGGTTTCATCATAAAAGTAGCCTGTGGCCGGGTAGCCTGTGGCCGGGTCCCTTCGAGCATAGGCAGCATTCCCATACGCTTATTAAAGACCTGCCATCAATTGCAGGTAGGGTCAACTTATTCGTCTTAACGCAGTATAGCTCTTGTTTGCTACAAATGAATTAACCGCGTCGTGATTCAAAAACCCTAAACTTCAACTCAAATTAACACCAAAACCGACGATTTACATCCCAATATCATGGACTCCGACGACCCCGAATAACCACTGGATATTGGACTACATTTCACAACGTTTTGAGGCGAAGTGGATTACATTTGGAGATAAATTTCGAACGAATTGAGTAGTAGAAAAATAAAGTCAAGTTGTCTTCTATATGTTTTAAGTATTTGAGATATTTTTGTTGAAGTAAAAGATGTTTGAATTCATTCCCAAACGGTATGTCCTCTCGGGGTTGATCTTCGCTGGCTTTGTGATCATGTCAACTCTACGAGCGAATTTGAACGTAGCTATAGGGGCAATGATAAGAAACCATACCATCAACGTTGACGGAACAGACATCGTTAAGGTAAGAAATAATAAACAACAGCTTAAAAAATAAACAACAATATTATAATATTTGTATTTATAATATAATAATATTTGTAAAATATGTATAGTAAATTTAGTCAAATAGTTAGATCAATGTTGATGGAACTGACATCGTCAAAGAAATAAATAATAAACAACAGCTTAAAAAACAACAATATTATAATATTTGTATTTATAATATTAGAATATTTGTAAAATATGTAAATTTAGTCAAAAAGTTAAATCAATATCGATCGACTTCAGAGACATCGTCAGGGTAAGAAATATATAACAATAAGTATTATAATATCAAATTAAAAATGTCTTGGTACGTACGAATCACATTGAAAATACCTTTGTATCAACTACGTATAGAAAGCTATATGAATTAAATGAGCCGACCTCAGAGCTATAGAATGACAAGGGACTGTGTGAGTTAACTGTTTGTATTTGTAATATAATAGTAATTCTAAAATAAGTAAAATTTAGAAACGTTTATTGAAAACAAGTAATATTTAGGTAAATTTAGTCAATTTTCCAGTTATTCGAACTATGAAATGAAGCTTTGACAATCTCGTCAACAGAAATGAAATCCTTTATATAATTATTGTACATTTTAAAGATTTATTTTAGTGAATAGTATTCTTTCCGATGTTGAATTTACGTTCATATCTTGATTTGTGATCGCAAATGTATATATGCATTTTTACATCTGTATATTTGCAGTAGTAGATCCAGAACAGTTTGAAGGGGCATCAATTAACTGTTAATTCGAAAGGCATCACAGTGTTTTTAAGTTCTTATCTTATCCGTTATTCTTATTATTCAACTCTAAAGGGGGGTCACTAGTCACCCAATTCATACACCCCCTGGATCAGCTTTTGATTATATTTGTCATATATTTATTTTCAGAAAATATTTAGTTTCATGTAAATAGTGTCAGTTGTTTGATTATTGTAAATCGAGTCTCTAGCTAAAGCTTAGTTGGGAGTGGCCAATAAATTAGTACAAATATATATCTTATTCCTCTCATTCATTCATCTATTCATCCATTTTTCATATTCGTTTATTTTTGGAAATCGTTCTTCATTGAAACATTTATCCATCCACCCACTTACCAATTTATTCATTTATCCATCCATTCATTCATTCGCCCACTCATCCATTCATTTATCAATCTATTCATTCATTCACTTCTCGTTGTTGTCATCCATTTTAGCCATCCATCATTCATTTCTTTGTCCCTTGGTTCACACCTTTGTTTGAATTTTCGTCGCTTATACATTATGACAAACTGTATCTCCATAGCAACTAGAATACAGCCGGTTGCAGTTGTGTTTACATTGTTTTATCTTTAAATGGGTCAATGATTAGTCACTTGTCGTTTTGATGGTACTTTTAAACAAAAACAGCATATACTCTCTCTACTTTCATATAACCATAATGTCTTCTGTTTGTAATTCAAATTTGTTCAACCTGTTAGGCTAAAATATTCATTTTAAGTCCCCTCCACATAAGAACCTATTAAGGTTTAAGTGCCATTTATATAAGAACCTTATAGGAACCTATTTAGGCTAAATTGAAAAATTCAGGTTCTTATACGTTCTTATACAATACTCGGTCGGGCTATTACTGTAGCCTCATGCTCAGCCTTGTGATTTGAAATCTGAATAAAGAATAGTGCAAATTGTATATCTTCTGTAATTGTCGAAAGCAACATTTAGGAGTTAATAATATACAACACATTCAACTAAACATTATACATGCAGCTTCAAATAGCAAGCAAATCGATATATTTAATACTTCTATTTGAACACCCCCGATGCATTTCGGTAGTTAGTTAAAATCTTCTTTTTCTCAATTTCAGCCAGCAGAATTTAATTGGAGTTCAACGATGTCAGGTAAGAACACCGAAAACAATGAAAACAGCTAGCAACTATAACAAAAATATAATAATTATAGTAATAATAATGATAACAACAACAACAGAAAACCTCGACGACAATTAATAGAAACAAACAAACAAACGAACAAATAAACAAACAAATAAACAAACAAACAAACCGACAAACAAACAAACAAACAAACAAATAAACAAACAAATAAACAAACAAAGAACAAATAAACAAACGAACAAATAAACAAACAAACGAACGAACAAACGAACGAACAAACAAACGAACAAACAAACAAACGAATACACGAACGAACAAACGAACGAACGAACGAACAAACAAACAAATAAACGAACAAACCAAAAACAAAACACGCAAACAACAAAAACAATAAAACAAACCAAACGCGACAACTACAGAAGAAACAACAACAATAACAACAAAATAAGCTTATCAAAAATAAAACTTTTGCTTTTGAAACGCATAAATATTCCAGAAAATCGCACAAAATTAAAAAAACCTTACGAATTAAACTATTCCTATCAATATGTTTGTATAATACATATTCCTATAAAACGTTAAACGTTATTTCACTCCTTCTATTATAGGTGTAGTACTAGGAGCGTTCTACTATGGTTACATGGTTTTCCAAATACCTGGTGGTTTGCTGGCCATGCAGTTTGGAGGAGCCAAGCTGTTCGGTGTTGGTATAGGCATTGCGTCTATACTGACCCTCCTAACACCAGTCGCTGCAAGGTTATCGCCGATAGCTGTGATTGTATTGAGAATCGGAGAAGGTCTAGCACTGGTAAGAAAACAGAAAAATGTTGTGAACACATGGATGAGTTGAGGAATGAATGAATTGGGTGGAGAGATGGATAAAGAAAAGGAATAAGGAAGGAAGGAAGGAAGGAAGGAAGGAAGGAAGGAAGGAAGGAAGGAAGGAAGGAAGGAAGGAAGGAAGGAAGGAAGGAAGGAAGGAAGGAAGGAAGGAAGGAAGGAAGGAAGGAAGGAAGGAAGGAAGGAAGGAAGGAAGGAAGGAAGGAAGGAAGGAAGGACGATAAAATGTTCAAAATACTATTCTAAAACACCATTTGTTTCAGGGTGCAATATTCCCATGCAACCACGCGATATGGAGCCACTGGGCTCCTCCAGAAGAAAGAACTACATTGGTAACGGTGTCTGTGACAGGTAAGTATTGTGAACCATGTACAGCAACCTCAATCCAATATGTTGTTGTAGCTTATATGTATACTTCATTAGAGAGAATTGGTGTTATAAGATGGTTAAAGTTCTTTGTATTGCTGGGTATTGTTTCGTTCTTTCTTGGTGTTGCAATTAAGATGTTTTGTATTCTGGTTTAGAGTTCTTTGTATTGTAGAGTATATATTGTTTCCGGCGTTCTAAGTTCTTGGATATTTCTTGGCCTTTTAAGATGTGTTGTATTCTGGTTTAGAGTTCTTTGTATTGCTGGGTATTGTTCTAAGTTCTTGTGTATTTCGTAGTGTTGCAAGATGTTTTGCATTATGGTTTAGAGTTCTTTGTATTGCAGGATATTGTTTCGTACTAAATTTTATAGTTTTACAGAAAGGAATAACTAATAAAACTAATTTGATGTTGTTTCAAGCTATAAATGTGTCTATTCTTGCAGGTACTAGTGTTGGTTATCTCATCACCATGCCTGTATCTGGTATACTGTCCAAGTATGGGTTCGACGGTGGATGGGGCTCAGTCTTTTACTGTTTTGGTAAGACACTTTTATATTCCTACACAAAATATCCAACGTTGACTACCCGACAAAAATCGCCTCTTTCATAGCCTTTTTCCACTTCCTTTAGTTACAAAGGTTTCACTGAGAAATACAAAGGCTACTATTTGTTACATGATCTTCAAAGAGGGCGAATCCATACCAAAAGTGGACTGGTTTTTGAACTCAGGAAAGCTTGCAAAGTGTCCAGTATTTAGATAGCTGTTTTGTACGATTGATCTGTCGACATTAAAATCTGAAAATCCGACCACCTCAGTCTCAGCATACTACAGGGCCCACAATAATTGGCGTAAGCTATTGTGGTGTCCCTGCCTTGATATGAAGGAAAAAGCTAAGTAAAAAAACCGTTAATCAAACCGGTCTGCCTTGGAGGCTCTTTTACGTTCACCAAGTCAGATTAGTGAGTGCGCACGATTGGCGTGTGCAACTTGTAGTATACGACTCAAATGAGCTCCAAGTCGTGCCGTGTAAATGCCCCTACGACTTACCTACGTCTATAACACGTGACCTACAACTTGTAGTAGGATTTTGAACCAAGGATCGAAACCCTACGACTTGTCGTAGGAAAATGACGTGATTTGTCCAATATTAGGACTGGAACTAGTATATTTCGTCCAATCACTCACGATTTTAGCAATGGCGTATACGAATCGTATACGACTAGTCGTGCGCGTGTGAATGGTACCTACTACATGTTGTAGGCAAATCGTATACTACAGTCGTAGGTCAAAATCGTATCGTGTAAATCGGCCTTTAGTGTACGTCAGTCACTAAGGGTGGTCACAACTAAAATTAAACGTCCCTATCTGTGAAAACGTGAAGGTCGAACCATTCGCAGATTTTTTACAAAAGCAGCAACATTGTGTAACTGTAGTTGTTTGAATTGCATGATCGTTATTTATTCTACTGTTACCATTGTCACCAGGTGTATTTGGGTTACTATGGTATATGATTTGGTTACTCTCCGTACATGAGACGCCAGATGAGCACCCTAAGATCTCAGAAGAAGAAAAACTGATACTGTCACACAATGACCCAGATTTACGATCAAAGGTAAACATTAAAGTGAGTGAGTGCGTGACACATCCGGTTCAAAAAACCATCCCTATCACTCGCGAATATGGTCCTACAAAATCAAATTATCTGAAATGTTAAATGTCAAAATCAAACTTTTGGTACAAAAAAGGAGATGTCATTACAGAATATTACGTTTGTCTCGCTTGTTTGCATTTTGTCACTAATATGGTCCCAGAAAATCAAATATCTGAAAATGTTAAACGAAAATGTTCAATTACATAAGTAATAAATTAACCTTTAGTCTTCTTGTAATGATCAAAACCTATAATGTATCTAACAGTTTTTACTAATTTTGTAACTATTTGGTCACTATAGAAACACTAGCCTGCGTAAACAGACTGCTAAGTAGGGTCTGTTCGCGCAGGCTATAGAAACACCAAATACAAAGGAAGCAATAACTCTTTCAAATATCCTTATTAACCTTGTTCAGTTACAACTTTATTTGTTTGTGACTATTACACGGTAGCAATAGTCCCTTTCGCAGTTCCCTGCGCCATCTTGAAAAAAAAAATATCATATATCGAGGACTTATCATTAATGGACTATAAACTTATTGGCTAAGATTGGAGAAAAAGGGGATAGGGTGGGACCCCATAGCCATCCCATCGATCTGGTAATAAACACAACTATAAAACAGAAAATGAGATAAAACATAATGTAATAGTCCCCTTCACAGTTCCCTGCGCCATCTTGAAAGGTAGCCGGGCATTTGCATGGAAACGAGACTTTGAGCTTGCAATGATAGAGACCTTTTAACACCTTGCGGGAAAAATTATTCACGTGCCTCTATCATTGCAATTTCAACGTTCGTCTCGCTTTGATGCAAAGGCTCGGCTACCTTTCAAGATGGCGCGGGGAACAGTGTAGGGGACTATTTAGTCGGGCTAGAGGGCCCGACTCTAGGTTTACCTTTTAGTCAATCTATGTATCTATCTATCTGTCATGTCGCGTATAGGCCCCATGATGCTTTGGGAACGAACACAGGAAGCCCAACGTAGAATTGTTTAGCCTCCTGTTTTGATTTTATGACTAGCCCGACTTCACGCTCCTAGAGCGTCTAGTTAATATTATTTTATGGATATAGTGTTAGCTATTTTACCGCACTAAATCGAAATATAGCGACTACTATAAGTATTATTCTTGGTTATCAACTAGATCCACAAAGTCCATGTTCCTTGGCTTAAAATACTCAAGTCTGCACCTGTCTGGGCTATCATAGCTGCTAACTTCGCTCTGGACTGGTCTTTCTATGTTTTACTTATATCACTACCAAAGTTTCTTGTGGAAATATTTGATACAGAGATACACACAGTGAGTAGCATTATTATCATCGTTGTCATTATTATCATAAATATCATTAATATCACTATCATCATTATCATTATTATCATCATCATTATCATCGTTGTCATTATCATCATTATCGTTGTCATTATTATTATAAATATCATTAATATCACTATCATCATTATCATTATTATCATCATCATTATCATCGTTGTCATTATCATCATTATCGTTGTCATTATTATCATAAATATATCATTACCATCTTGTCATTATCATCATCATCTTGATCATCGTTGTCATTATCATCATCATCATCACCGTTGTCATTATTATCATAAATATCATAAATATCACTATCATCGTTGTCATTATCATCATTATCGTTGTCATTATTATCATCATCGTTGTCATTATTATCATAATTATCTTAAATATCATTATCGTTGTCATTATTATCATCATCATTATCATCGTTGTCATTATTATCATAATTATTATCATCGCTGTCATTATTATCATCATCATTATCACCGTTGTCATTATTATCATCATCATTATCATCGTTGTCATTATTGTCATCATCATCGTCGTCATTATTATCATAATATTCATTAACATCATTATAATAATTATTATATTTATCACTATCATTATCATAATCACCATTACTGACACCAGTACCACCACCATCATCACCGCCACCATCACGACCAAAGCTATTACCAATACTATTATTAACTATTTGTTGTGCTGTACGTTTAGATGGGATTCATGGCGGCTGCGCCGTTCCTTGTTAAAGGTATCTGCACACCTTTAGCAGGGTTGTCAGCGGATATACTAAGAAAGTACAGTATGAGTACAAAGAATGTTAGACGTTGTTTCTATGCAACAGGCGAGTAAATATATACTTTGATTATTAAAATAATAATAATAATGACTTTATTTATTTATATAGTGCTATTTCCAACCGGTAATTGCTCAATACTTTTAATTGCTTCAATACACACAGTAGAAGGTCAAATTGGTTTATCTTGCCTCTTATGAAGTGAAATAGAGGAATTTGTAATTGATTAATTTATCAATTTTATTAATTAGTGAATCGATTTTTGATAATTGGTCAGTGGATTTGCTGATGATTAGTTGATTATCCTTTTTGCTCGGTTCCATTTCTCGATCGTTACAACACAGAAACTGACTGACTGACTAACTGACTGACTGACTGACTGACTGGTTGGTTGATCATTTGGTTGGTTGGTTAGTTATTCTACATATTTAATAATACTTATCTCATTTTCTCTCCAGGTTCTCTATTCACTGGTGTATTCATATTAATCGCTGGCTATACAGAAAGTGTCATTGTTGTTATTGTATGCATGTCAATATCAGGGGCAACAACATCAATATCATATCCCGCCTATACGGTCAATATGTTAGATATAGCACCCCGGTGTGCTAGTGTTATAATGGGAATATGCAACACTCTTGGAACAACGGCAGGATTTCTCAGTCCGATGTTGGTTGGCTTTGTAACTACGAACCAGGTAACGTAGAGTTTAGAAGGTTTTTATATATAAAGTTGATGAAAATTATTCACTGGAAAAAAATCGATTACGATCGTTGAGTATAGAAGGGGGAGAAAGAGAAAGGAAGAGTGAGTGCGAATGAAGGAAGGAGGGAAGGAAGGAAGGAAGGAAGGAATTGGCTTCAATTGATGTTCTTTACTTACAGACTCTCGAGGAGTGGCGGGTGGTGTTCTGGGTTAACGCGCTGGTGTCGTTGATTGGCTCAGTATCGTTTTGTGTTTTTCTTGCTGATGAGCGTCAGGACTGGGACAAAGAAACAAGCAAAGAGAAGATAAATGAAGAAGAACCACCAAAGAATATTGAAACACACAAACCACAATAAAATAAACATACTCCCCCCCCCCCCTCCCCGAAAAAACCCACTCACAAATCTAGTTACAAAATCATACACAAACTCACATATCAATACAAAACTAGACGCATAACTGCGTGAACTCGGGCTTCATTACGATTATATAATCATTTTCTTGGATTAGCTTGAAATGATTTGAAGCAAAAGGTCGTCCTCCTTTTCTGTTTGGTCCGTTCCTTCAGTCCGTGGTCCGCTTGACTGTAATGCTTTTACCTGGATATCGATGTTTCGTGCAGTGATACATGCGAGCTCAAAGACTGTCTAGAAACAGTGTTATTAAAGTTGTTCTTGCAAAATAAACGCAAGAAAAAGCAAGATAGATACTAGTCACTAAAGCAATTGGTGTTATATTTGAGGCGATTTAATTTAGGCTGTTAGATGTAGTTTTCAGAGAGCCTGATTTCAGCTGTTTTATATTTGTTGTTGTCGAGCTTGACCTTGAGTTTAAAACCGGTCACGTTATCTATTACTTTCATCGTTCAACTGCTAGATAATAGGTTGAAGCGATTACTGTTTAAACTTAAAAGATTTGCGTATAAGTTTGTTGTTCTTTGCCCAGAAGCTAAGCGCTCGGCAATTGCCAATCAATCGCGGATCTGAAGCTTTTACGAGCTAATAGTATAGTCAATAAAATTAAACTATTGACAGATACACTCGTTATTTTAATCAAAAATATAAAATAAATAATTACAAGAAGCAAAATATTTACCCTAAACATCACTAAAGTATTATACTGTTGTTGTCTTCACTTCTAGTGCGCTGTATCGTACTCTCTAAGAATGCTTACAATACAGTTAAATATCCAGTAGTATTTAACAGCTTCGTCCTTTGTAACTGGTTGTGAATCAATTCCATAGCATTATAGCAGGGACGATTTCTCGATAAATTCCATCATAATAAGTTGGCTCGCTTATTTGACCCTTTCCGAAAACATTCGACATAAACTTAAGTGTAATTCTACTGCGAATCATGTGGAGTGAGCGTATAAAATATGAGAATATTCCACCTAGAAATCAATCCTTCGACGAATCAAATATCCATGTGCTCGTATTGGCCAGTCTACCCATGCGCTGTGACCATACGCATGCGCGGTGACGACTAGACGGCGTTTTGCGACCCAAGAAAAAAAAAAAAAAAAAAAAAACATTGAAGCCCATTTTAAGACTCGGGTTTCCTTTGGAAAGCCCGAGTAATAACCAAACAACACTGTAAACCACAAGCCAACATAGCAATACAACAAAACAGAAAACAAGCAAATGCTTAAATTCGCTCAGAAATCCATTCACGGCAGTTTATAACGAATAAAGATAATGGAAATAATGATACAGAAGAACTCGCATACATAAGAAAATGCTTTTTTATATCTCACATTATTCGGTGCAAAAATACTTATAGAACCAAAAGGGTGAAAACACTACAGCCATGAAATAGAGTGAAGTCATCAACCCGTGAAATAGATATTAGACTAATACAACTTAGCAGTCTCTAATTCCATTGTTTTCTTTTGTGTCTATTTGACTATTACACCTTGAATATTTAATTTTGGTTCACGGGTAAAATGTCTTCACTCTACAACTGTACTTGACTTGTTTTTGCAATTGATAGTGACTAATAGTCACTAAATAAGAACTATTACGCAGTAGCAATTATTTGATTTCATGGATATAGTGTTTGCGCTCTAGCAAAAAATCATATTGTCTTAGTAAACGAGCAAGGAATGTTTTATCCATTATTCAATACAGAACGAAATGAAGTTTGATTGCTCGTTTGTTCATTTGCCTGATAATGTTTGTCTCGTTGATTTGCTTTTTGTCACTATCAACATCATCGCCATCAACCTCACCATCAACACCATCATCAACCAATTCATCACAAGCACCCATGGTCCCTGCCCCTCAGTGTTGACCATGGGAATAGGCAAGGTAAGATTAGACGGCAAAACAGTCCCTACTTTTACGCGAAAACTCCGAGGAAACGAGTTAAACTTCGATCGGACGAAATTCTAGCCGCGCGAGAAAGAGGAGATGATTAACGAGAGGGGGGAGTGAGGCGAGGCGCGAAAAGTAGGTCCCCGCCCCTCAGTGTCGACCATGGAAACAGGCAAGGCAAGACCACCATCATCATTGTCTATGTTTCGTTTGTTGTCATGAAACGTTTTCAAAAACTATATTCACCCGACCGTTAAACTATCCAAAACGTCCAGCAGCCGTTAAGCAATACTGAAACTTTAACATAACATTATTCAATTTACCTTCTCCTTCTGTTTCTTGCAACAACGAAGAGATCTTCTTTTCTCTGCAAATACTACATGTATACAACCTGAAATGAAAAGAACTAGGGAACCCAAAACTCTTTATTAAATGTTTGTTTCTTTACTCTTTTCACTTGATCTTTTACCACCGTTGGCATAACTACGCGTCTTGTCAGACTAAATTCTAACCCATTTGCGTAATGACGTCATTTTACTACCAGTACCAGAATGTACGTGTTATGAATCATTGTTATTCATGATCATATAATAACTCCCTCTTGAGAACTAGTAATATAGTATGACGCAATAATGCAAGTGGCCTATTGGTCAATAAACAAAATAAGGAAATCAAAGGAAATATGAAACAATGACAACTATGTAACTGAAATTCATTTACGACAAAAGAAAAACAAACAAATGACACATTGTCCTTTTAGTTTAATTGATGATTTTTCTTTCTATATTTTGTACAAGTCAGTCCATGACAACAGTTAATGGAGTACACCTATTTCAAAAAACTGACTATTTGGACAGGTCATCCCAAGATGAAAACTGAGGCATTATGGGTATACATCTAAACACGAACGAGATTTGTACAATCGGGTTTTTTTTTTCGCCACAAGCCACAGGTAGCCCAAGCTCACTGTTAGTGTTGATTTACTAAATGATATATGGGTACTTTTGAACCTTCGACTTTTTGCCTTAAAATTTAATAAAAAAAATCGAAGGTTCAAAAGTACCCATATATCCTTTAGTAAATCAACACTAGAGTGCATTCAGTAAAAGCATGAAACATTAGTAATACTATTTCATACTATTTTATGCTAATTCTTTTGTTTTCTTTTGTTCAACTAGCACTATTTTGCACAATTTAGTAATTAGTGTTTCACGCTTTTACTGAATGCACTCTAACAGTGAGCTTGGACTACCTGTGCACAAGCATGGAGGTTATTGTTTAGATACTTGCATGGAGGTTATTGTTTAGATACTTGCATGGTGGTGCTTGTCGTAGGTGGAATCATTCACAAATTATGCAATGGACAACCTTTTTGAAATAAGTGTAAAAAACGATTTTGGGCAATCAGTCTATTTCCATTGCTACATTTCCTAATTCGCAAATGTAGAAACGAGGTGAGGCCCTAGGTCGAGTTACGTTCCGCAAAGGCTCACGGGGTTGTTATATGGGGTACAACAATAGCAAAATGGCGGTCTCATGTAACGATACCGAGCGCCTTTGCGGAACTTAACTCGACCCAGGTCCAAACTCAATTCTGAATTAGCTAAATATATTTTTCTTTCACAGATCGATATAGGAATTTAATTAAAATTATATCATATTGTACGATTGACCCATATTAACATTATTATACAGGAATACAGCACCAGTCGAAAGCTGCGTTTTCGTTGGCCCCCTAATACAGTACCGCTATTGTTTGGTTAGGTTTAGGGGAATTGTTTGGAAAGACTATTGTTTTTTATTGTTTTTGATTTGGTGCTGACTATCCCTTATTATATCTTTCATTATCTATCTATATCCCTTCTAAAAGTTCTCTGCCTTTGTCTCCTGCCTTATCACCGAAGTAATGAGCTGGTTTCTTTAGGCCAAGTCCCTGTAAGTAGCGGGCGTACTCAGCGTTGACCGTGTCTACTAACGATACTAAATAACGCTAAGAAAAACATACAACAAACTTGACAATGATAGCTCATAGATTGATATGTGTGATAGAACCGTCAGAGGAATATTGTAATTATAATAATAGTGATTTGTGTTGGCGAATACACTGGTGTTGATGATTATATGTCTATTATCGGTGGATATAGATGTATCATTGTCATCATCATCATCATTATCATGATAATTATCATACTTATCATGATCACGATGATCATCACCATCATCAGCAATATATTCATGGTTGTCATCTTCATCATCATCAACCTAATCGTGATCATAATGATCATCATAACCATCATCGATCCATCATCAACATCCATCACCAGTACCATTACCACTATCATCACATTGGCAACAGTAATTTTATGATCAAGTCGATCTCCATCGTCGTCATTGCAATCACCATCGTCGTCACTGCCATCATCATGATTACCGTCATCATCATCGTCACTGTCATAATAATAGTAATAATAATAATCATCATCATCATCACAAGTGTTTAAATTTTGATAATAGTGTAAGCAAACAGAGTACCATCAGATTAAAGACATACAAATAAAAAGGATACACATATGTTCATCGTGTTGAAAGTCAAAACCAAATTCCTGACAGGCCTCAGAAAAGAGCGCTGCACGATCAAAGTATCTCATACTGTCAATAAATGAAACTGTGTTTAGCTCTATACATCATAACAATGATCCCGAGAGACTACCGTATATACTTGTATTATACCGACGGGTAGCGGCTTGAAAATAATGAATGCACAATAATCCCCCTTACAGTTCCCTGCGCCATATTGAAAGGTAGCCAGGCCTTTGCATTAAAGCGAGACGAACGTTGAGCTTGCAATGATGGAGACACGTAAATAATTGTCCCGCAAGGTGTTAAAAGGTCTCTATCATTGCAAGCTCAACGTTTGTTTCGATGCAAAGGCCCGGTTACCTTTCAAGATGGCGCTGGGAACTGTGAAGGAGACTATTGGAATATAGTCAAAATGTCTCTTTATCTGGACAACGGTGATGAAAATGGCTGTATCACAGACTAGAAGAGAGTTAGAGGAGAGACTGCATACCTGTGAAGCATTTCCAATACTTTATGAAACTGGCCAAGAGAGAGAAGCACAAGAATAGCTTTGCTCTGAAACGAAATGAAAAACTTTATATGGACAATACGTCACTGTAAACTCCAGTAATATCTTTTTTTATTAATTCATTTATGAATTCATCCATCCTTTCATTCATTCATTTATCCATTCAATTTAATTTAATTTGGAATTTATTTTAGCTGGTATAAAATAGTGCAAGGGATGAGTTTCACTTAATGCTTTGTTCTAGAAAATTCGCCTTCGTGCACATTTATTATTATTATTATGCAATAACCAACCTGCTGACTGGTGTGTGTACTAGAAAGATGTTCAATCCATCTACGCATGACCTCTGCACAGTCGGGGTAGTTAAGAGTCGCCTGGAATGAACATTATAAAAGATGAGGTATAAAGTGAGGTAGGAGAGAGAAAAGAAAAAAAAAAGATAGTGAAAAGTAACATTAAAGCAATGGAAAAAATAGGAAAAAGGAAATGAGAAAAAACTGAACGAAAAGGAATGAAAAAGCTGAAAATAAATAAATAAATGAAAGAGAATAGCAGCGAAAACTGGGGATGAAAATAATGAATTTGAAAGATTTGGAGAAATAAAGACAATAGAAGAAATAAAATGAAATAGCAAAAATAGGAAACTAAAAGCAAAGCATACAGTAAAAACCCGCATAAAAGAACATACCATTTTCGATTAAGGCTGATTTTGTTCTTGTATATCTTATATATTGTTCTTATATATATGGTACTTTGTTGACCAAATTTCAGCCTGAGTGTTTTTAATCCACTTGTTCTTATATGTGGGTTTTGACTGTATTACACAAAAGAAAGGACGACAAAAAAATGGAAAAAAGAAGAGAGTTGTCAAGTGAAGAAAAAATGGAAGTCAATATATTGCTTACCTTTGCTAGGGAAGCCGCTTGTTCCCATTCCCCATAGGTCTGTAAATATCGACATGCATCCAGTCCCTTGTCAATCAAACATAAGAGCTGGACACCCTCTAGAAATACAATCAAACAGGTTCCAGTAATGTAAAAAAAACACAATTTTGTGGTGACCAACTCGAAAGTCTTAACTACTCTGGTCATCACAAACGTATTACTATCACGTATTTTGTAAATTTAATTATTATTGTAAATCATGTTTTTCAATTGTAACTAGCGAGTAAACTAGTATAGGCTGCGTCGGTGTTTGAAATAAACGATAGGTAATAGAATGAACGAAGGGCTAAAGCTTGAAACGTCAGTAAAGTTAAGTTAGCAACATTTTTTACGGTGTTACAAATTTCATTATATTACCCATGTTTTTCAAATTTAATTGTGTAAATAGGAATCTATGTGTGAATTAAAAAAAGTTCAATTTAGTTTGCCATAGACATGCACGCGAAAACATTAATACCAAAAGATCAAATCGGCTAACGCGTTGCTATGTATGTTTCCACCCAATTCAAAGCCACTGGAAATAAGATTATTTGTCTTATGTATTTCGATATCACGTGGAAAATGTTTGGAACAAAAGTTTTTATTCCCAGTGGTTTTGAAATGGGTCGAAACGTACATAGCAACGCGTTAGCCGATTAAGTCTATCGGTTATGAGATACTTGTAAACGTTGTTACCTGCAAGTTTGCCGCTAGCAATAAGGTTGGTGGCCACTAGTTTTATAGTACTCTGTGACGCGCCTGATGAACGTATAGTAGCAACTAGACACGCCCTGTAGTCATGACGATACAAACAAATAACCGTTAGCGTGAACATTTGCTGTCATATTTATGCCTGTTATTATATCTGCAAAGATCATCACTATCAGCATCATCGTCATCTCCATCATTATCACCTTGATCACTATCATCATCATCGTCATCGTTATATCACCATCGTTATCATCATCATCATCTCCGTCGCCATCATCTCCAACATCATCTGCAATCATCGCCACCATCATCATCTCCGTCTCCGTCATCATCATCATCATATTCATCATCATCTTCTCCATCATCACCATCTTTTCCGCCATCGACATCATTATCACCATCACCATCATCATCATCATCATCATTATAATTATGTTCCATCATCTCCATCATCATCATCTTTTCTGCCATCACCATCATTATCACCACCACCATCATCATCATCTTTTCCGCCATTACCATCATAATCACCACCACCACCATCATCATTATCATCAATGATCTCCATCATCATCATCATCATCATTATATGTTCCATCATTATCATCATCTTTTCCGCCATCACCATCATTATCACCATCATCATCATCTTTTCCGCCATCACCATCATTATCACCACCATCATCATCTTTTCCGCCATTACCATCATTATCACCACCATCATCATCTTTTCCGCCATTACCATCATTATCACCACCATCATCATCTTTTCCGCCATTACCATCATTATCACCACCATCATCATCTTTTCCGCCATTACCATCATAATCACCACCACCATCAAGATTATCATCAATGATCTCCATCATCATCATCATCATCATTATATGTTCCATCATTATCATCATCTTTTCCGCCATCACCAACATTATCACCACCATCATCACCCTCATTATCATCAATGATCTCCATCATCATCATTATCATTATATGTTCCATCATCTCCATCGTCTTTTCCGCCATCACCAACATTATCACCACCATCATCACCCTCATTATCATCAATGATTTCCATCATTATCACCACCATCATAATCTTTTCCGCCATTACCATCATAATCACCACCACCATCATCATTATCATCAATGATCTCCATCATCATCATTATCATTATATGTTCCATCATCTCCATCATCTTTTCCGCCATCACCATCATTATCACCACCACCATCACCCTCATTATCATCAATGATATCCATCATCATCATTATATGTTCCATCATTATCATCATCTTTTCCGCCATCACCATCATTATCACCACCATCATCATCTTTTCCGCCATTACCATCATTATCACCACCATCATCATCTTTTCCGCCATTACCATCATTATCACCACCATCATCATCTTTTCCGCCATTACCATCATAATCACCACCACCATCATCTTTTCCGCCATTACCATCATTATCACCACCATCATCATCTTTTCCGCCATTACCATCATTATCACCACCATCATCATCTTTTCCGCCATTACCATCATTATCACCACCATCATCATCTTTTCCGCCATTACCATCATAATCACCACCACCATCAAGATTATCATCAATGATCTCCATCATCATCATCATCATTATATGTTCCATCATTATCATCATCTTTTCCGCCATCACCAACATTATCACCACCATCATCACCCTCATTATCATCAATGATCTCCATCATTATCACCACCATCATAATCTTTTCCGCCATTACCATCATAATCACCACTACCATCATCATTATCATCAATGATCTCCATCATCATGATTATCATTATATGTTCCATCATCTCCATCATCTTTTCCGCCATCACCAACATTATCACCACCATCATCACCCTCATTATCATCAATGATCTCCATCATTATCACCACCATCATAATCTTTTCCGCCATTACCATCATAATCACCACCACCATCATCATTATCATCAATGATCTCCATCATCATGATTATCATTATATGTTCCATCATCTCCATCATCTTTTCCGCCATCACCATCATTATCACCACCACCATCACCCTCATTATCATCAATGATCTCCATCATCTTTTCCGCGATCACTTTCAGTATCAATATATCACACCACCCTCTTTGTTGTCATTACATGCATAACCAACAAAATATACTTGCCTTAATGAGTCGACATAGTAGTTGTCATTTGACGCATCGGTTTCGAGGAATAGTTGAACAGCACGATCAGCCTATAAGAACATCAAACCATCATCATCATTATCATTATTATCATTACCATTATTATTATTATCATCATCATCATTTTTTTTTTAAATATTCATTTATTGATAACTAACAAACGAAAAAAACAAATACACACACACAAAATTTACAATTATATTTATTATTATTATCATTACCATTATTATCATCATTATTATATTACATGCATGTGGTCATCATTACCGTAACCATCATCGTCAACATTATTATCATCATCACCATCAACATCATCAACATCAACATCAACATCATTATCACCATTATTATCATAATTATATTACATGCATGCATATTACAGTCATCATTGCCGTAACCATCATCGTCATCATTATTATTATCATCATCACCATCATCGTTGTTGCTGTCAACATCATCATCAATATAATATTACATGCATGAGGTCATTATCTTAAACATCATCTTCGTCATCATCATCATCACCACCATAAAATCATCATCATAGCCTTCAGTGATATTTACCTGTCCTAGCATTAGAAGTGCTTCCGCACATTTTCTTGTATGTTCATATGTTGATCTCTTACTGTCATGCAGAGCAATACGGTCTAATTGCGCTTTCTATTAAATACAAAATAGAAGTAAGCTCTCTACACTTATTTTGTAATAAAACTATTTTAATTATTGCATGTTCTGTTCTGTTTTATTCGGTGGATAGCGCTATTCATGCTTCGTACAACCGGCCTCTGGTCATGTACGTTCTAGGAATTTTGCTGGTTTTTCGGTATTTGCCTTGATGAAAATATTTTATCAAAAATATTTCACGGATAATGAATGTCGCTTATCATTAATAAATAAAAAGATTACCTGGAATGCATCTGAGTCGCAGAGAATCTCAAAACATGTATCCATGGAGACGGGATAACAACAACAAGAGTCACTAGTATCAGGCGCCTCCATGCTAGTAAGCTGTAGGTCATCATCGATCGTGAGCAGATCAAGGGAATTGGAGCTGAATGACCGTTTGATTTTAGCTGTAGCATCGGATGGGTTGAAGAGATCCGAGGAGGACCGGGGACGACCGGTGGCTTGTGGTGGTGGTTTGTGACTTGTCTGAAAAAGTGATTTTAATTCACTAACATTAGCAACCCCCTATCGACTTTCCCTACACCCCATGGGGAAACCTATTTCCAATAACATATAATAGCAACCCCTTGTAACATGGTTCCCATGGTAAAAAAAAACCAAAAACAATAAAATTAGTTACAAGTGTGAGCAGGGCAACACAAACATGTTTTTTGTTTATTTGATATGTCATTGCAAATGGGTTTCCCTGTGGGGGATAGGGACAGTCGAAAGGGGGTAACCTAATTTTGTTAATCGTGGAAATTATTTTTAACAAATAGCACCATTGCAATACACTGATCATTTACAATGCAGTATACCCTGCGAGCAGAGGTTCCTTTTGTTGTTCTAGGTAAGAGAAATGAGCCTCTGCTCGCAGGGTAAATGCAATGTAACAACTTGTCTGTAAAGTAAGTAATTTTAACTTTGAAAAGTGATTGTATATTATGTACAGTAAAGATCACAATGACGTAAAAAAAAAATCGTTTGTATAAATATTATTCATGTTGTATATAGATTTGGATAAGTTCAATTAGTATAAATACAAAGATGATTATACAAAATCGAGCACTCTGATTGGCTTGCTATCTCGGATTATCAGCCGATAATCACCTTTTCTGACAAAATGGCTGCCAGTAGTCGTTTTGTCACTGTTAGCGAAGATGAAATTGAAAACTTTAAAGAAAATGCTGTCCCAAAATCGACTAAAGAAGCTACAAAGTTTGGTGTCAAGCTATCTAAAGGATCATAGTAAATTTTCACGTTGTTTTTTTGTCATTATGCGAGACAATGTTTACAATTTTTACAATGTTTTTTGCCGCGTGACGGTCGCGCTTTTAAAAAATAAAATATTTTCACTTTCAATGTTGTCTTTCTTTTTTGAAATAATCACCTTTGTATTTATACTAATAAAAACGTTTATTCACCTCAGGCGAAGTGATTATCGGTGAATATTTACTTCGCAGCTCGAATACTCGCCGCTCGATAAATATTCACTGATAATCACTTCGCCTTCGGCGAATAATTGTTAAATAATGATCACAACGGTTATAATGGTGATGGTGGTGGTGATGACAATCATGATGGTTATTGTGATGGTAATGGTTATGATTATGATGATAGTGTTGATTGTGATGATAAGATGATGGTGACGGTTATGACCATGGAGAAGATTATGATGATGATGATGATGAAGATGATATTGTTGATGATGATTATGATGAGTATGATGGATGATTATCATGATGATGATAATGATGGTTGTGGTAATTATAATGATGATGACGATTATGATGCTGCTGGTGATGATGAAAAGGATGATGATGTTGATGGTTATGGTGAAGATTATGATGATGATGAGTATGGTGGATGATAATGACGATTGTGGTGGTGATGATGATGACGATTATAATGAGGACTATGATGATGGAAATGGCAATAATAATAATAATGATGATGGCCTCGTTGGCTATACTTTAGACCATTAAATACCTTGTGTATAGGACAAGAGAGTCTAGCTTTCTCTCTTCGTAGATAATGTAATGCCACATCCCAGAACACTGACTCCGCTTCATCACCAAACAAACTGAAAACAACAAAACAAGCAAAAATTATGTACAAAATTACTAGTAGTCCCTTTCACAGTTCCCTGTGCCATCTTGAAAGGTAGCCGGGCCTTTGCATTGAAGCGAGACGAACATTGAGCGTGCAGTGATAGAGACCGTTCAACTCCTTGGGGACAATTATTCACGTGTCTCTACCATTGCAAGCTCAACATTCATATGGCCTGGCTACCTATTAAGATGGTGCAGGGAACTGTGAATGGGACTATTGGCTGGTCATTATTTATTATCTCTTACTTTGCTGTGAGGAGGCATTTCTGGGCAGTACCCATAGGAGTTACAGGAATAAAGTCAACAATAGATCTGGAAGAGAAAACTAAATGTTAAATAATATAGAAGACTTCCAATAGGGCTGTCGAAACGTCTAACACCAACATCAAACCATTCACCTTTTGTGAATGTTGCATTAAGACTACATACTTACGGATGAATAAGATGTAACTGTTCTTGCAGAATTGTCTCGAGTTCAGGCTGAAGCTCGCTGTATACAAAAAACATTAACAATGTGTTATAATATTAAACATACTCATTTATCTACAGTGTAGCTCTGTCTGTCTGTCTGTCTGTCTGTCTGTCTGTCTGTCTGTCTGTCTGTCTGTCTGTCTGTCTGTCTGTCTGTCTGTCTGTCTGTCTGTCTGTCTGTCTGTCTGTCTGTCTGTCTGTCTGTCTGTCTGTCTGTCTGTCTGTCTGTCTGTCTGTCTGTCTGTCTGTCTGTCTGTCTGTCTGTCTGTCTGTCTGTCTGTCTGTGTACTAGCTATCAATCATTGTTTGTGTTTACTTACAGATCTGATATATTAGTCAATAAGCAGGTTTCTCTTCCTAGCTTGTGTTGTAATATTGTCTTTAGAATCAGAGCCGTCTTGGATTCCAGAATATGAGGACACCAAAGTGAATCTATCAAACAATTACAACGCAAAGTATTTTATGTATAAGTATTTGTTAACAAAAAAAAATAAAGAAGCCATATTGTTACTTATAACGTAACCAATAACTTCATAAAACAAACATTATATAACGCAACAACTTTATTTCAGCGTAACTATTAAGTAATATCTACGTCATCACTTTGTGAATTATGTGAACATATCACACGATTTTAAAGAAACCAAAACTTTATTACAACGTAACCATGACGTAATGTCTAACTTTTTTTATAAAATCAGTTACGTGACTAACCCGTATCCTATCACATGGCTATTACACGGGCAAGAACTAAAACTAAGCCATGATGTAAAATCTTACGTAATTATAACGTCAGTTACGTGACTATACCGTAACCTATCACATGACTATTACACAGCCAAGAGCTAAAACGTAGCCATGACGTAACACCTTATGGAATTACAACATCAGTTACGTGACCACACTGTAAGTTTTAGAGCAGATTTTGTGTAACTGTGAAAAGTTCAGTGCTGTGTGTGTGTCTTGCCGCGACCGTGATGTTTCTAGAATTTTGATGTGCCTTGCCGTGCCTTGACCGTGTTATTGCCATGAGCTTTTCATAGTCATACGAAATCAGCTCTAACATAATAGTCCCCTTCACAGTTTCCTGCGCCATCTCGAAAGGTAGCCGGGCAATGATAGAGACATGTCAATAACTGTCCCACAAGGTGTTAAAAGGTCTCTATCATTGCAAGCTCAAAGTTCGTCTCGCTTTGATGCAAAGGCCCGTCTACCTTTCAAGATGGCGCAGGGAACGGTGAAGGGGACTATTGTTTTATTTCGTCATGAATGAACGATTCGTTTTCAATTAATTTTTCCATTGTTCTTTAACTCCTCCTACATTTTCTATAGCTTTTATATTGCTCACTTTTCCCGCTTCTTATCTATACTCAGTATCTCTCTTAGTCTAATTCTTTAACTCCGACGAAGGGCTAAAGCTCAAAACGTCAGTGAAGTTAAGTCAACATTTTTTAAGGTGTTACAAATTTCATTATATTACCCATCGTTTATATCAGACACCGTCGCAGCCTATACTAGTTTACTCGCTAGTTTCCATTTATATTGCTTTAACAAGTGAACTAACCATGTAAGTTTAGTGCTGGCATCGCGACTGTTGATGTCTGAAGTTCCATGTCCAAGACCTGCAGGCACCCACTTGCCTGGACAAGTATTGGTAGATCTGATGCCAGCCAGTCCAGGTCAATGGTAGGTGAACCATCTTTAGGTATCTTGTAACTACTGTACATCTCAGCCTGGTAAGATATCATTGAAAGGTTAAAATAACCAGGGAAGGGTGCAGAGATTTAATAGCACTTTAAGTTAGTCGGGGTGGGGAAGGAGGGGAAGGGGTGTACAGTCCAGGTCAATAGTAGGTGAACCATCTTTGGGTATCTTGTAACTACTGTACATCTCAGCCTGGTAAGATATCATCGAAAGGTTAAAATAACCAGGGTAGATTTAATATATTAATCATCATCAGCATTGATTCATACTGATCGTCATCATCATTTTAGTCATCATCATCACCACCATTAAATCATCAACATCATCATCATCATCTTCGCCATCATCCTGAACACTACTATCATCACCGTTATCATCTTCATCATCATCGTCATCTTCATCATCATCTTTGTCATCATCCTGACCACTACTATTATCATCACCATTATCATCACCACCAAAACCCTCAAGGCAAGTTTTAATTTGAGAAGATAAAAGACAGTTTGTTGTACCTGTTGAAGGTCCCAGACATCCATACCATCATTAAACAGAACCCCTACTTTTAAGTTCCCTCTACCAGGAGCAAACTTGATTTTCTTAACACACCCTCGATGAGTAGCAACTAGTCTGAAATACAATAACATGTACCTTCAATCAAATACGAAGCCTGAATAAGCAAGGAATAAAAGAAGCTGAAAGAAAAATCAATGTTCTGAAATATTTTAAACCACACAGAAAACAATGGATGGCAGTGTGCATGTAGCTATCATATTATTCACACTGAATATTAAACATATATAAAACAAAAAACAAATAAACAAACATAAATAAATAAACACACAAACAAACAAATAGACAAAGAAAGAAAGAAATGAGCAAACAAACCAGTAAACAAACAAGTAAATACACAAACAAATACACAAAAACAAATAAAGTAACAGACAAAAACAAACAAACACATAAACATACAAACACATAAACATAAACAAACACATAAATAAATGAATAAACACGCAAATAAATAAATGAGCAAACAAACAAGTAAACAAACAAATAAACACACAAACAAATAAACATACAAACAAATAAACAAAAACAAACAAACAAATAAGCAAACAAATAAGCAAACAAACAAATGAACAAACAAACAAACTAACAAACAAACAAATAAACACAAACAAACAAATGTGCAAATAACCAAAAAGACAAACAGATATACATACCTTGTAACTCTTGCCTTAAGCTCCCATATACTAAGATTTCCTTCATTGTCAGCAAGAACCATCATATCACCCTTCCACGCCATACACTGAACTACACCAAGCGTACTCTGTAAGACAGCAAACACATACAAATATCAAAAAACATTCTCTCAAACAAATGAGCAAAGCTACAATCAACCCTAACCATAAGCCCATAAAGGCAACTTTTTTGAAGACCCATGGTCACTTACAAGCACATGTGCATCACACATAAGATTGAATTTCCTGGACCATGAAAATCGTGCATTCAGACATTTTAACATATTTTTTTATGTGAGTGTGCATTTACGATCTTCCTAAATCATTTAGCGCTTTGCTTTGTTTGTTTTCTCATAATATGACTGACTGCGAATGAATCATCATCATCATCTTTATTTGAATAAACCATCGGGGGGAGACTACAAATTTTTTTCTTTTTTCTTTTACAAGATTAAACATTGTTTATAACACTCAAATCAAAATAAACAATGCAATGCATGATGGTAAGTGAACATGGGTCTTTAAGATAAGAACTAAGTCTATTTTACTTACATCACATTGAACTTTAGAGCCGTCTTTGACATTGTTTCCCTCGACCAGGAAGTGATACAGCAAACCATTAACATCAACACACACAAAGTGCTCCTTGATCCATACCTATCATTGGCAACAAAACGGAATGTAAGTACATACATTCTTCTCTTCATGGAATATTCCATACAGACAAGCCGTTCATATTGTATAAATAGAGGATATTACATGGAGCGCAGCGAACGAGTGGGATATCTTTTCAACACGAGAAAATAAAAATTCATATCTCCAAGCGCACATGTAATGTTCTGTTTATTATATAACAGATTGAAACACAAAAAAAAATATTTTGAAAGTTTATTGGTTGAGAGTGATATCACACATGTGTGATATCAATGATATCTTCATGACTAGGATAGGCTTTTTATCTAGTTGATATCACTCGGTATACCACTATATGTTATATAATAAATTATAGTACTTACATGGGTTTGAGTTTGGCCCATTTTCTGTGGATCAAGAACATGTGATACTATGTCTGATGGAACTGTTGCTTCTAGTTGACTGCTTAACTTTTTCTTGAGATGTTTGGAATGGTGGGATGGAGACCACTCCTATTGAACAAAAAATATAATGAATACAATATTAAATGATTTTATGGATTTAATAAATTAAGGAGTATAAAGAAGTATGAATGCAGAAATGGATGAATGAAGGAATAAATAGATGGATGAATACATAAATGAACAAAAATACTGAAAAAAAAAGAAATGAATAAATAAATAAATGGATGGATGGATTGATTAATTAATGAAGGAAGGATGGAAGGCTAACTTAATAAATGAATGGATGGATGGATGAATAAATAAATTAATGAATGTGGTCTATTCTTTGTTTGGTCAAGCAATCATTGAGGCGAAAAATCACCAAAGGTCTTTTCATCCAAAAACGCAAACCATCTCTAAACAAACAAAACACTATGTACATTGCAAAGCTTTTCCCTTTGGGAATAACATGAACCTTTAAAACAAGATCATTTCATGTAATTTATACCATTTCCTGATGATGACTATGTAGTCGAAAACGTTCGAATAAAGAAACAACAATTAATCTAAACGCCTTATTTTCTACATCGAAGAGAGCGACAATTATGACACGAACATATTTATATTATGAAAAACTTTATTATGGGAAATGACATTAATAAATGAATAAATAGATAGATCAATGAATGATTGATGGAAGACTAAATTGATAAATGAATAAATAGATGAACGGATGAATAGATGAATGAATGGGTTGATAAGATAAGCCAATGAACCAATAGTTCAACATAAAATGATAGTTTACCAGTGCAGTGATGTTTGGGAAGTTTCTTGGAAGTTCTTTGAGAATACAAAGATTCTTTAAATCCCATAACTGTAATGGTCTAGTCTTGAACGATACAAAGAAATATTGCCTGTAATATAAAGAAAACAATGCATAAACATAAAGACCACAGGGGAGTTATCACATGAACAGCAACTCTGGCAAATGTCATTTAAAATCCAAACATGCTACATGTATTGAATAAAATAAATAAATGTCTTGATAGCATGTGATATATATTTTTTTGTATTAAGTTAGTACCGCCCATGGAAAGACAAGAATTGCAAACATCAACAAACATTAGAAATAACATGGGTTGTATTTTCAACTCTTCAACTAATTAACCTGGCTTTAACCTGGCTTAGCCTGAGTAACAAAGAATTCAAGCTGGTCTACTGCTCAAAAGTGATGTCAACCTCTGGTTGCTGAATTTTCTCTAAATTCTTTAAATGCTTTAGTAAAAATTATTTTAATAGTCTCCTTAACAGTTCCCTGTGCCATCAAGATGAATGTTACCCAGACCTTTGCATCAAAGCGAGACGAATGCTGGTCTTGCAATGATAGAGACACATGAATAATTGTCCGGCAAGGTGTTGAAAGGTCTCTATCATTGCAAGCTCAAAGTTTGTCTCCATTCAATGCAAAGGCCCGGCTACCTTTTAAGATGGTGCAAGGAACCGTGAAGGGGACTATGTGTGTGTTTCATTCTTCCCGGACCAGTAAACGAGCTCACTAAATGCAGCACTGAATAGAAACTATAATTATAATTACATTTATATTGAAGGCATAGAAACATAAAAGTAGATATTTGTAAATAATAATATACCTTAGTTGAGAAACTTTAACACATTCGATAGGAACGTCTTCACTATGCTTTCCAAGGGAAAGATGACTTGAATGACCTTATATTGATAAAATACAATAATTAAGACAAGTTTATCATTTAGAGTACAAACATTGAAAGTGTGCAACATAAATACCACTAAATACTGCTAAATTATGCTAATTCTATTGTTCTCTATTGTTTAATCAACACTATTTAGTGGTAAATAGTGCAAAGTATTGCACACTTTTAGTGTTTGTACTCTATCATCAGATGGGATATTTAGTATGTGTCAGTCATTCCATTAACAATTTTCTAACAAAAACAACAACAGCAACAACAAGAAAACAACTGTTTATTTTATAATTACATTATATTGCAATTCAGTTACAAATCATAATATACTAGTTTGAATAAAAAACATTAAAAAATTAAATCAGACAGCACCACAAGCTAAGCTTCGATTTGATGTAAAAATATCCACAGATAGTGCAGCATTTCTAGATAACATGAAACTGGTCTATTCTACATTTGAATTTACACTGAATCAAGGCTATCCCTGTACGAATGCACATCTTGTCAAATAGTGCAGCGTTTCTAGATAACATGAAACTGGACAATTGTACATAACTGCATTAATTTATTCTATGGCACAAAATCTTAAGAAAGCATTCTTACAAACCTGTATTGAGGTCCAGAAGCTGCAGTTCATTTTTAGAAGAACTACCTGGTGTCAGTGCCCAAGAGAAAAAACTACTTAGACTTGACCATGTGACTCCCCTAGAGAAAATACCAAATGAATATATGTTATTAAACAATTCATAGATCCACTATTCATTGTGTTTTATCTTTTAGTTATTGTTGCTAAGTCCGACAAGCCAAATACGTTTTTCTCAATATACAGCACAAATATACATAGATTGCTAAGAACTTTATAAGTCTGTCTTGGAATTTATGTATTCTAAGAGTGTGAAAAAAACAGTGGTAAATCTTTCTGAAATCAATGATGTTTGTCGGGCAAATAAAGTTCTTTAGTATAAATACAAAGGTGATTATACAAAATCGCCCGCTCTGATTGGTTTGCTATCTCGGATTATCAGCCGATAATCACCTTTTTCGGACAAAATGGCTGCCAGTAGTTGTTTTGTCACTGTTAGTGAAGATGAAATTGAAAACTTTAAAGAAAATGCTGTCCCAAAATCGACAAAAGAAGCTACTAAGTTTGGTGTCAAGATATTTAAAGGTATCATAGTAAATTTTCATGTTTTTTTTTTTTTGTCATTATATGTGAGACAAAGTTTACAATTTTTACGCGTAACGGTCGCGCTTTTAAAAAATAAAATATTTTCACTTTCAATGATGTTTCCTTCTTTCTTTTTTGAAATAATCACCTACTAAAACGATTATTCACCTCAGGTGAAGTGATTATCGGTGAATATTTACCTCGCAGCTCAAAGACTCACTGCTCGGTAAATATTCACCGATAATCACTTCGCCTTCAGCGAATAATTGTTAAATATTCCAGTGGGAATACTGTGCAATTGTTTCATGTTCAATCAAGCAAATTGTGGATCTATGAATTCATTTTAAAATCCAAATTTCTTATAAGAGTGAATGGTCTGATCCCAGGTGTAATCGATGTAGATGAGGTATGATTGTTCAGGGTAGTCCAGTCTTGAGAAACAAGACATCAACACCATCAGTCTTTCTACACTACCCCCGACGATCATACCTCCTCTACATCAAATATCTTGTGATGGATTTACCTTATACTTCCTGTGTGAATACTGTATTCTCTTGTCAGGATTCCTGTGGAGAGGTTGAACACTTGGATGCTGCCCTGACTGGTACCTAGAAGAGTTTGAATTCACATCATAAACAACTCTGGAATTTAAATCTAATAGCTACAATCATTGTCAAAAGTAGTTGGCACGATTTTAGTATTTTATCTCATAGTGACTACTTCATTTATTTTAAGTATAAAAAATTTCCCCCCCTTCCCCCCACATCAATGTTGGTGTGAAATGATGGCGCATTGACAGGTCAACCACACAAGCACCAAACAATGACTCCCACCTCAACATTGCGAAGGGGGGTGGGGGGAGAAGTAGAATTTCAGCAGTGCTAAAATAACTTTATCACATTCGTGCCAACACTTTTGTCAATGATTGTCTGGAACACTTTTTCACGAATTTCTTGTTTCTACAAAGTCTGTAAACCAAACCAATTTGATATGACAAAACCTTCGTTGAGTTGTTTCTTTTTATGTGTGAATGGCCCGTGAAGTCCAACTGTGACGTCACTTCTGTCAAGGAATAGGCCAGTGTACCCCCATACAAGCACCTATCAATTTTGAAAGAAAACCCTTCTATCGCGGAGCTAAATTCCCTTGTATTATAAGTCGTATGTATTAAATTGAATTTGTCCTGTAATTTGGCATAATAAGCCAATGGAAAAATATGCCGAAAACTTAAATTTGAAAATTGCGTTTATTTATAACGAGCGATGAAAGCATGACGTATAATTGAGGTCAAGCGCGCGCTTGTGATAAAACCAAGTTGAGCTGAAATTCAACGGCTTTATAGCAAAAACTCCACAAACATTGTGTAAAAAGATATTTTAAGTAGTAAGTAAACACAAATTTGAGTGACTAGCAAACATTTTTTAAACGTTTCTGGTCAAAAATGTTTTGTAGTATATAGAAAATAGAGTAGCTCAATGACCGGAAGTATTCACGTAGACCACTATATATTCAATAACACTTTTGCAACTAAAATGTTCATGTTTCCTTTATAAAATTAAAAAGCAATTGCAATTAACTACATGTTAGTAGTATTTAAGTTTATTTCTAGCGCTTTTACTAAACATTGCCTTGCGAAATGCATCCACAAATAGCGATTTTGCACTTTTACAAGGAGCTTCCAACGGTACTCCGCACGGTACTCCATGACTAATTTGTTGATAATTGAGAGAATTTTGAATTTGTCGGTCCAAAATATATATCAACATTTGCTTTGCAAATGTTCAAACACCATGGGATGGTTTTTTTCTAAAATTTGTAAATCGCAGCGAAAATATCAACGGTACTCCCCTACTCCACTATAATAAAGCTATAGTTGACCTTTCATTTGTAATGTTTACAAGGGAGAACCGTTCCAAAATCACCAAAAGAGCGTTTCTAATGGCTATGAACCCTCATAAATGTTAAGATCCTTTGCTGTTCTTTATGAAAATATCGAAAATTTTTAAAAGCCTTCAGTTTTGACATGTTTTTTAGCGTTTATTGGATGGAGTACCGTTGGGGAGAACCGTTGGGCTCCCTGTGTTAAAAAAACGAGCGATCTTTATACAGTGACTATTTTGCTACGAATAATGGATCAAGATTTATACGTATTAGGAAGAAAAGTTAACATTCCTATGTAAACGTTGATAATGAATCACTTGACATTTTATAAATAAATATGGAGAAATATGAGAAAATATGTTTGCACTTTCGAATATCAGTGATTAATTTTAAACGATTTTTTAGCTTTCTCTTCATTTCAACAAACCATAACAAGCATTTTACGATTTGGAATTGACAAAATTCATACTTAATAATTACAACTTTTCTTTTTCTTTCTTTTAGTGGTATGACTTCATTTGTTTATTATCGAAACTATATGAAAGACAATAACTTTAAAGCTGTACACCAAAACTCACTTTATCACCTAATTAGGATGACGTGACGGATGAACTAAACTCATTGAAAGATAACACTTTCTTCAGATATTTTTAGCAATCTCAATTTGAAGTTATGTAACAAGTGCGGGTGCTTTATTTTAGGAACAAAAATTAAATCAGAAATGCAAAGCATATATTTTAGAACACCTTTTGTCGTTCAGACAATCATTGTCAAAAGTAGTTGGCACGATTTTAGTATTTTATCTCATAGTGACTACTTCATTTATTTTAAGTATAAAAAATTTCCCCCCCCCTTCCCCCCACATCAATGTTGGTGTGAAATGATGGCGCATTGACAGGTCAACCACACAAGCACCAAACAATGACTCCCACCTCAACATTGCGAAGGGGGTGGGGGGAGAAGTAGAATTTCAGCAGTGCTAAAATAACTTTATCACATTCGTGCCAACACTTTTGTCAATGATTGTAGATAACATACTTACCAATGGCAATGAGAGGCTTGTAGTTTGACCAGTTCTTAGTCGTCAAGGGAGGACACATCACGGCACATGTAGGAGGAGATGCTACAGCACTCATTAACCCAGTCATCACAAACTTGAAATAACCTGGCTGCGGTAGAACCTTTCCTGACGTCAAAGGTGATGGTA
This sequence comes from Metridium senile, assembly GCA_949775045.1. Lineage (NCBI taxonomy): Eukaryota > Metazoa > Cnidaria > Anthozoa > Actiniaria > Metridiidae > Metridium > Metridium senile. Next base: position 4,385,241 of record OX459107.1, read on the forward strand.
TGGCATCAGCTAGTCGCAGTACAGGACAGGGTGCAATATCATTAATTATTGACCCTACTGGCGATGATACTCTGATACTTTCCTGGGACATAAATGAATTATCTGGCGTATGACACTTTTTAGCCTTCAATTCCCATATTATAATTCTTCCATCGCTTATTAACAATGCTAGCTTCTTCTCAGAGATTGGACAGCAGAGAAATCCATGAAGACGGCTTGATTTACTGAGGCGGAGAGTATCAGATTGGCATTTTGTTTCATAGACAATGTCAACTGACAAGGATTCTTGTTTGTCATAATCGCTGTGGAAGTAGGGATTTTTAGTGATTCTTCTACGATATCTCATTATGATGCTGCCATTTTCATGAAGACACATTAGAACATCTCTTTGTCTGAAAAACAAAACAAAATTATATTAATTATTATCAATAGGCAATAATTATAATTATTAATGAAATTTGTAACACTTTAAAAAATGTTGACTTAACTTTACTGGTGTTATTAATAATAATTAATAATCAAACAATAATTTATTATTGAGCCGCCCTAATATTTCCACACATTACTAGCAGGGTCCAAGCGATGAGTTTGAGCCCAAAAAATCCATGTTTTTAGTGGGAAAATTTAGATGGCTATTTTAGTCTTCAAGGAATTCTTGGTATATTGTCTTTCTAAATAAAATCCTTATTAACTATTGAGACACTTAAAAATTCCAATGCCCATAGTTAAATTCTAAAATTATTGATGCTGAGGTTGATTAACGAGAACTGTGAAAAGGACTATTGACAATCAAAAACATCATTATCTGGAGGACTTCATAGATGACCTCTCAGATAAGGATGTTAAACCGTAGGTCCTGTCTCTCCACACTCACAAACTGCTTAGGGAGGGACATAAAAGAACCCACACCACTATTCAGGGAGAGTAGTAGGCCATGGAGTTGCTGGTGTGTGTGGCCAGTGCTTGACTCGACAACTGAATAATGAATGTACTAACCCAAGGGCCGTATGTTAGAAAACTCTGATAGTGGTTACAGTGTGGACACACTAACTGGGCCCACCTGAACAAAACTGCATTACAACTGATATCAAAACTACGAACACTTGATTTATTAAAAAGCGCCAAAACCTTGTATGAAATATCATTCGAGTTATTAACGCTGATCCGTTTAGTCGGATTTTATGGGGAATCGATTGTCTGTAGGTTGATTGTGATTAGACAGTTTTGTTCAGGTGGGCCCAGTTACTGTGTCCGCACTATAATACATCACCCTTGTAAAACAAAGATAACATAACATAACATATACTTTACGGCAACAGTTATATCTAGTACCTGCATGGAATGATCTGAAGGAATGAAGGACTATTTCTTTCCAAACAAAAAGAGCAAACTGCTTGGTTGATCTCCATGTCTAAGATCATCACCTCACGAGGAAACAAGACAAGAAGATGGTGGTTGCAAGATGGAAGGTAAACAAGCTGTAAACATTCACTGAGAGCTACACTCTCTTCACCGGACCTGTAAAATAGAACACAAACACTGCAGCAAAAGAATGTTTAAATACAATAAACAACTAATATTAATTTTAAATCATTACAATCATACAGTCATGACTAGGGGCGGACGGAGGAGGAGTGAACTGGGTGACTTTTCAACCCCCCCCCCCCCCCCCCCTTTTGCACTAAAGTCCTGTTTTAGCAAAGAAAAACGGGCAACGATCTTTGTGCTCTAACTTCCATCATCACCTTCCACCACTTCCAACAATATCATTATAATATAATCAACATCATCATCATAATCACTCCCATCATCATCATAATATTATTATTATAATAATCATCACCATCATTATAATCACCATCATCATAATGATTATAATCATCACCACCATCATCATAATCATCTTTCAAGATTATCACCATCATTAGCATCATAATCATCTTCCATCATCAGACTTTCATCATCATCATCATTATCATCATCCATCATCATCACCTGTACCAGCCTTAAGTGGCAGTTCAACCACATTATTTTTGTAATAGTTCAACATCATAATTAGAAATATTAATTAAATAATATTTTTATTATTTTTACCTTCCCCGTGGCTCACCAGCAGCCCAAAGTTTGACTCTAGCAAGAGCAGATTTAGGGGCTGAGCTTCTACTGCTTGCTAAATTGTTAATGTTTGTACCAGATGAGCTTGGTGATGCCGTCCCTGAACTAGTCAGATAGAACCTTCTACCATTACTCTCTGGTGGCTTGTTGATGGAGAAATCATCAATGAATAGTATCCAGTCCTGACACATTACTGGAAGCAGAAATAGGGAATTAATGATCCAAAGGGTCAAAATATGATGGAGAAGAAAATTATGATAATAATAGCTTTAATTATCAATCTTTAGAAAAAATATACAAAGGATTTACAAGTAAAATGTTTAATAAATAATTAATAAATATAAGTTTAAATACACAAGTACTATATACAATATGAGTGGCATCAGACACGAATATTGTATAGTACTTACTATGAAAATCACTAGAGTGGTTAAATGTCAGTTGAAAATGTGGCCTTGGGGGTGTGTTTTTTTGTACCACATGACCAATTTTGAGCAAAATGATTGGCCAGAAGCGATCACATGGTACAAAAACGAGACAGAATTTTAAACAAGGATTTTATCACTCTATAGTGATTTCGATAGTATGAAACTCCAACATTAGTTCTTTAATATTTTACTAAAATTGTCAAGATAAAAGTTAATCTGGCCGAGAAAATTCAAGTTAAAACTTATGCAAATCAAGACGAATTTCATCTGTATCGGATATACAACCTCCGTCACAGACGTGAATTCTTTTGTCAATTGCTCATTAATTATTCATGAATTTTATAAGTGATGATAGAATATCTTGAGCAGTGATTGGTTGAGAAATTTACATTATTTCTCAATAATCACCATCATAGTTTCACATGCTTTTAGAAATAAGAAATGAACAGCTTTTCTTCAAAAAGGTTGGTTATTATTTACTGATATTCACTTTGCCTTCGGCAAATATTTGTTTAATTAACAATTATTATAAAAATGGTTTACCAATAAACATATATCTGCATAAAATATTGTAATTATATTTAAAATCTATTACACATATAAAATGTTACATGTAGGTACAAGTTTTCAATGATTATTCATGAATACTAAATATTTTCAAAATAATGTTTCAAAATATTTCATTCAAAATTGATGGATTATCACTTACAAGTAACATGAGAAGGACAAAATGGATCAAAAGCAAAGCATATCACATTCTCCTGAAATGACTTCCTCCATAACTTTGTACCAGTATCAGCATTCCACAGCACCAGCGTTGAAGGAGAATGTAACGCCGCTAGGAGATCATGGCAAGCATCTTGAGTGCTCAACCACTCTAAGTCTAGCACTGGTCTGTTACCCTCCATGAAGTCGGCGATAGGTTTGCCGAGAGATATGTCCCATACAATGATACGACCATTAGCGTCACCTGATGCAAGCCGTAGGTTGTATGGAGAGGCAAAATCATGATGGTAGTTCTCTCTACCCCATTTGACCTACAAAAATTGTAACAGTACATTTATTTTAGAATGGATACAGTAAGGTAAATAGTCTTCAATAAGCAGGGTAACAGGAACTACATAATATTAGAAATGTGGGAATTATAAATAAAAGTCAAATAAAAATAATGATTATATATAATTTATTTAGTAAAAAGAGAAAAAATGACCCTGGATATTGCATGTTAACATAAAAATATTATAATGGTAACAAAACAAACAAAAAATATGCATTATAGCCAAAGAAACAAACATGCAAACACAGTGAGACATAAAATAAAACAAAACAAACAGGTTCCCATTTAAATCTGTACTTTCCCATTTAAATCTGTACTTATGCAAATTTTGTTAATGTGTGCTAAACACAATTTGCATAAGTACAGATTTAAATGGGAAAGTACAGATTTAAATGGGAACCTGTTTACAAAACAAACAGAACAGAACAAAGCTAGTGACCACTGCTGGATGTATGGTCCAAACGTCTTGACAAACAAACAACCCAACCATGCAAACAAACAAACATGCAAACACAGTGAGACATAAAACAAAATAACAGAACAGAACAAAGCCAGTGAACACTGTTGGATGTATGGTCCAAATGTCTTGACAAACAAATAAAGCAAACAAACAACCATGTAAACTAACACACACATACAACAAACAAAACAAAAACAATAAAAAAGCCAGTGGTAAAAATGCAATAACTTATTCTAAATATGAATAGTAAATTACCTTTGTACAAGGAGCTGTGTGTAAATCCAAAATCTGAATGGCCTGTTTATGAAGAATATAATGGAGGATAGATAGATTTCAATCTACTACTTATGAATCGAAAATAAATTGAATGAAACTAAAATTTCAGGAGAATCAATCTATGAATCGATTTCAGGATTTATTATATACTATTTGACTAAGTATGAATGGAATGAAAGAAAGTAAAATGAAATAGGAAATGGAATGGGAAATTAAAAATGGGAAATTAAAAATGGGAAATTAAAAATGGGAAATAAAAGAGGGAAATAAATGGGAAAAAGGGAAGAATAATCAATACACATTCATGTATGATTAACATTTTTTTTAAACTAAAGTATCGAACATAGAACAATAAAGTTCTACACTGTTGTTGTAGCTCACCATGGTCACTTACCAGCATGCTTTGTGTTGTTTATTTTGAGTGTTATAATTAATTCCCAGTTACCCTGGGTGCCAGAGGAATTATTTTCTGGGTTGACTATGGCGAGCGAAGCGCGAGTCGAAAAATAATACCTCTGGTTGCATCCGTTGAGATTCTGAGTTCCATGCTAATGTTCCGGTCAAACTGGTTTTTGTTCTGGGTGTGTTTGTTTTGATGGTTTCATGTGGTGCAGCGAAGTGTGAAATGTCAAAATATATAACGATCCAAGTTCAACTTGTATGGCGAAGCCTTGATCCATCAATTCTTTAATATGCGATGATATAAGCAATGTTGATGGGCATATGACGAGCAGCATGGCTGCTTTCGGATAGTTAGATCCCTGACTATTTAGAAAAGAACACATTCTTGGCACAAGTTGAAATATCAGTGATTTTCTGCATCCAGTTGGAAGTATTGAAAACACGTCTTCTCTTTTGAGGAAATGAAGAAGTGCTTCTTCTAGCCAGGTTTTAACTGTGAGATTTCATTAAAATCAGTCAGGACAATTTCGATTGCTCGATCGAAAACAGTACAACATTCTTTTGCTTCTGCCATTTTGATTCATATGACAAACACGCAAGAGTTATCTTAAACGGTTTTCTGTCCCTAGGGACAGCTCATTCAAAGCTCATCCAATAAGCTTTCGTGTTATATTTATCTATTCAAAGCTCATCCAATAAGCTTTCGTGTTATATTTATCTCACCCGGTAATTCCTGGTAACGAATAAGATAACCAATCAACGTACAAGTTCAGATCTTGAACCAGTTGAAAGAAATGAGAATCACACAGATGCAACCAGAGGTATTTTTTTTCGACTCGCTCTTCGCGCTCGCCGTAGTACCACGGAAAATAATTCCTGGCACCCAGGGTAATTCCCAGTCAGTACCATTACAATTTTAAAAAGATTTTAGTAATGTACACACTTACATCAAAAAGATATTAAAATGTCTGAATGTGCAATTTTCATGTTCCGTATATGGAATTCAGTCTTTAGGGGGCTGTCATTTATTAGTGTATGGGGGGAGGGAGGAGGGGGTTGGCAATATTGAGTGGGAGGGTCATGTTATTTTCGGAAGCTACATTTAGAGGGGTTGTTACAAATTCTATGCGGCTTTATAGGGGTTTAGTAAAAACTGGACGAAATATAGGAGGGGACGAAATATAGGAGGGGGGGGGGGGGGGGGGAAGGGTTATGATATTTTTGCCCTTAGTACAGTGCATGCATGGGTCTTTAGAATCTTCTCTCATAATTATTATCACTCTGGGACTGCAAGTGTGTCTTACCTGGACGGTCTTTGGATCAAATATGACAACATGATTATGACAACCATACGCAATAAAAGACTGCCATCCCCTGAGAATGAAAAAAAAAACCAAAGTGTGTCTTCTAAATAGCTAAATAAGTTATATTAATTTGTTTAGGCGCCGTTATTTAACCTATTTAAGATAAACCTTCCCATGAAAACCGCTGAAAAATATAGAATATAATAGTATTAAATTCAATATGAAAAACAATAGAATTAAACCACCGTTTAAGTGTAGAGGAAGTAGAACTTTCACGATAGGCATTTGAAAGTCGTCCCTCCTTCCCGTTACATACCAGTCACAAGCTCCTTTATTTTGAGCATGAAGAGCTCCAGGGAGAACACGAGGAGAAAGCTTCATTGTTATCCAAGGTTTCTAGTATAATTTGCATCCAAATTCGTGATAAATAGATGAGTTATGGTAGGGAGAAGTTCTGCTAAGAAACCACTTACGACGCCATGTTTTGACGGTGTCTTGTGCTTATGGGAAAGACTGCTGAACAATGTCGGCGCATGTAAGCTAAACTTTTCTTTGTAGGGGGGGGGGTAGAAATATTGTTTTAAACTTTAAAGCTATGAAAATACTGTTCAATTATTGCATAAAAACAGATATCTAACAATTTTTATCTATTTTCTAAAAGGTTTGTCTTGAAGAATCAGAAATATTTAATTTAGACGCTTTTCAGTTTATTTTGTAGAAAAAAAGCGATAAATATTTTACCCCTCCCCACTCAGTAACATTTTGTAGGCTGACGCGGGAATAACAAGTTTCTTGAAATGGTAGAGTTGTTGAGGGATTCAAACGAAGAGAAGATTCTTTCCAAAACCAAGGCTGATTATTAATCCACAAGGTGACAACCTTTTTAAAAGGTAAATGTACTTAGTGAGAAAGCATTGCGTAAAGATATTAGTCGATTTTAACTCGATAACTTTTAGAAATCGTATAAAAATGACAATGTTTTCAACAGCTGATTCGGCTTGTGAATGCACAGAATGCAAATATTTTACTTAAATTGTACAGCAAAGCCCTTTTCTAACATATTTGCCTTTTCTTCAATTGTATTTGTCCTTGTTTTAACTCTTTCAACTTGATTTTTGGCAATTTCTAGATTAAAAGTCGTCAAAATGTAAGCCTCAGTTTGTAATGTCGAGTGAGGAGCTGCCGGAACAGCTCCCTCCTCCGGTCGTTGGCAATGTTGGTAATTTTAGTATTCAGCTAAGCTGGGATCAAGATTACCATGAAGTCAGTGATACACAGGGGGAAGGCAGAAGGCATTACTCTTTACAAGAAGAAGAAGTAAAAAAGAAGACAGGTTTTGGAAATGTTTACAGGTAAAATGGATGATTGATTTTTTGGTTGATTGATTGATTGATTGAAAAATTGATTTGATTGATTGACCTGTGAATGATTGAATGGTTGAATGAATGGTTGAGAGATTGATTGAATGATTGGATGGATTGAATGAATGGTTGAGAGATTGATTGAATGATTGGATGGATTGAATGATTGATTGGTTAGTTGGTTGGTTTGTTAAATTATTAATTGAATGATTTATTGATTGAATGACAGATTAAATAGTATGTTGCTTGATTGATTAATTTGTTAAACAATTGATTAAAAAATGTATTTATTAATTTTTTGCATTAAATTAGAATAAAGTTGATTAGTTGGCTGGTTAAATATTTAATTGATTTATTGATTGAATAGTTTCTTGGCAAATTGATTCTGAATGATTGCATAATATATTGATTAATTGATTGCTATGATTATGTCAATTGTTTGAGTGAGTGTTTGATTTACTTACTTACTGACAGTCTGACTAATTCACTTTGATATTCTATAAACTACCAAAAGCAAATGGATTATTAATAATAGTAATAACGATTTCTTTTTCTCTAGTGGTTTTTCAAAAAGCTATGTATTAAAAGGACTTGAATGCAATACTACGTACTGTTATCGTGTGAGGGTTAAAACTAGTAGTGGTGTTAGTCCATGGAGTGTTCCAGTAACTGTGACTACAGCAAGTAAGTTATAACCAAAACTGTGATACTCAAAAATAATAATATAAAATTCATACTAGTTAACTAATAATTTTCTCATGATTGTAATTAAGCTTAGTATGGCTGTCAAGTGCACATTAAATAGCAGTCTGTCCATAATTATGTATTGACTGAGTGGTAGGGACATGTATCAAATATACAACCTTCTTCACAGTTGTAATTTCTTTGGTCATTTTCTCATGAATTATTGATGAGTTTTAAAAGTTCCCATACAGAGTGGCCACTCATATATATAACATCAATGGTACATGTATGGGTCAAGGGCACCTATATTCAGTGTACTTTAATTTGCAGTCATACACCAAATATATGTTAACATAAGATTGTTCTTTTTTATCCATTCTAGAGATACCTTTATCAGGGGGTGACCTTCACAAAGCGGTTTTAAACTGGCAAGTTGATATGGTCCAAAAGGTTTTAGAAGAGAGGTACTGGTAATAGTTTTACAGTAAAAAAAAAATCAAACTAAAATTGGTTATATTAATTATTTTGCTGTTTGCAAGACAATAATTTGTTGGTAACATGATTGTAAACTAGCTAGTATAAAGTTGAAAATAATTTTGTATCCACTACACATTAAAAACTGAGATTTAAATAAGCTTATTATAAGTTTATTATTATAACCTGTTATTGAAAGCTTTTAATACATTTGTGAATACAAAATATTTTCAATAAAAAATATATTAATTTCATGTTCTAATTAATGAACCCAATAAAATTAAAACTACCAAGTCAACATTAATGTGGTTTCATGACAATCAAAGCCCAGAAAACTATTTTCAAGCTTCTGTTAATTTCTAATAAATATTTGTTTAAATTATTGCAAAAATCCTCTCATCATTGATAATATTAAGTAAGTAAGTTTATATACTCCATGAACGGCTAGCCGTTGGGAGCAGCTGGTCCGGCCCAAACTTCGAGCCAGCTATGAAATTCTTTCTTCTTCATCATCATCGTCCTGATCTGGCCCTGTCAAGTTCTGTCCATTTTTCTATTTTTAGCCAGCGATCTTGTGTGTATTTATGCTGGTTTTTGGCAAAGAGCATCTGCTTCTGTGGCATTAAATTTTCCGTGCATACCACATAACCAAGCCAACGCATTGTTTGTTTCCGGATGAAAACGTCCAGACAACCAGATGGTAGATGTCATCATTGTTGTAGATGTATGCTTAGTCCCACTCTTGTTTACTGATGCGCTGGTTATAAGCTCGTAGTGACTCCTTCTTGTTGCACATGGGTGGGCTGTTGCGCCTCTTGTGGCCTCCTTTTATCATACTTCGTAGCATTTTGCGCCACACTACCTCTAAGCTGGCCAAATTCTTCTCGCTAATATCCCATATATTGTTTATTTTTTTGTTTAGTGAAGAAGATCTTATTGATGTCCCAGATGCCAGTGGCATGTCAGCACTAATGCTGGCATCTCAGAAAGGTTATTCCAGGTATTGAAACAGTAAGACTAGAAGTGGTAGAAAATATCACTTCCATAGCTGCATGCCTGCGTTGGACTAATATGTACACTGTGGCATGCAGGTATTGAAACCCAAAATACATTGTCTGATTTATAGCTATAGTTATACTAGTATTTAAATCAGAATTTTGCTTACACAGTTTATACTTGTATTCTAATGTAGACTTCTGTTGACAAGTTCTGTAAATGACATCACAGACCTTGTGACAGACCTCTTTGGGGAACTTGGAAATCTTAAATATTAACTTTCTGAGGCAAAAAACTCTGATTATATACCATTAGCACATTGACCCAAAATCTTCCATTTCCATGAATTAACTTTTGATTCGAAAAAAAAAAAAAGTCTAGATGTTGCAAGCACTTTTATTAATGATTGATCATTCAATTATTTGGCAAGGATGTTTAATTAATTACCGTAATGATACAAATCAATACAGTATTGTTGAAGCTCTGGTGGAACATGGTGCCGCGGTGAATTTTGTTAACTCCAGTGGCAAGACAAGGTGCATAATATACTGACTGTCATCATCACTGAATGATCATTTCACCATCACTATCTTCATCATCAACATTATCATCAGCAACAGCATGAGCATCATCTTAATCATTATCACCATCTGGCATCATCATTTTAATAAGTACAATTAGTATCATTATCATCATCAACATCTTTTCACCATCGTCATTTATTTAGTATAATTATCATCATCATCAATATCATCAACGTTATCATTATCATCATAAATTATCATTTTCAACAATATCATTTTTACCTTGATCTTTATCAGTTATCACTATCAACATCGTCATCTGTCATCTTTATCATCATCAACATCAGCATCACATAATAATCAATATATCATCATCTGCCATAATTATCATCATCATCATTATTATCTTGCCTACTTCACATCTAACCTCCTCGGTAAGCATCTCTTATATATATCTCTTTTCATTAGGCTTCCTGTGGTGAGGGAAAAAACGAGCGGGGGAGGGGGAGAGACCTTTCCTTTTTATTGCCTAACAAGCACCTAGTCTCTCTCTAGTAGCAGCACAGGAAATCCAAATTCAAATTAGATCACAGAGATGACTATGGAGGAGGCTACTTCACATCCAGGCTTTTTCATAACATTATCATGATCATAATTTTCAATATCATCATCATCATCATTAGTAGTAGTTTTCCCATGCAGCCATACAATGGATTATCTCACTCTCTTATACAGTATGATGCTAGCATGCTTTGGTGGGCATCTAGGGATTGCACAATATCTTCAACAACATGGAGCAGACCTAACAAGGACTGATAATGGTGGTGCTACTGCCTTGCACTGCTCAATCGATGGAGATAAGCTTGATTGTGTCACATGGCTTCTTGAAAATGAAGAGGTTCAGGTGATGTACATTATTTAATTTTCAGATTTAGTGCATGCAAGAAATGAGCTGAATATCTTCAATGTGTCTGTGACTAAGTCCTAAGTACAACAGGGAAACCAGATAATATCAATCATTAATACTGTAATTCTCTCATTCTAAGCACAGGGTGGGAAAGAGGTGGTACAAATCACATGCCATTTTTCCATAATTTAACGGATCGCAGATCGCAGATATACATATTTAAATCCTTTTCACAAATCTGACAAAAATACAAACAACCAGAATACTAACACTAACATGTCTCATTTTATGCAACCCCTGTGACAAGCTGTCACATTGTCGTGTAGCCCTGATTCTGTAACCACAAATCGTGACATTGAAAATATGTAAATCACGGGTCAAAGGTGATGATGATTTCACGGATTACGACTGAAATTGTTTTGCTTTCCACGAATCACAGGCTTAAATTTAGGGTGAATCGCGGATCACAGATAACCTCTTCCCCGGCACCCTGTGAGCACCTCTAAGGTCTTAAAATAATTGAATACAATGTAAAACATTATGTTTACTAATAATCTTATTGATATAAGTGTTTAAATCATTTTTAAATACTATTAATTAAAACTATATGTTTGTTGATCCACCAGGTTGACCAAGTAGATGACTCTGGCTGGACACCTCTTCTAAGACTAGGTTAAACTAGATTATATACTCAGATATGATTTTTTGTAATGTTAATTACCACATGAGTGACTGTGTTGTATCGGCAGATACAATCACAAGCTAAAGAATTACTCATGCTTGTTTAACTGGCCGATTGGTACAACACTGACACAATCATTACAGTGTACATGTACATGTTGTAACTGATTTATGAAATATCAGCTAGGTCAGCACTCATATTATTTATACCTAAATTTGTAAGATAAAATTAAATCTTACAAATCAGGACATATTATGAAAATTTACAACACATTAGAATTATAAATCAAATTATAAACTTTTTATTGAGCGCCCAGTCTTTGACAAGTCGCAGGGTTACCTAGCACTACAAACAACCTTGTATGGGAATCAGCTGACCTAAATTAATAATAACTTCAGAGGATGCCATTAACTTATACATTGTTATATCATTATAATTATTGAATATTGAATATTGTAGCAAATGTTGGAGGAAGTGCTGATGTAGCCAAGGCATTGATTGATAAAGGTGCTAATGTCAATAAAAAAGACCAGTCTGGGACAACTGCATTAATGGTAACAATACATTGTATAAATTAGAATTTGACATGTACAATCATCAAATTTCATCATTGTTATCATTGCAATCATTACCGTATCATCTTCATCATCCATCATCATCATTATTTTTATCACCATCATCAATAGTTATCACCATCATGCACCATCATCAAATCATTTTAATAATCGTCATCATCAACATCATTTTTATCACCAAAATCATCTGCATTATCATTACCATCATTATCAATAATAATCTGCATCATTATTTCTATTAGCATGATCATTATCATTACCGCAATTATCACATATTACAGTGCAACTACTGAAACCGGGGCCACCAAAACATGATTACCCAATCACGATCCAGAATATGAACAATAGAATCTCTACAAATACTTGACTTTTTTGCTTAAAATGCTAATAATTTTCATTATTTGTGAACGAAATAGATAAAGATTGAATAAGAAACATCTTAGCCTGTGAGAACCCTCTACAAGTTTTTTGTTTGATCTAAAAAACTATTTATTTTTACATTTGTTTGGGTGGCCCCGGTTCAGTAGTCGCACTGTAAATAATAATATAGGGTTTTTGAAAACGCATCAAACTATGTACAATCTCATAGCTTTTTACAAAGGGACCAGGTAAACATCAAAATTTTTAAAAGATGTTAACAACATGAGCAAAGTGGTTTGACAGGGTATCTCTGTTTGTTAACTAACTAACAAATATACAGAAGATACCCATGCAAAACCCCACATATCAAGCATATAATAATATAATGCAATTTAAATAACATTTGAATGAATAATAAATGTTAATTATTTTACCAGATGGCAGCCCTGGCTGGTCAGAAAGAACTCTGTAAAGTATTAGTGGATAGTGGGACTGATCTATTTAAAATAAATGAGGTACATGTACTTATATTTATCCAGAACAAAATAATATCTATTTGCAAGGTGAAAATCTTTTCGATGGAAATATTTACTGTCAATGTCATAAAGTTGCCCAGTTAAATAGACATTAATTGATTTTGACAAATGTCACATATCTCAATCTCAATATTCATCTGTCATACTAAATATGGTTGGTGCATGTGTAATTCACAGTTTCAGTGCCAATTGAGTTAAAGAAATCAATAGAGCAGATTTCGTATGACTATGAAAAGCTCACGGCAAAAACGTGGAAGAGGTTAAGGCATGTCAACATTTTTTACAAATGTTTACAATTGTTGCAAGGCACGCTTTTGGAACTGCACTAATTTCACAGTTGTATGAAATATGCTCTATTTAATTGAAGCAAGTGACATTATTTGTAATAGTCAAAATGTCTATTTAACTGGACAACCTTTATGACACTGACTGTATAAATAAATGCAGTGTTGTACATTTGATTCTCTATGTAATATAAGAAATACGCCTTTCATGGCCACAACAATTTGACCTCTATAATGTAATATGATATATATTTTAATATGATACTATTTTTTATCAAAATATGGCTCATTAGAAGACATTATGTAACCTGGAAAGTTATTATGTAATGCTAGTCAAAAGGTTATATATTTGATAGCTTTATATAAATATACCCTCAGGAAATTTTGAAAATTGATAATGTAATGTCACTGACATTTAAAACAACAATATAAAAGCAGAAAAACTATTGATTCAAAAAATTGATAGTGCATTGTCATAGTGGGATACTAAATATATTATGCTACAGAATATTGCATAGTATTTGGACATGTTGTAATCAAAATTCTTATGGATACTTAAGCTGCTATGAGGTGATCTTGACAATCAAATTGGCCTTGATCAAAAACTGATAAATTAGATCTATTTTAGTAAAAAGTTACATAAGACTGGAAACAAAGATTTATTACTGAAAAAGTCTGACCCTTTTGTACTACCGGTATAGTATATTTCATTTTGAATATGCAATATATATATGGCAATTAGTAGATGAAGTTATGTTTATGAAGTTATGATGGTTTTATCAATTGCTCTAGTATGCAAGTTGATTTTATTATAGCTTATTTATTTATATTTATAAAGGCAGAAACTTGTAGGAACTGCAATATCTTACACCTATTAATAATGTATTTAAATTGTTTTGTTTTTTTCTTTTTCAATTCAGTTTGGGAGAACAGCTCTGGATTTTGCAGAATCTTTCAGCAGAAAGGTATATATTTTTGTCATTTGACTTTTACACTTTTTAATTTTTTTCAATTCCCATTTTTTCATTAAGTTGTTTTCTTTCAAAATATTATTAGTTTCTTTTCCTTTTTTCTTCTTTTCTTCTTATATTTCATCTTCACTGTTTTCCAGGATGTAGTTGAATACCTAAGTAAAGTCATTAAAGAAAGAATGCCAGCAGAAGATCAAGCTACAAGCTAGAACAAGCTAGATAGAGCAGAGAATAAATGATTTATATATTTATATTCCTATATTTATACAAAGAGGAAATTTTTTTATGTTATTAAAACTATTTATAATGATGTTGTTATGACATATTCGTTATTCTTATTATTTTTCAACTTCAAAGAGGGGTGACTATCATTACCCCCCTCACCTCCCCCCACTGGATTGAACCCTTTGTTATCCTTATGTACATAGTTACAACACATTCCATAACATTTTTATATCATAAAATTTTACTAAAATATACTACATGCAGAGTATGCTTATCAATTTTGAAATATATACTAAAATTCTCGAGTAGTTGATTTGCTGTGACTCTGCATGACCGGCACAATGTAAACGGTCTGAAAGGACCCCCAATTATGATTTCATTGTCTGACCGTCAACGCCCTAAATCTGGTTGAGACAGACAAACCCTTGAACCGTTGAAGGCAGTCATGGCAGTCACGTTCTTGTACCTGAGCGAGAACGAGTGAGGTCTCCAGATCGTGTGTATAAAACAGCAATACACCCAGCTACTGAGGTAAGATATGCTTTCTTATGCAGAATTAGAATGAATTATTTGCAGTTAGGTAGACTCTGGTGTTTGCATTTTTATAAAGCTTTTGTGAGAAATTGGAGTTCAAAATTGTTTTTTTTTTTACAGTTCTTACGTAACATTAGTACTTATCATTGTCCAAGCCAGTGTCAGGTTTGTATTTGCTTAATTTTGCACTGTTATAGTTCTAAAATTTAATTGTTAAATGTTTATTACTAGTTATTAGGTAAAATTAATTAAGGATTTAGTTTGCAGACTTTCTGTTTTAGTGTTTATAGGTCACACATGCTTGTGTTATGACACTCTGAGCTAAATAAATTCAATTGTAAATTAACTAAGTTTCACAGGCATTTGCCTAGTTTGCAAGGAATTGATTTTTTTGTGGTATATCAGAGTTAATTAACTCTGGTGGAATGCAAATCACGATATATCTATTAATTACAATTACCGATTGTTCTAAATAATTCCAAATCAATTGTTCTATCTAATACCTAAATATATATCAGTTTGAATTTGCAAATCATGTCCAAAATATATCCTTGATACAGGTAAAACAAACATTGTCCAGTAAGAGCTCTTTAGTTTACTAAATTGAGAGAGATTTTTCAAAGTCGAAGTTGTTGACCATTTTTTCTAAATCGAGATAGTAAATTTGCATGCAGTTTTGCCGCTGGAAATACCATTTATTTTCCAAACCAAATTTAGTAAGTAAAATCAGATTTTGTGTGCAATTTCTTGGCAAATATTTTATTATAACAAGGCATTCACGCAGTTATTTATTTCTGACAGTCTAGCTAGTATGTAAATTTCACTACAAAATCGATTCCGAAATCCACGTTTACGTAACACGTGAACTTGCGTGAACTACTGCAATGTGATTGGCTGGTATAACAATACCAAAGCCTGATCGTTTGCGAACGACGACCTTGCTTTTAAAGATGGCGGACGTACATGTGAGTTGAAGTTCGTTTTTTTCGTTTTTAACGCAGGAAAAAAGCTCCTGCATCTCAGAAGTTTTCACTATGGAGGACGATGAATATGAGAACCTTCCAACAGAACGAATGTCAGTTCATCTCATCGCTGGTGGCATGGCGGGAATGATGGAACATTGTGTTATGTACCCGGTTGACTGTGTTAAGGTTAGTAAAAATACTTTTCAGAACGCATTAAAGTACGAATTCTTACAAATAATAACTTCTACGACTTCTGTGCACATCAAGGAACATCTTTTATACATCAAATTGCGCTTTTTTGTAACTTTTGTGTAGGTTTTCGAACTCGGTTCGGAGGTGTCTTGCGTTATCATATTAGCCCAGTTACATCGTCGTCGTTCATGCCACATTCAGAATGCAATTTCACAACTTTGTTATTAATACTTTCCTGAATTTTGATCTTTCATGGTCTAAAGAAATACCCAAAACCCCTAAACGTAGTTACTAGACTTCAAGTTCAAGCATTTTCTCTGAAACTATTTGATTGCGTAATGGTACAAAAACGGAAGTTCGTGCACACCATTAGGTAAAAAAAAATGAACTTTAAAATTATTCTAATACATATTAAAGCTTACTTTCTATCCTCTTAATGTATAGGAATTTGTGTATTAAGTTGTATTTAAGTGTATAATGGGGTTTCTTGGCCGAGGTGTAGTTAGAAACGCTGGAAAATTGACGTAGAATCAGGTCACGTTGCAGTAGTGTTTGTCTTTCACGTTTTAAGACAATACGTCAAGAGATCGTACCATTCTTTTTACAAATGGATTTCCTGACCTTCCTCGTGTTCCTGGCATAAGACATGCATTTGTATAATATCCAATGATTGATTGGATTAGTTTAAGTCAACTTAGGCTGGATATTGTAAATATGTAATTAAATTGCACAATTGTTTGTAATTTATAAATGAATATTTTCACATATATATATATATATATATATTCAGTATAGTTGATAATATTGACTTTGATTTTAATTCAATAACTTTATACTGTAATGGTATTTGAATGTAAGTTTGCTATTTCAGTGCATGTACTATAGACATCACATACACAGAGTGTAAAGTCAAAATAACCGAAATATTACCAAAACTGTTTCGATTGCTATTTCCCTTTTAGATATATCAAGTCAACCTTTGAATTATGTTAAGCTATATAGAGAGGATATCACACGGTGGCGTGAAGATATGAATTTCATTTTCGAGTGGTGAAAACAATATGTTGTTTTTAACACGAAAAAATAAAATTCATATCTTCAAGCCAACGTGTAATTTTCTTTTTATTATATGGACAACAAACAAAAAAACATTTTTTGTAGGATGCACACGAACATACACTATTAAACACTTAAGGTAAAACACTATTATCCATATAAAAAAATAAAATATGAACACCTTAAAAATATACTAAAGACCAACAAGTCTTAACTGCAGTTTTCGACTTTCTGAAAACTCAGACATTCGAACAGCTAGTTGTGATATAGGTTTTTGCTAATTACTCGGCACCTTAAATGTTTTTGATTGACAGCTATAGCAGCCAAAAACATATTTTACAACAAACTGTTGGAATGTCTGAGCTCACAGAAAACCAAAAACCGCTGTGAAGGACTTCTTGTACAGAACTTTATATTTCTTTATAATTTGTCCCCACTGTTCATCTGGAAGCTGCTATATAGTGGAATACGAATATGGTTATTGGAAAAAATGTTACCTTTACTTTACTGACATTTTGAACTTTAGCCCTCCGTTGGAGTAAAAGGGATTATTGTTATCTAATGGCATTATAAAGTAGATTATGACTGCAGGTTACCTAGAAAACAATGAGTACTTACAACAGTTAGCCTGACAGCCAATCAAAAATTTGAGACTCTGGTTCACTTAAAAATGAGCAAAAAACAAACAAACTTGAAGACCAAGCATCCAGAAAGCAATATTCTAGATAATAATGGAAATGTTTTTGGGTACCACACAGTGGGTCCTTTACCTGGTTTTGGATAGGGATTTGAAGGCAAAGTCTAAAACCTGACCTTATTTAACATAATTGAGACTGGTTATAAATCTAGTATACCCTATTCAAGGCAAATCCAATTAAATAGACCCTATTTTAGAGGTATTATCGCATAATATGTTGCAAAAGTACCATTCAAAACTATTATCATTTTCACCATCATTATTTTTAGATGGTATCATTTTATCACCATGATTATTACAGTAAACAGTAATTTTATTCAATAACTATAAGTATATATCTACTGGTCTGTCCCTAATATAAATTATGGAATCAAATGCATACAAATTAATCCGACTTCTATTCAGCATTGACCTTTGCTGACTTTATTGATTACATAATAATTGTTTGATTGGTATAATTTTATCTCCATGATTATTACTATGCAGTAGTTTTATTCAATAAAGTTCTATAGTAAAATATCTAATGGTCTGTCCCTAATATAAATTATGTAATCAAATGCATACCAATTAATCCGATTTCTATTCAACATTGACCTTTGCTGACTTTCTTGATTACATAATAATTGTTTGATTGGTATAATTTTATCACCATGATTATTACTATGCAGTAGTTTTATTCAATGTTCTATAGTAAAATATCTAATGGTCTGTCCCTAATATAAATTATGTAATCAAATGCATACCAATTAATCCGACTTCTATTCAACATTGACCTTTGCTGACTTTCTTGATTACATAATAATTGTTTGATTGGTATTATTTTATCACCATGATTATTACTATGCAGTAGTTTTATTCAATAACTATATTAAATATCCAATGATCTGTCCCTTGTATAATTTATGCAATCATTGACCTTTGCTGACTTTCTTGATTACATAATAATTATTTAGTCCTAAACTGCTGAGTCACAATGACATCACTGCTAGAGACTATCAAATAAGCTTAAAAGTTCCAAATTATATTCTAACTGACTCAGTTCGTACTTCAAATTTTCAAACCGTAGGAATATTGTGCAACAAAATATTAGCAATTTTATGCTTCAATGATCATGTAATCTCTTTTCATGTTAGTCTTTTGTAATTGCAGGGATTAGTCAAAATGCATCCAACAAATTAATATATTTGTTCTCCAGCTAAATATTTTGTATGTCTCAGTTATTAAGAACATTTTGTCTAGACCTAGTAGGTGTGTTTTCTAGTGTGTTTTACTACTAAGCCTAACATTTCCTGTTTAACTCCGACAAAGAGCTAAAGCTTGAAACGTCAGTTAAGTTAAGTCAACATTTTTTACGATGTTGCTAATTTCATTATTAATATTACCTATTGTTTATATCAAACACCAACGCAGCCTATATTGTTAGTTTACTCCTAGTTTCCATTTACATTCCTTTAGGTGTTTGTTTACAGACCAACTTTGTTTAACTTTTCTAGTGTTTTCACTGCATATATATTACCCATTGTGTTTACTTTAGTGACAGCTAATTTCAATGCTCGTGGTTATTTCAACCATATATTTTTGCAGTAATCATAAAAGATTTTTATACAATCTTAGACTGCTTTCTATGTAATGAAGGCAAGTTAGTTAGTGCGTTTTCACTAGCCTAGGGTTTTTTACTAGCCTAATATTCCTTTAGGTGTTTGTTTACAGACCAACTTTGTTTAACTTTTCCAGTGTTTTCACTGCATATATATACCCATTGTGTTTACTTTAGTGACAGCTAATTTCAATGCTCGTGGTTATTTCAACCATATATTTTTGCAGTAATCATAATAGATTTTTATACAATCTTAGACTGCTTTCTATGTAATGAAGGTAAAGAATAAATAATGCATTTTTTTTGTTAAAGAAGAAGAACAAAAGAGGAATCACAGAGGGGTGTAAGGTTTATAATCTGACATATATCTATCAAGACAAAAGCTGTGATTGGCTGATGTGTTTACTTGGCCAAGTTAAACCATCCTTCCAGGGAGTTTAAAAAGGATTGATTTTCAGTTTTAAATCAGCTATTTTGGTTGTTAAAACACTATGAAATTTAAACTCATTTAACTTTTACTCGACTGTTTTCACTGAATTTATATCTTTCTTTGTTCTAATAACAATGGTTGGTTGTCAAAACCATTACAAAATATGTCACTGTACATCCAACTATAGTCCACTTTCGTAATTTTTTCTTTTAAAATTAATGTGATATCATATTGTTCTATTCTATTCCAGACTCGTATGCAAAGTCTAAAGCCCAATCCTAATGCTTCCTACAAAAACATCGTCCATGCCATGAAATGCATAATTAAAAATGAAGGAATTTTTGCACCATTGCGTGGTATCAACATTGTTGCCATAGGATCTGGGCCAGCACATGCACTGTACTTCAGCTCTTACGAATATGTTAAAAAGAGGTTAAATGGAAACAGTCAAAAATACAATGCCTTGTCTTATGGTAGGTTCAATTTGTGTTGTGATCTCTAGAAATATTTGATAATTCAAATAATTGAAATATATAATAATAATAATAATAATAATAATAATAATAATAATAATAATAATAATAATAATAATAATAATAATAATAATAATAATAATAATAATAATAATAATAACGGTTTAATATCAAGATTTCCACTAAAATGGCTCTTCACCTGATATGAACTATATATATATATCTACTCTACATAAAATATCTTGGAAACTACATATGTACAGCTAAAAATAATTATTAACATATAATGATTAAAGCTGATTGCATCGGTAATGACAATGATGATGGTGATGATAAGATGAGTATCATGAAGATGAAAATGATTGTTTTTATTACCATATATGGTATTATACATCATGTAATTGTTGCATAATAATCAGCGTCAAATACATTTCTAATTAGTTTCTATTCTGTATGTAATTAGTCATGTTGTTAGTAGTATCGTAGTACTTAGTCTTGTAGTTATTAATACAATCTTGCCTGGTTTCCTCCTTGGCTCCTTTCTGGCTGTTTTTTTTGCAGGTATTGCTGGGACGTTTGCAACAGTCTTCCACGACGGAGCAATGAATCCCATAGAGGGTATGCACATACTTATTTCTTGTAATAAAATATTTAATGGAAATGATGATTATTATAATGTTAGAGAAGATTATGATAACACTAATGACTATGATGATGATGATATTGTTAATGTTAATGATGACGACAGTGATGATTATTATGATGATGATGATGATTTTAATTATTTTTCTGATGATGATAATCAGGGATTCTGGCATTATGCAGAGGAAAAATCAAAATTATGCGGAATTTTTTCGGAAGATTATGTGGAAGAAACGATAAATTATGCGGAAAATTATGCGGGATGACGTAATCGCTTAAAACTTAAAATAAAACTAATTCAATTACTTTAGCTCTCCTATATCGGTTCTTTTTTACACATAAATGTCATATCATTCGTTTTTTATCAATAATTCAAACTAATAACAACACTATAACCAAAAGAACTAACGATTTCCGTTAATTAAACGTTCCGCCATCTTGGAAAACCGCCATCTTGGAAAACCGCCAAACAGCATGGGGCCTGGGCCGAGATACAGGAAGCCCAATACTATAGAAATAAAAACAAAATGGCGTCGCTTTGACTGCTGGTTTGTAAGCCGTGAAAATGAACAATTTGTACTTCGTACGACTGTAACAAAACGGCAAAAAACTATTCAAGCAAGCAAGGGAGATAACTAATATATATCTATTGTTTTATCTATTTAATTTGTTTCATTGGTGCATTTTTGGTGCTTTAATCAATTTTTTTTTTTTTGGCAAATTATGCGGGATTATGCGGAAAGTAGTCAATTATGCGGGTCCGCACCTCCGAATAATGCCAGAATCCCTGGATAATGGTTGTGATGATGGTGATGATTTTAATTATTATTCTTATGATGATGATGATGATGTTGTTAATGATGACGACAGTGATGTTTATTATGATGATGATTTTAATTATTTTTCTGATGATGATGATGATGATGACAATTATTTTTATTCTAATTTTTATAATGATGGTGATGATGACAGTAATGATGATGATGACAGAAGTGATTATTATTTTAAGTATTATTCTAATGGTGATGATGATGATGATGATGATGGGGTGGCTACAATGTGAAGGTGACAATAAGTATCATGTGGTGATGAGAATGATGTTGGTGACGAAGAAAAGTGAAAAATAATGGTACCTCTAAATATCAGAGCTCCTTCGGATTAACCGAGTCAAAACGTGGAATCTCCTGCCCGCCAAAATAAGACATGAAACAAATTTTTCAAAATTCAAATAAAATGCCACTTCAAATCTTTGTAATTTCTTTTCATTTTCTCCTTCTCGTATTGTGTTACCATATTTGTGTTACCATATTTGTGTTACCATATTTGTAATGTTTGTATTGTTAGATTTAGTTATACAGGTCCCTATTTAAACCAGCCATGCTGAATTGGGCAACCTTATCATACATATTATTAAAAAAATAATAATGGTCATGAAATGGTTGAAAGTGATAGAATGATAA
This sequence comes from Metridium senile, assembly GCA_949775045.1. Classification (NCBI taxonomy): domain Eukaryota; kingdom Metazoa; phylum Cnidaria; class Anthozoa; order Actiniaria; family Metridiidae; genus Metridium; species Metridium senile. The sequence continues at coordinate 4,407,908 of OX459107.1, forward strand.
GTAAGATGATTAGATAATGGGTGGTAAGGATGATAATAGACCGAATCGAAATATGGCGACCTGCTATTGTTCTTGACTGACTAGCCTCGTGTTCATGATGGAATACAATGGAGTTTTCACATGAATGAGAGGCTAGTGAGTCGAGAACAATTGTTATTCAAATTGGTCGCCATATTTCGATTTGGTGTATACTGGTTGCAATAGTAATAAAACTGCATTATTACCGTTTAGACTAATCAAACTTTTTTTTTTTTTTTTCAACTCAAACAAAGTGATCAAGCAAAGACTTCAGATGTACAACAGTCCATACAAGGGAGCTATCGATTGTGCCACTAAAATTATGAAAACAGAAGGACTAAAAGCATTTTATCGCAGCTACACAACACAACTATCAATGAACATTCCTTTCCAGACCTTACACTTCATGGTCTATGAATTTGCTCGAGAAAAATTAAATCCATCTCATACTTATGACCCAAAGACTCATGTAATTGCTGGCGGGACTGCTGGCGCTCTAGCAGCAGCTATCACAACACCACTTGATGTTGCAAAGACTTTGTTAAATACCCAAGAAAGCAATGTTGTTGCTCTTGTAGGGAAACCACAAGGACAGGTTCTTTATGTGAGTGGAATGTTTAATGCATTCAGAACTATTTATCGAATGCGTGGTCTGACCGGCTACTTTCAAGGACTTCAAGCGAGGGTAGTCTATCAAATGCCCTCCTGCGCAATATGCTGGTCAGTTTACGAGTTCTTCAAGTATTTCCTACATCTGAATCACAGCGCAGATGGAGAATTCCACGAAATATCTGCCACTCAAGGAGAAATGTAGCCTCAAGAACATTTCCATCAAATATCTGGCGTGACTTTTCAAGTGAACGAACAACCTCTATGCAAGAAAGAATTGTAGATGATTTTTGACAGAAACCCCTAGCCATGAAATGACTTGGACATGTAATTATTAGAGTACCTTTACCTTTGTTACTAAAACGAAAACACATAACAAAAGTTTCTTTAACACATTCTACGATAGCCTGTGTCCAGCTGGACTCGACCAAAGTAATTAGTCCAGCTGGCATACTAGCTGATATTTTTGGTGCTAGATAGAACAATATTATTCTAAACTTGAATTTTTTAGTCCTAGATGGTAAAATTGAATCATTTAATGGGAAGAAATTTCATAAGGAAATATTCTTTATTAAGAAAATAAAAATAATTCCCCAAAAAGCTGTGTTTTTTCTTTGATCATTTGAACACACTAAAAGTACGCCTACCCAAACTGCAACAAATTTTAAAATTAATTTTTTTGAGAACATGGCCAGATTGTTCTAGTATTTTCAAGAGGGAATTAACTCTGAACTAGACGCTCTAGGAGCGTGAAGTCGGGCTAGTCATAAAATCAACACAGGAGGCTAAACAATTCTAAGTTGGGCTTCCTGTGTTTGTTCCCAAAGCATCATGGGGCCTATATGCGACATGACAGATACATAGATTGACTAAAAGGTAAACCTAGAGTCGGGCCCTCTAGCCCGACTAATAAGAAAGAAAATGTTGGTACTGGTAGTAAAATGACGCAATCATGCACATGACATAATGTCGTCAAAATCTTTGCATCGCAACCGTCGATCAATTTGGAGGCGGAGCTTGTAGGTAAACTTGTCATTGGCTAATGTTATGTACATTGTAAGCTACGCCTCCAAACTGAATTATTCAGAGTTGCTAGCAGTGACGCAAAGAGTTTTGCTATAAAACTTAGTAATAATTTTTGTTCAATAAGTAATTCCAGTAATAGCTAATTATCTATACTGACTCGGGAAAGATGAACCGACTAAATGTTGTTACTCTACTCATAATGAAGGTAATATGAAAGCATGTACCGAAATTTAGGTTTATTCAGTTAGTTATGTTAAGTTTGTGGAACCGAAATGCAGGTTTAATTTAATTATTAGTTTGACGTTTCGGACAAGGACATCGGTGCAAAATGTCAGGTTTTGAAAGTGATTTTGGGGTCAAATCGAATTTAACCGTGGATCAAGATTTCAAGTTGAGATACTTCAGTCTCTTAAGTTAAAACAAAATGGTTTTCGGAGTCTAGGGAATGTTTTAACATTTTTTATGCTTAATTGTTTTAAATTTGAAAACTACGAGCCCCGTCCAAACGTATCCGGAAATTTTGGAAAAATTAAGGAGGTCATTCCTCTGTTTTCGCCTTCCGTCCACACGTAAACGGCATTTTCGGTGAGGTTTTCAAATACGCTCTCCAGACAGGAGATTTTTTAAAAATGGAGGTTTACCGTACACCTGTGTGGACAACTAACAACTAAAACTGAGGTTTTTGAATATGATAACGTCTAATTAACTGCATGAAAGCTAGCGTTTTCGAATCGTTTTCGTGTCGACGGGCAAATACGATTCTAAAACGCTACGTGTGGACGCAAATCTTTTTGAATAGGAAGGAAAAACCCTCCGTTTTTAAAAATGATTTTAAAATCAGTACACCTGTGTGGACAACTAAAACGGAGGTTTTTGAATATATGATAACGTCTAACTGCATGGAAGCTAGCGCCTATAAGAGAGAGAATCCCTGTGGCATATCATAACTGGCACCCGTTGATGCTACTTTTAGAACACGATATTTTCTTAGCTTGTTAAATTTATTATTCCCTGAGTCATATTTTCTTAAAAACATGAATATGATAATGACGATTGTGATGGTAATGATGATGATGAAGTTAGGGCCCGGGCAAACGGTTTCAACATTTGCTTCAACATCCGTTCGATTTTGTTGAATGGCAATGTTTAAACGCTTTTAAACTATTTCAACATCAATTCAACACCGATTCAACGCATTTCAATAATGTTGATAGCTAGAGTTTAAAAGCGTTTAAACATTGCAATGCATTCTTTTTCCATAGCATCTTCGATATGCGCAACTATGATTAAAATTGAATGAAGTTTTTTTAATAAGCTATTTCAATAGCTGAGATTCATTTAGTAACCATAGTTCTTCATTAGTTTACGTCAACCGAAATTAAAGATGGTCTTATTTCAACTAAATGTTTTTCCTCTCCTCTTATTGAAGGTAATATTTAAATATTATAATATGATTAACAGAAGTTTTTGAACTACATTTTTAATTTAAAAAACGGTGTTACAAATTTCATTATATTACCTATCATAACAAACACCGACGCAGAATTTACTAGTTTACTCGCTAGTTTCCATTTTGTAAAAAGCATGTCTACATCTTTGTTCTATATAGTGCGTATCATATTATATAATTTTTTTCGTGATAAAACGTACTTTCTCTTTGATCGCCTTTTTTATTTAATTTTTATATATTACAAAATGAATAAAAACAATTGAAAAAATATTCTTATAAAAAAACGGTTTCCAAGAGCTGCATGATATATCACTAAAAATGCTAACATATATTTACAAATAAACTAGACGCTCTTTTGAGCGTGAAGTCGGGCTAGTTGAGGATTATGCAGTTTAGTCTATTAGCCCAGTAGGAGTGGAGGGACCCAGTTTTTGACAGCTAGAGATAACTGGAGCTATAACACTGATGCCCCTTGGATATACTCTGAAGATATTAATAATCTTAATGAATACTCCAGTTTCGAGATCTCTTTTACTCAGTGTTAGCCTCAATTGTGTTTAAAATATGCAGAAATTTAGATAAAACTCGTGAGATTTCGATATATTTTTATTGTCTTCTATGCTCACAAATCTCTTTCATTTGCACGGACTGTTACTGAACAAAAGAATATATTACATGGTTTTGAGGCTAACACTGAGTAAAAGAGATCTCGAAACTGGAGTATTAATCTTAATTGTCTGTTCAAGACAAATTTGTAAAATGTAGATGAAAAATATTACAGAAACACCGTATTTCATGACTTTAACGCAGTGATCCGTTTGAAATACACTAAAAGAGCATTATAAAGTGAACTGTATAAATGGTACAAATACCTATGATGACAACGTAAAAATGTTGTGAAAACAAATCAAAGGCCCCCTATGGCAAACTCGTCGGGTGGGTCATTTTTAGAACATTTTCAAAGCGCTTAGTGTTTAGACAACTTTTAATGTTGACTTTGTAAGCTATATTTAAAGAATCTCACAATTTCATATGAAAATAATGATGTTAGCATATTGAAAAGATATGGCATTGATTTCAAACAAATAAAACTTTATTTATAATAGATTTGAAGTTGATGTAATTCTGAACTTTCTATAATAAACGTAAGATATCATTAAATTACAATATATATATATGTATAAATCTTAATTGGAAGGCCTACTCCGGGCCTTAAAATCGCCGTAATTTTAGGCGATCTAAAGCGATTTTAGCAAAATGTTCCTAAACTCTAAGGCGATCTTAGTCGATGTTAGGTGATTTTAGCAAAAAGCTCTTAAATTCGTAGGCGGTGTTAGGTGATTTAAGGGACGGACCATTAGATTTTTGAGGGGGGGGGGGGTGGGCAATTTTTTTTTGCACGATATTTTTTTCCCACTCTAAGTGTGTGCACGAATTTTTTCTTCACGTTGCACGATCTTTTTTTCAGAATATTTGATGTGCTCGAATTTTTTTTTCCACTTTTAGGCTGTGCTCGAATTTTTTTTTGGTATTTGCCCAACCCCCCCCCCCCCCCCCCCTATTAAAAAGATGAATTATGTTTTGAAAATATTGATATTTATCAAAAAACGTATAATTATATTAGTTACTTGTTTCTTTGCTTTGGTGGCAGTTCGTATTGGAATAATCCAGCTTTCATGTCGTTGTTTTTATCTACTTGGCAGATTAATCTGGATCGAGTTGGCTCGAGTATAACTTACTGTCTGATATTGACATGTTTCAGAAAACCTCTTTCCGTAAAAACGTTAGAAAATAACAGCTAGCAATTGTATAATGACTTGAGCAAACAATATACCCAAATCCAACGCTGATTTGGAAGAGTAAATCGATGTGAAGTACGAGAACTCCAAATGAATTCAGTTCAAATCCAAGATGGCGATTTGCTTGGGCTTCCTGTGGTATTTGCGCATGCTCATGACGTAAGGTCAAAACGCGACATGATACATAGATAGATAGATACATAGATACATAGATACATAGATTGACGAAACTGTAGAACTAAAGTCGGGCCGCCTATGGCTAGCCCGACTAATAAATTAACGCGAAAGTATCGGGTTTTCAGGCGGGAGCCCATAGGTCGATAATTATTAACCATGGTAACTGCATTGAAATTGGAAATCACCTGCCATTTAAAATCACCGTCAAATGATCTAAAAGCCGTTATTTTTCTTCTAGTTTTGTTTCATATAAGTTTTACAACTTAGAAAATAAAAAAATCATAAGCAAGAACAAAGAATTGGGTATTTTTTAAGACATCGATTTTAACAGTTTTTTCGATTCCCGCTGTTTTATTTTTTTAGTTAATTAAGTTATCGATAAATTAGTTTGACAAATATACCTAAAACCTACTATCTAGATGTTAAACGTTTTATTCAATAAGAGAACGATGAAATCCATTTGGTTTTATTTGTACTTTTCCGATAGTTTCATAAAAAATTACCAAATGAAAAAATAACTTCCCATTCAACTCAATTAAACGGGTACAAAGAAATCACCTAAATTGTTATGTTCAAACACAAATTTGTTCATCGGAAAAAGTAATAAATTACAATAATACACTTTAATTGTTTCACGGGTAAATGAAAACAACTCTAACTAAATAGTTGATAACTAAATACCAATAGGCTCTAGATGTTTAATAGTCAAGCCGGTTTCACATATACACCTATTTCAATAATCGTTGTCGCAACCAAAGCTACAGTCCACACTCTGAAGCCTGCTAAGGATGTCGGTAATATTAACATAATTTGAGACTTATTAAATTACGTATTTTCAAGAAATATTTGTTTCATCATCTACCTTTGCAAGAACTTGTTTTGGTTATATAACACAAACACGTACAATTAACTAATATATGCTATGGACTAGTCAGCAATAAATCAATAACAAGATAAGAAATACCGACATCCTTTGCAGGCTATAGAGTGCGGATTGTAGCTTTGATTGCGACAACGATTATTGAAATAGGTGTATATGGCATGCACTCAAGAACAGGTGAGCGTAGTGTTTACAAGTGTTGGTATTGTTTTGCGAATTTGCCAAGCAACATAACACTGGTTGGAAGGCAAAAGCATAACAATATACGTCACTGTACGTCCACCTATATTGCTTTGCAGTGGGCAACGGTATCTAATTATTAATTGATTTTTCTTGGAAATTCCAGGTTCTGATGTACATGTTTGTAAAAGCTGAGCCAGGTAAGTTTACAGGGAAGACACTCGAACCGTCAACACCTGACAATTTTCAGTGGCAGTAATTCTACTTTATCAAAATTACGAATTGTTTAGGAAAACGCGCTGGTTGATACGAGCTACCATCCAAAGAATCGGTCCCAAACACATAAAGAAATGAATTACTTACACTCATAATTGCTGCAAGTACTGTACAATTTTTACTGCACTTTTACTAATCGTCAAGATGCGTTTTCCATTTCTGAGGCGTATGTTTACAAAGCTTTTTGATTTAAGGTCACGTGACTTCTTAGTGCAAGTCGCCTATTAGATATGTCAATCGTTTTATAGCCTGCGTTGCCGGCGGTCTGCGGTTTCGGGAGGAGAAGAGAGGGAAAGACCGCCTTCCCGAGAATTAGAATTTTCGGTAGCCCGTCCTAGCTCTCTTCTCCTCCCGAAACCGCAGACCGCGGTCAACGCAGGCTAATCGTTTTATTTTCCTCTTTCTAGATTTGCCTGAGCCGGTGGTGTTTCTTCCTCTTAATAAAGACTACGGTACACGAGACATTAGTAAGAACAATCTACCAACGACGGCTGTTGGCGTGACCTTGTCTCCTGGACCAGATGGTCAACCAAACGGGTCATACTACTTTCCAGGAAGCGCATCCAGCTATATCGAAATACCAAAGCACGTTAAGACAGACGTGAGGTAGGCTTGTTACTTAACATTCATGTGCCTGTGCCTGTGCCTGTGCCTGTGCCTGTGCCACTCGACCACCCATGCCATTCAACAAAATCGATAAATAACAGCGTTGGTTTACTTATAAAATTTAGATACTCCATCACAATCAGTGCTTGGGTTTACACCCAGGGTGTACAGGGACCGCTCGTCATCTACGAATCAGGAACATCGCCATATGCAATGCATCTTTTTCTACAAGGTATTAAGAAATCTATGATAACCGTCATGACCTTTCACTATATTTATCACAATCATTATCGTTATCACTATCCCTATGACCGCCACCGCCACCGCCGCCGCCGCCGCCACCGCCACCGCCACCGCCACCGCCACCGCCACCGCCACCGCCACCGCCACCGCCACCGCCACCACGTCCCATCACCATCACCATCACCATCACCATCACCATCACCATCACCATCACCATCACCATCACCATCACCATCACCATCACCATCACCATCACCATCACCATCACCATCACCATCACCATCACTATTATATCATTATTATTTAATAGTAGTATTGTCGTTGCAATCCTTAATTCATCATTATGATCATCAACATATCACCATGCATCATCATTATCATCGTTAACGTTATCATCGCCATGCATCATCATCACAACAATTATCGTTATTATCATTATCATTGATTATATCTGGCTATCTGCTTATTTGATATTTATTACATTTATAGGAGACTTTTATTGTCGTTTAGTACCAAGAGATTTTTCGAGGACGGACCTATTTTTCCAGCACACTTTGTCACCATCGACCGGTTGGCACTATCTTGGCTATACATATCACCATGTCACTGGAATACAAAAGATGTACATTGACGGTGCAGAGGTGGAAAGTTCAAGCATTGGAACCTTTGAATTATCAACGCAATTTAAGGTTTGTATATATTTTATTGCTTTATTGACAATAGTCGGCTTCCTTAAAAGTGCGACTACTGAAACCGGGGCCATCCAAACATATAATTATCCAATCACGATCTAGAACATGAACAATAGAATCTCTGCAAATGCTAACAATTTTCATCATACATGTACTATGGAATAGATCAAGATTACATAAGAAACATCTTAGCCTGTGAGAACCCTGTACGATTTTTTTTATATCAAAATATATCTATTTTGAAATTTGTTTGGGTGCAGGGTGCAGGGTGCAGGGTGCAGGGTGCATCCTTTGTATCTTCTATATAGCTACAGAAGGTTACCTAGACTTTCATTTTGACATTTCATTCGCCGCAGCTGTCCAAACCTTCGAAATTCGTGTATTCTACTCAGCTCAAATCCTTCATACAAGCCCCCAGGTTTTTGCCCAATAAATTTTTACCTAGAACATTCCAAATATCAAAGCAGAAAACATAAAAAAGCGGTGTTTATACCACAATGGCTGATGAAACAGCGGATATTAGGGAAAAAACAGCTTGTAGTTAAGTTAGTTGTATTTGTTGGGTGGAAGATATTACACCTTCTGCTGTTCATTAGCAGAAAAAATATCGCGGATCAACTTTCACTGATAACGATAATATATTTGAATATGCGTATACATTCGTGAGTATCAAAGGACAATCAATAGCGCGTTTGTATGTTCGTATGCGTGGAATGCATTTTCTTTAGCGCGCAGTTAAACTTCAATAACACGAATCGACAAACAATTGCGTTGATTGACAATCGTTTACCCAAAACGAGAACATTCATTAGT